>JAWDGP010001828.1:10000-49433 GCA_033675545.1 Elysia crispata
TCATATACATATATGGTTTTAAATTTTCTTTCTTTAGGTCCCTTTAAAAAAAAAAATAAAATAAAATATATAGGGTCCTAAGGAATGATGACTTTCTAAGACAGTGCATGTATATTACATGTACTCAGTCTTTCTCTTTAACCGAGTGTCGCAAATCCTTTATTATTTCTAATCTTAATCTTGCTCTTTCACACTATCCCTCCTTCGTGCTTTCCTCCCTTTCTCTCTTTATTTTGTTTGCCTCACTTTTCTCATTTTTAATAATTTTTTTTTGTATCTTTATGTCTGTCTCAGTGTCAGTATATTAGTGTGTGTGTGTGTGTGTCTCTCTCTCTCTCTCTCTCTCTCTCTCTCTCTCTCTCTCTCTCTCTCTATATATATATATATATATATATATATATATATATATATATATATATATATATACTCATCGTCTCTTGATTAACGCTTTCAGTCACATATTAAACACTTAGCAGCTCACGAACTCTTTAAGTAAATGAAGTAACCTAATGTGGCCTCATGTTTTAAGGGAAGTAACTGTTGTAATGCAAAACTTCCAAGAACTCAAGTAAAAAAAAACTTAATTTAAAAACTATACAAAATCAATCTTTCTCGTATACTTGTGTCAGAATTTGTATTAAATCTTGTGATAAAGTTTTTAAATGCAAAGAGATCTTAAAATAGAAGTAGTAAATCTGTCAAAAAATAAAATGTAACGCTCTGAATCATTTTAGTATACAAAGGCAACATCCTGCCGAGCTTTGTTACTCGTATTATTACTATTAATTGTAGGCCAGGGGCAGCCGAAAGTATGGCGGGGAAATATGTAAAATTATTTAAGAGCTGATACACAAGTGTGGTTGACATTAGAGTCACCAGAGATTGCAAACCTCACAATTCGAATTGTATAGGAATGGATTAAAACTTCGAAATGAGAGGATTCTAAATACAAAAAGAGGCATAAACGAATCCATGATTCATTGATTGAGTTTTTACTGTGCCTGCCACGAGCAACTCTCCCCTTCCCCTGTACCGCGTTGCTATCACAGTACTAGTATCAGTGATACTATTAATACTACATTGTTATTGTATCAGCTCTCTCCTTGGTTTGTTAGTCTTTCTCGACTCGGGCAGTGATTAGCATTGCTTGCTGCTTGAGAGATACATGCACTGATGCAGTACTTTTATATGGAGAGGTATGGACTTTGAATAAAGAGAATTAAATCAGAAAGACTTCTAACTATGAGTCAGATTCTAATAAAGCCAAAGAGCGAAAAATAACCTATCCTCTCGCAAATTGTGGCTTATGAGAAATTCGAATAATCAGACTTCAGTTTTTGAGGTTTCTCCTGTATATCTTATGTCAAGGAGTCTACTGTAATTCTCAATATTTTAGAGCTATTTCCAAGAGTTTGATTTCAACATTGTACACTTTGAATGCACTTGCTTGGTGTTGTTGTAACAAAGCATTCTAGCTATGTCTGTTTTGTAAAGTAATTTGTGGAAATACATAACAAGATTTCAGTAATTACAAAAAAAAATTTCTGAGAGAATAGAGCCATGCAGTAACCCTATCTAACAGACACTTAACTTAATAATTGCAAAACTTAAAAACAATGTATAGAAATTTAAAGAAAAGCACAAATTTTTGTCTTTTTTTTATTTTCTATATTTTTATTTAAACAGCTTTCATATGCACATATATACCTTTCACATAATGACCAGACACACAAATGCATCTTCTCCCAATTCCCTTATTATCTCATACAATAATTTGTTAATCTAAAAAACATAGTATGACCTTTACTGTGGATCATAACACTCACAATAAAAATTACCGAAAAAAAAAATTGCAACAGATGGAGTGATGAATATGAAAAAATTGACGAATAACAAAGATGATGCTTTTTGTACAAAATGATGATGATGATGCTGCTTCTGATGGAGTGATTGATAAGTTTATCCCAGCTAGTATAATGTACGGAGGTCACTTGCGTATCATCGGTCCCATCGGTCTCATCGGCATCATCCCCATTGGAGGACCTCCCATGGGTGGACCCATAGGTCTCATACCTGAGGAGAAAGTTCAAAGACAAAAACATCAAAAAAAAATTTGCAAAATAATCATCCTTTGAAATTGAATTGATCAGTATGGAAATCAATAAAGACTTCTTCAGTATATAATAATAAATGAATTAGTTTGTTATTGATGCCAACTTTGATTTATTTAAATATCTTTATCAAGAAATAAACAGAAAAACTGCATCGCCCATACGCATTTGGACAAAGGCAAGACAATGCATTTCAGCTTAATTAAAAAAAAAAAGAATGAAAACTTTTTGATGATTTGCCATTATTTTATTTTCTTCATTCTTCATGAATTGTTTAGCCAGTAGGAAAAGAAAATAGGACTTTTCCCAGCACCAATGTTGCTTGTACATATCCCTATTGTTACCTTAAAGGCTACGTTAATGGAAACGAATTTTTTTAAATCCATGTCCATCATTGCAATATCAATTGAAAAATATATTTTAAAATTAGCAAAATTAAATAGACGAATAAAAACAAATATACAAAAATTTGTTTCAACTGTACTTTAGACATTAATTTTCTTATCTACTAGTAGCATAATTTCTGCATACATATCAGAATTCACTTTAGACATTAATTTTCTTATCTACTAGTAGCATAATTTCTGCATACATATCAGAATTCACTTTAGACATTAATTTTCTTATCTACTAGTAGCATAATTTCTGCATACATATCAGAATTCACTTTAGACATTAATTTTCTTATCTACTAGTAGCATAATTTCTGCAAACATATCAGAATTCACTTTTGACATTAATTTTCTTATCTACTAGTAGCATAATTTCTGCAAACATATCAGAATTCACTTTAGACATTAATTTTCTTATCTACTAGTAGCATAATTTCTGCAAACATATCAGAATTCACTTTAGACATTAATTTTCTTTTCTACTAGTAGCATAATTTCTGCAAACATATCAGAATTCACTTTAGACATTAATTTTCTTATCTACTAGTAGCATAATTTCTGCATACATATCAGAATTCACTTTAGACATTAATTTTCTTTTCTACTAGTAGCATAATTTCTGCCTACATATCAGAATTCACTTTTGACATTAATTTTCTTATCTACTAGTAGCATAATTTCTGCCTACATATCAGAATTCACTTTAGACATTAATTTTCTTATCTACTAGTAGCATAATTTCTGCATACGTATCAGAATTCACTTTAGACATTAATTTTCTTATCTACTAGTAGCATAATTTCTGCATACGTATCAGAATTCACTTTAGACATTAATTTTCTTATCTACTAGTAGCATAATTTCTGCATACGTATCAGAATTCACTTTAGACATTAATTTTCTTATCTACTAGTAGCATAATTTCTGCATACGTATCAGAATTCACTTTAGACATTAATTTTCTTATCTACTAGTAGCATAATTTCTGCATACGTATCAGAATTCACTTTAGACATTAATTTTCTTATCTACTAGTAGCATAATTTCTGCATACGTATCAGAATTCACTTTAGACATTAATTTTCTTATCTACTAGTAGCATAATTTCTGCATACGTATCAGAATTCACTTTAGACATTAATTTTCTTATCTACTAGTAGCATAATTTCTGCATACGTATCAGAATTCACTTTAGACATTAATTTTCTTATCTACTAGTAGCATAATTTCTGCAAACGTATCAGAATTCACTTTAGACATTAATTTTCTTATCTACTAGTAGCATAATTTCTGCAAACGTATCAGAATTCACTTTAGACATTAATTTTCTTATCTACTAGTAGCATAATTTCTGCAAACGTATCAGAATTCACTTTAGACATTAATTTTCTTATCTACTAGTAGCATAATTTCTGCAAACGTATCAGAATTCACTTTAGACATTAATTTTCTTATCTACTAGTAGCATAATTTCTGCATACATATCAGAATTCACTTTAGACATTAATTTTCTTATCTACTAGTAGCATAATTTCTGCCTACATATCAGAATTCACTTATTTAGCTAGGGTGGGAAGCTGAAGTTAATTTTTCTATTTTGAGTGAAACCATTTTTGTTTTGTTTTTTTTTTAAAAAAGGGAAAATTTCTAAGAGCTCTTATGTGTTTGTTAACATGACTTTCTTCAGCAAGTGTCAGTTTGATACAATCAAAAGACAACCAATCTGTTATGCTCGACTTTATCTATTGCTGTTTTCTTAAAAATATTATTTGTTTCATGTGCTACTGTTCACTTATACAGGTCAGGAGGATCAGAAACTCACTTCACTACATCAATGGGCTGATTGGAACCAAAGTTCTTTGTGACTGAAAGCTTGATTTTTGTTAAGTCTCATTTTCACACAACCCTAACTTTGGTTTCACAAGACTTTTTCAAGTCTATTATTCTTGGCATCCTTGTCATACTCAGGGTCTTAAGTAATGCAAAGCAAATACAAAAAAATTGTTTATAAAGTAGACATTGAATCCAACCAACTTGAATGCAAAGAACACCTTGCAATTAATAAACAGAGAAAAATCCCTCCTTTCTTCCATGCTTTGACTCTCTTAAAATACCTTGCATCAAATGAACTAATCTCAGACCCATCCTCGGAGTCAACAAACCACAAGTGTTAGCAAATCCACCGCAGATTGCTTTTCTACTCAGAACTAAAGATGAAATTCAGTCAAAAAGTCTTCTGTTGGCTGACAGTAAATACTTGCAGTGTGTAATTGTATGGAACACAGTGTGTTGGCTTCACTATGCCATGTAATACTAGGATCATAGTAGAGCAAAGTGTTGACACGCAGGAAAAATATAATGAAAAGAGGGGGCGTGACAGCTGAAAACATGACACAGGATCAAAGAGCCAAAGCGACAGTAACTTGAGCAGTGGTTGTAACGGGTAAAGATGATAAAAACCAAGGGAGGTAATTAGGTGGTAATTTGAATTTGGTTGGTTACTTCTCTTGTAATGCCTTACGACATGGCTCCAACTAAACTTGCATTCCATGAACTAGTTTGTTAAGTCTAAGGTGTACTGTAGTATGCTGTATCATAGGTCTGCCTTTGAAGCAGCCGTATTTTAGCTCGATGATTGTCTAATTAAACGTTACCCACTTCAACAGGAGTAAATTTTATAAACCATCTCTAGTAATATTTGTAAACCTCACCTGGCATCATCGGCCCCATCGGTCCTGGCCCCATCATGGGCATCATGGGTCCTCCGGGCCCACCCGGTCCCATTGGGGGTCGCATCGGTCCGCCAGGACCTGGACCCATTTGTCCTGGCATCCCTGGCGCAGGGGCTCCCATCATCGGCTTCTGCATGTTGGCTGCAAGGAGAGACAGAAGAGGAAAGAGAGAAGTCACATACTCACATATCTATGTTATATGAATTTAATAAAATATCCATAAGCCTCTTAAAGTATTAGTCTCAATCTATATTGGAAGGGAATAAAGCAGAGAGTTGAAGTGGGTATCAATAAAATTCAGATATAAACTCAGGGATAATGAATTTGAAATAGATTTATACAAAAGCTTACCAAAGGTAAGAAAATATTTTACCTTCAAAGAATTAGAAAGATGTTTGAAGAAAAAAAAAGACATATTTTTTTCATAAGAGCAATAAAAAAAACTACACCTTGCATTGAAAACTTTGTTCTTTGAAAGCATTTATTTCTGCTCCTATTACTACTATATTGTTTTGACAAATCTTGAACTAGGCTTCCCATTATTTCCCTAACTAGCTATACCAGAGCTCTATAATGATGCTTACATAATCACACCATCATTTAAAGTTCTCACAAAGCTTGGAGCTGTCGTTAAAGTCATAAGATTAAACTCTTTCTCTTCTATATATAAATAAATAAAACCAGGAGTCAAGGAAGTTATTTGCAATAGATCAACATTTTTCTGAAGGTATCTGTCACCAAGAATTTTATTTCAATTTAAAACATTTTTTTAATAAAAAATGGAAGCAGCTAAAAATGCTGCAATAAACATCTCCAGTTCAGATTTTCACTCCAACCAGTTATGTGGTACAAACAAATCTTTAAAAAAAAAACAAAGAGGATATTTTTTTGCTTTGATATTGCACCCTAAAAAGTTCAATTCTCTCATTTTTTTCCTTACAGTTTTTTGTGCCTTTGCCCTGCAGAGCATTAAAACAACACTTGCATTGTTTTAATGCAGTCAACATGTGTCTGAACTCTATAACTTAAGATGGTTCCTCATTTTCACCCGCCCTTTCTTCAAAGCTACTGCAATCTTTAAAGCGGTAATTTGATATTTAATTCAGCCTCCTTGTAACATCAACTTGTCATAGATTTTTTTTTTTTAAATTAATCAATAAAATCTAAAATTCTATCAAAATTAATGAGTAAATCTAACAATCGTCTACATTCATGGCCCCACCAAAATTGGACTGATTTAGAAATACAGATTGTAACTTTGAAATCTCTATCAATACTCACGTGCACCTGGTGGAGGAATCATTGCTCCGCCTGGTCCCGGCGGAGCTCCACCTGGCCCCGTGAAAGGGTTTGCTGTGATCTTGCCAGCTTGGTAGGCTGCAGCTGTTATAAAAGATCAGTTAGATTTGTTGGATTAACAATTTGTACTGATATAGTTTATTCCTCGCTAACTGAGCTCATGCCTTTGTGGCATTTGAATTTAAGTGTCTATCAAGCAAGACAGAGTTTAAGAGACAACGCCCAGGTTTAAGCCACAATTAGGCGTGTGGTTTTAACCAAATGAGATCTTCCAGGTATTACAGAAGGGCCGTAAACCTATATAAAGGATTTTATCACAAAATCTTGAACATGAGATGTGAGGTTTTTGAGAAAAAAAGTAAGTTAGACATACACCACTCTAGCTGTTTGTCAAAGCTAAGATTCCAATGAAAAACTCTGTTCAAAAGTGCTATATTATGATCTTTTAGGATATCTAAGATACACATAATTAGTACAATTTTATATTAATTTTTTTTGTACTTTTATTTTTTATTTAAATTGCTAAAACAGAACATGGATTTAAACCATTTTTGCAAAGTCCTTCATACATTTAGAGAATTTTGATGCTATGCGTGATCCTTTGAAGTAACTTCATTGATTGAGTGTCGACATCGACATAATGTCTCTGCCTCAAACCATGCAACACTGGTAGTGATAGGTGACAGGACTTTTTTTTTTATTATTGCTGGTTGTAAAAACACATGCAGAACAAGCTCAAATGGAAGTCATCCAGTTGTTGTTGCTACATTAACTAAAATTTTCTGATTAATTTTCTTGTCAGGAAAATTTCAAATAACTTTCCTGTTATTTTTTTATTTGAATGATAATTCGGCCCTCTTTATTTAGAATGCAAGGCATCATTATATGTATGATGGTGCATATGTTCTAAACTATCAGAGATCTCATAAAAAAAAAATAATAAAGGAGCAGTGAATTGCTCAGTCATAATATACAACCAATAAAAAGAAAATTTTGCAAAGTAAACTTACTGGTGTCATCCACAAGCTTCTGGACCTGCTCCTCAAGCCATTTCTGGTAATACAGTCTCACATTTTCCTTGTGCTTACGACCGTTGCAGTGGGTTTTCCGCACTGATGGCTGAAAAAAAATGGAGGACTGCATTATGAATCGTCTCTAAGAAGAAATATACATTCCTAGATTAAATTTTTTTTTAAACAAACAAATGTATATTTGGAGGCCTTGATTTCAAGTCAAATTTTATACTATTAATAATGTACTTTCATAATAAGATTTCGGTCCATTTGATTTTGAAAACTTGGAAAATTTTTGGACGATATATTTTTAATATTTATACTCAAAGAAATTATCTGCAAATGATGGCTTTGGCGACGGCTTTAAATAGGTTGCTTTCCTGTTTTGGCAGATTTTGAGAGTAAACATTTGAAAGGAATTTTAATGTGACATCCACAAAGTAAGTGTATTGATTTTGCACTATATTTAAAAAAATTTAAAAAAAAAAAAAAAAAAATGATCAGCCAAACCTCACCTTATCTATAATACTACATTGCATTTAAATAACTAATAAGACTATATTATATAATTTTTTTTTTCTTATGGACCTGCATCCCTTTCATGTTTCTCTTTACAATTAAATACTGTGCAAGATCTTAAGGTAAAAAATAAAACTTACTGAGTCATGAGTGAGGTATGTGTCACAGTAATCACAGTAGTACCTGAAAAAGAAGAAGACCAATAAACATATAATACTCATCCGACTTTCGTTAATACTTTAAAATAAAATATTATATATTCAAAGTTTCTAGGGAAATGGACTTAAATATTAGATAGCACCCAAATTCAATTCATTTTATTCATATTACATTCCCAAATTTTGGTCTATTCTATTCTACTATATTTCTAAATTCTAGAGACTAGAAGAGAGTGTCAAGGTTAATAAAGCAAGCTCTGTGATATATCCAAAACAAAATTCAATACACTTTATTTGTGTTAAAAAAAAATTCATGAGATTTGAAACAAGAGGGAACAGCTCAACAAGAACAAGATCAAGTTTAAATCGTTTGATCAGAAAAATAACCGTATAACGTAAACAAGGTCAAGATTGGGTAAGTTTTTGAGTAATATAATAGATTAGAAATAACCCCAGGATAAGTAGATCTAGATCTAGATGAAATAAATCTAGATTTGTATCAATTATTATTCTTCAGCTACTTCAATTTTAAGTTAGGCCTACTTTAGAATCTAGATCTAGATCTAGATCTAGATTCAAACCCTACCACCCTCTTTTAAACAGCCTTTTGTTCCCTTATTGATAGGACTTTGGTGGGTCTAGGGCCTAAATCTAAAGAAAAAAATTGATACTACCATGACTAGATCTAGATCTAGATGATTAAATTTAGATTCTATCTAGATTTAGAGATTCTAGATCTAGATCTAGATCTAGATCTATGTTACTCACTTCGGCATCTTGAGATTGGTTCTATCTAAAGATCTAGATCTCTGTATCTAGTTTATAGGGTTTCAAACAATGTGTTATGGTTTTAGAGCAAAAGCTCTGACGAGTAATGCCCAGCGGGCAAAGAAACAGAAGATTGATGATTCTGTTGAAACTTGCAATGTGTGGTTACAAATAGTATCAAAGTAAGATGATGGCCGCGTCCATTTTCCTTTAAAGCCAGATAATTGCTAACCCAAGTACTTTAAGTTGAAATACTAAAATTTATCATAGAAGATGAAAGAGTGAAAATCATATCTTTGTGGTACTTCTTTTAGATTTAAAAATGAAAAAATTTTAGTAATTACTTTAAAAAAAATGTTTGATGCATTTTGATTACATTTACGATCTCATTTTATAGTTTTAAACCAATGTGGCCCAAAACTCACAAAAAAACATTGTCTATTGCTACTAAGCCGTCACTTTTAACACAATGTTCTTGAAAGCGGAAATTGTCGCTCCGAGTTTTACATAGCTTTTCTTCCCAAATACTTGAAAACTTCCATTTTATTTTTCAAATAAAACAATTAATTTTGAAAGGAATTAGATTTATTTTAAAAAATTGGCGAACTTTTTTGCGATGCAAATAATGTGTACCCGGTATGGTTTTTTTTTCTTTTTTTAATTTTTACCTTTCCGGTATCATAATCTTGTCATCAAAACAAGTCATGGAAGATGTCAAGAGATGTCATTTTATTCATCTTATTAAAAAAAAAAAATTTATATCATATTTCGATATATGTGCTTTTGTACTTCTAATTCTTACTCAACTCAAACGATTTTTGTAACCAAAGTCTGCTTATTTGTTTCAATGATTAGGATCACAAGTGATATATTTTCTCAGTCATATAAAAAACAGTTCAGCCATCTTTCTACGGTCTACTAGTGCTACCATAGGCTGATAGCATCTAATGAGCAAGCAAAAACAAACGAGAAGCACTTTGTATCCTAAACAATAGTTTTAGAGGCTTTTAAATTAAAAAAAAAATAATAAATAAATAAAAATAATAAAAAGCCTCTACTACTACAACAACAACTACTACTACTACTACTACTACTACTACTACTACTACTACTACTACTACTACTACTACTACTACTACTACTACTACTACTACTACTACTACTACTACTACTACTACTACTACTACTACTACTACTACTACTACTACTACTACTACTACTACTACTACTACTACTACTGCTGCTGCTGCTGCTGCTGCTACTACTACTACTGCTGCTGCTGCTGCTGCTGCTACTACTACTAATATTATCACTATTTCTATTGCCGCTGCTGCTGCTACTACTACTACTACTACTACTACTACTACTACTACTACTACTACTACTACTACTACTACTACTACTACTACTACTATCAAAATTTGTCTTTGGTGTTTCGTTGTAATTGAACTCCGTAAATGTATTTGCTGATGATTCCAGTGAGCGTTTGATTTACGACTTAAAACATTTATGACTCTGTTGAACAGCAGTAATTTATCTTCCTGTTTTAGGCAACTGAATTTATGATTGAGGTTAAAACTTTCAGCTTAATTTGATTTTGATACATTTTTATGACAGTTTGGATCCATTTGATACCAAATCAGTGTACTGCCTCTTCAGATATATTCGGAAGGTTAGCGACTTTAACAATGTAATTTGTCAATCAGTTATATTGTTGAAAGAGCAATTTTAGAATCATTGAATTTCTGTTGTGAAATAAGTTTTATACTGCTGCTTTTTTTTATTTAGTTACAATGACTCCTCAAAATCTTGAGTGTATCCTTTTTTTTTTTTTTTATCTCTTATGATGTCTTACACATAAAGTACCACGAATCGGCTTATCATTTTTAATTTTGTATTTCTCTAGTATTTTTAAAATTATATGAATCTTGTTTAGGCCATTGTTATCTAAAACCTTGTCTATGAGGAAAGAGTCTAGACTTTTCATGCTACTTGCATTTATTCTTTAGTTGACAGGTTATACTACTAATCACAAAAGAGAAATTGCAGTTTAAATTGAAGCGGAACAGCCAAATAGTAAAAATCAGGTTAAGGTTTTATATTTATGTGGACATTTAGAAACAATCTAGTTTGAGTTATAAATCTGGTTTATCAGACCTTGATTTCTTTAAATTCCACTGTAATATCAGTCAATCCTTAGTTTTATGTTCTGTCTCATTCCTGCCTGAGTTAGAGTAGCATTTACTGGACTTTACTTAACTTCACCATACAGCAAAAACTGCGCTAAGTATATCAAGTCATTTATAGATTTAACTTGTAATAAATTTGATAAAAATGATTTTATAACGGAGCTTTTATCAATATAAAATGATTTTCTTTAAATTAATTCAACTTGGATTCACTGGCTTCATCCCACTGCAGAATATTTTAGCCAAGAATTTTTACAGCTTATTTCTAGGTTCATAAAACCATAAATAGGATACATATAAATGCGCGTGAAGGAGGATTGGGAAAAGAATGAAAAAAAACGAACAGGGATAAGCAATCAAGAGCATTATTAACCATGGAGATAAGAATTCAGAATCAATACATGTACTATAAAAATTAATTCCGATATTTTTAACGCCTGTTTTTCTTGTTTCCAAAAAAATTTGCAGCTTTATTTTTAGAACTGTATATTCAGCTTTCAAGATTCAGGTTTGATATGTTCTTTAATGTGTTGAATCCTTATCCTACATATTTTTTCCAGACTGCCTCTCTTTTTTTTAACTCTTGCTTCTTTTTAACTTTTTAAAAGTTTGCCCATTTTTATGTTCTAGTGTGTGCACTTGTTTTTTTTTAATTGTTTAAACTTAAATCATGGAAGCCTTCGTTTGCGAAACTTTTTTTTTTCTATGTGTGCTCAGCAATCACACAGACTCTTACAGTATACTGGAAGGGGAAGAAAAACTGTCATTTGAATATAATAATCACTTTGAGTATGGATGTATGGATTAGCAACCAGGAGTCATCCAATCCGGTTAGAAGCTAGACATACAACGTTGGGTCTGGTGTGGAGAAAGCAGTTTGCACTGTTTCATCTTTTTTGATTCTAAACAATAATAAATGTGCGATTAAATGCCAGAGCTGAGACTTAAGATTTTTCGGTCCTTCAAATACATGTATTGCAAAGGAACTATGAAATGAAAAACTAGAGGAATCTCTAAAATCTTTTTTCTTCAAACCAAGGTAGTTTTCAAAGAAAAATTATTTGGGAACCAAAATTTACTTTGGTTCAACAGTGTTGTCCTGAAGCTTAAGTTCTTTTGAGTTTGCCTACCTGTGGTGACATCTTTACCTTTCGAAAAGCACCAAGGAAATGCTTTCTCATTACTGATTTATTTTCATAAATGGACCAACATATGTCTGCTCATGAGACATTTTGCAGCAGAGAAACTTAAGCATGAAGGCAATTTTCGTGGAGAAAGCTTCCGCTTTTTATACTGCTCTTATTTCTAGCTTTCAAATTGTTTCAGAAGTAAAAGTACTTCAAATAGTGAGGATTTAAAGCCTTTTTGAGGCAAATGGCATTTTCCAAAGTAGTCTTATTGTTACCAAGTATAAAATTTGGTAAAATGCGGTGTTGGACAACCAAATGGAGTTATAAGAACAGCAATTTTGTGGATGATTTTTATTTATGACCTGATAGATCACTTTTGTAGTGCATGTGTTGGAAGCAGACACCAAGATACTTGCTACCAAGTGTTTGCACACCTGTGTAGAAATTTCATCTAAAACAATGTGAAATGTTTTGTCATCTTTCCAGATCAGACTTTTTAACAAATAATATTTTTTTTTAGTTATTTCCTTAGCTACCATTTCAAAGTTACCATTTAACGAATGATGAAGTAACTATAAAACTCTGGAGACTTTTTTAGCAAAAAGTTATGAAATTTGCATAAAAAAGCGTAGTAATATTCTGTCATTAGAATAGTTCCTATAACTGGAGACTTTAATCTTGGAGGCATTGGATTTAGGAAAGGGTTTTGTCTAGTTTCATTGTTAAATATTACCAATCAAAGTCAGTAACATCTCGACAGACACAAACCTACGTTATTTACGAACAAACAATAAAAAATTATGATTGTGAAGGAAACAAAGCAGAACTCATGTAGTTAGTTAAGACAAAATGTATTAAAATCATGATCATAGAAACAATACATACTGTATAGATACTATACAATTGACCAGTGGCACGAAAATAAAAAGTATGGCAATCTTCCATACTTATAGATTTTGATGCCAATTTCAAGCAAGGGAAGGGAAGGGGGGTACAAAACACAAAATCATCAAAAGTGTTTAAAACTTCTCATATCTGATGTCTAAATTTTGACTAGAGATGGTTTTCTTTCTGACATAAAATACAGAAAAAAAATTAAGACTATGGTTATTCATATATAAGGCTGACCTCAAAACTTAAGTTGTGTTAATAACAGTTCACTGCATGAAAGCAATTTCTTTTTTTCCATCACACATTTCTAAGACCTAGGCCTACAAAACATCAGATATGGCATTTAAACAGTCCAAATAAAATAAGCAGTTTCAACCAAAATCATTTTTTTCCTTCTAGTAATAGGCCTAATTATCATGGCCAAATCCAAAATATCTTTGAAGTCCTTGCATTTAGGTTTAACAACTTCCCTCTGTAGTAAAATTAGTAAACATTGCCCCTAACTGAATGGGACATAAATTAAAGGTCTTCAATGTCCTGGAGTAGGCTTCATACAATACATCCAATGAGTCTACTAGTACTACTATTAGCTAAGAAAAATATTCCATCTATGTATAGTAAGGACAGCACCAACATAAACATTTTCAGCTCTTGTGATTTTATGGATAGTGACTTCATGCAACATCAATGTGCTACTAAATGTCAAGAAATTGCATGTACAATATAGTAAGGACAGCATCAACACAAACATTTTAAGCTCTGTAATTTTATGGATAGTTTCAACAAGAAAAAAAAAGCTCTTTCATAGCACAACATGTCTTGACATGACATGTATACTCGATATAAGCAGTCGCTGAGTCTTATTGCCTTCGCAATGGAATTCCCAGAACCGAGTATACATATGTAAATGATTAAAAAGATTTTTTTGATCAATTTTGATTGAGGATGGAATCAAGAGTACATGTAAATAATTTTACATTTTTTTTTTACAAATAGATTTTGATACAGGGTAGAATCATGATTGAATCACACTCTCTTTGTAAAACCTGTTGGTATGATCTGTGATATTAAACTGGGAGAATTAAAAAATTAATGTGTTTGCTTAATCAACGGATAGGATACTGTCATATATAGTGTATTGAATTCATTGGAGGCATAGTCCAAAAATTATTTTAAATATAACACTACACAAATCCTTCATTTACATCATAATCTTATAAATAGAGCTATATTATTGTCTCCAAAATATTTTCCTTTCAAACAAACATTCAAGACACAGCTATTCAATGTAATTGTAAAGCACAATTTCTTTGTGTACAGTCGAATCTACAAATTTAAAAATAAATCGCCAAAATAATTCTTGAGATATTCAGTTTAAAATTGTTCCATTTTTTCCCCCATTATTGATACAGTTAATCATGTAAGTGTCCGACACAGAATATATGTTTTGAAACAGATAGGCCTACATGAATGGCCAAGCACTTCAAAATTGTTAAAGATCACTATAAAATGTTGATGAAAGTAAATATCAGACAAAGATTTTAAAAGGATGCAATTCAAAGCACTAACCAATACAAATACACTTTCCGTTGAATCTTTTCATGGTAGGGTTTGATTAGTTTTAATCTGTATTAAACCCTTGATGACTGAAAGTCTAAAGATGGAGATTGAGACTTTAAAGGACTAATAATAAAAATTGTTTTTATTGACTTCTGAGGACCTGCATAACAAATAACAACAACTGGTTAGCCTAGAGCAAAAGCTCTCAACACTACAGGATTGCACTGGGCCTGTGGACAGACTACATGTACCACAAAATAAAAACATGTAAGCAAACTAAACACTCATTAATTTAGAAAGAGAGACTGGTTTTGAATTCAATGCCAACATAACTAGTGCAAGACTCATTGTTTACAACTGATGGTTGAATCTTACTAGAAATTTAGCTAATTACACCAGAACCAACGAATAATTTTAAAAGCAAACCAGTGTGATTTGTGCTTTCCAAAAAAGAAAAAAAAAATTAAATTTCAGGTTGTCTTACATTACACAAGTTATAACATAATCGATTAAGTAGCAAAGTTTGAGTTAACTGAAATATAAGCCCATTGAACTACTCAATAAGTATGCTTTTATAAATTTAATATTGCCTATAATTCCAGCCATTAAAAGTAGACTCTATGTTTGGTACTTAAACCATAATTTGTGGCTAGCATTTCAATTGAATTTTGAGTAATAAACATTTTAGTACTGTCTGACATGAATTTTGAGACATTTTTATTCGTGCATGAGAAAAATCGCACCAAGCAAGGAAAGCATATAATTAAAATGGTGGCTTAACAGCAAACAACCTTTTTGTTTATGAGCTTTACAAAAATTATGTAATTATATTACTCTTACTTCTGGTGCAACATGTCATAGCACAATGTCATGCCAACTGGGTAGGCCTAACTAATAAATTATGAAACACATTTATATCAAATGTACAGTATATTTTGTCGTTATCAATATTATGTACAACTTAAAAGTCCCATTTTTTCAACCACTTCAAACCCTCATTCTTTGCCATACACTCCAAAATTTTCTGCAGAATAGCAACTCATAATTATCAAAATCCACAGATTGGTCAAAAAAAAAAATTGATAAAAAATTTGCTGAATTGTCTGAAGCCACGTCTTTATGAAAAATATATTTTCACAATGCGTACAAAGTTTGTGTTTAAAAGGACGTTGGGGCAAAAACGTTCAAATCCTTTTTTGACACCTCCATTTTTTCGCCGTGTGTAACTTTTCCTAGCCACGCCCCAAATCGTCGGGTGCGGTTCAGAATTCCAAAACCTTTGCTTTTTGTGCTGGAGGTGTCTGTCGAGTCTACACTAGAGTCTGCTGGGAATGTATTTGATTCTGCGGGAGTCAATACTCCTGCTTTTTCGAGAGCACCTGAGCTGGTTGCCTCTGCCACTACAGTGTTCGAAGAGGGAGAGTTCTGGGAGGGGAGAGCGACAGAGTTGTTCCCACTTGATTCACTGACCGAGTAGAGAGAGCTGGAAGAGGATCTGTGCGCCAGGTAGCCATGCACGAGGCTGCCCGTCTGATGAGCCAGTGACGACAAGACAGGCACGGATCCCTGGCGGCGCATACCTCCTTTGCTGGCAAGAGCGCCTGGTCCGGCACCGCCTGCCTCCGCCCCTGCCTCCAATACAGCCGCTAGATCTGATTGTCTGGAGGACGTCTGCAGGGTGGAGCTGAACATCTGCAGCAGCTGGTCTGTGTGAGTGGCCACGGCTTCTGCCGTCTCTCCAGCCTGGCTCGGCTGAGCGCCCGAGTAGCGCCGGCCCCCGAGCTTCTCCGTGCTCCTGGCAGGGCTGCCGACGTCGGTCTGGTGGCTGTCTGGGAAGCCCTCGCCGTGGCTGGTGCCCGCGCTGGCAGTGACACTGCTGCTGGGGAGCAGAGACTGCAGCACCAGGCGGGAGCTGTCTGGAGCGGTCGCCAGGCGCATCTTGTAAGCTGATAGGAGATACACAAAGAGAGAGAGAGTTACTTATACTGAATTGAAATCATAAATGCATCTTCTACTGGTCAGGTTTCATTTAGTCTTCATCTCAGACCAGAGACTTGTTTATAGAGTAATAACGAGGACTTCAACTGTTGAAAAACGACATCACATCAGAAATGAATATACATACATGTATTTTAAAAGTATGGGGGAAAACATTGTTTGTAAAGGAAATCATCCTTTGATACAGGAAAAAAAAAGACTTTCACAGGTCTCCCGCTCCGTAACAACCCTTGTTCAAACAGAAAATAAAAAGAAAAAATGACCCGCAAAGACACAGAATCATTGGTACTGGTAACTCACGAGATATATGCTGAGATAGAAGTTTCTGAATGAAAAAAAAATAAAAAATAGAAGACGGAAGGTTGACTCTCAAAAGGGGAAAGAAAGCATGTGCTGTTATTTATATTGACATGAATATTACTAGAGTTGGATCGTATCTTTTATTATATTGTACTTGTAGAAACATGCCAATTCGGTTCAGATTCAAACTTTGAAACACTTGATTTGAAAGACAGAGATATATACGAAGCTTACATCGTCGGAGTCTAGAGTCTAGATCTAGATTCAGCAAAGCAAAATAGCACGAACACAGACCACAAATCATGGACACCTATGATGCTCTTCTCTTACCAGGACTCTTCATTTCCGCTGGACCAAAGTCTGAAAATGGATCTAGCCTAGGTCTAGACCTGGACCTGTACTGGAATTGTTTCTTCCACAAAGCAGCGTGAGCACAAATAGCGCGATGTTTACTCTAACGTGACAATTAACTTTATGCAATTATTCATGAGCACTGTAAGTGGCAGGTTTAGAACTTGACTAGAGCAACCACTAAAAATAATTATATCATCTTCAATCCCTGGATTATGCACATTAGAGTTTTACAGGTTGATGTTAAATGGCTAGGCGTTTTAGTTTCTTATTTCACACGCAGTGCCTCGGCATTTCGATCATCAGTGGGGAAATAAAATCACAACGTCAGTCCGAAACCTGCACTCGCAATGTCCAAACGTCTAGAAATGAATGTCCAAGTCCTCCAGTGGTCATCACAAAGACTTTGAGCAGAGAAAGAAGTAGTCTCCATGCCCCTGGCCAATCGCAGTCACAACAAAGAGCTTATCCGGAGCATGAAATGAAAAGGTGTTTGAAAGCAGGGGTGGAGGGGAAAGGGTGGCTTATAACTTTATTGTAATCCTTTCACTGACGTTACAGGGTCTCTAGACTAAAGCGACGTCTTACATTTATTTTCAGCTTCAAGTGTAATGTTTTGATTGCGATTCCCAGAGGAAAGCCTTTCAAATTCTATGTGTGGGTGTGTGATAACATTTTAGATGTGACGCACATGAGGTTGCGAATATCCAGAAAATCGAAATCATAATAAAGTTAGGGAACAGTGATGTAATCCTCCCTAGATGTACATAAAACGAGCAAGCCTTGAATCCATCACGCACATGATCGAGAGCAAACCGCACGGCTGTCAGCGAATGAAAGCCCGGCGTTCACAGATCACGCTTCTGTGTTGTGTCTGATACAACACACGAGCCCGGTTCAAGGCCTCCCACCAAAACATTCCGTACGAACCTGTTGCGCGTGCTACCCTCTTTTGCGTCATTTTTAATGACCTGCCCGACCACGACTATTCGACCTGTTCCCAAAATAGAAAAGTAGACCATAATATATTTAAGAAGTTCATCGTCACCTAAGTTTTCCTAAGAGGAGATCGACGATTTGCGGCGGAGACTTGATAATAAATATCATAAAAGTTTGAGGGATTTGGTTATGACGATGAAATGAAACAAGACGTACCAAAATAAAACCTGTACATGTAATATGCTCGCCGTATCTGGGGGAAAGGGGGTAACCAATGAACTGTGGAGGGTGCGATGCGTGACGTCTCGCCCATTATTGTGACCAATGTTATTGTTTACCCTTGGGAACTGGGTCACGGCTGATGGCGGAATGCGGGCCGCGTGGTGCGTGAATGGGACAGCGGTGATGAAACCCGCGCGCCTGGCTAGGGAGCTGATGAAACACACGGCAACGCGGAACTAGATTTGGGTCACGCCTTGTTGTTGTTGTTGTTGTTGTTGTTGTTGTTGTTGTTGTTGTTGTTGTTGTTGTTGTTGTTGTTGTTGTTGTTGTTGTTGTTGTTGTTGTTGTTGTTGTTGTTGTTATTATTATTATTATTATTATTATTATTATTATTATTATTATTATTATTATTATCATCATCATCGTCATCAACAACAAAATGGGTCTTGTTTAAGTTAACACTTCTTTGCATATCAAGTATCATTTATAGAATGTTTTGAGGATGAGTCGAAGCAAGGCTCAAGGTTTGTGATAGATCTGCGGAACATAAACCGTGTCAAGTCACGTGGACTAGCTTCAGGG
This sequence comes from Elysia crispata, assembly GCA_033675545.1. NCBI lineage: Eukaryota > Metazoa > Mollusca > Gastropoda > Plakobranchidae > Elysia > Elysia crispata. Next base: position 29,155 of record JAWDGP010001828.1, read on the forward strand.
ACGTCAAATATATATGTGACAAACTTCAAAGAAAATAACTTAAGATACGGAACCCAGCAATGATGTGCCACATAATTATCGACCTTCAGGCTGGTACAAGTTTCTCTGCGAAACTAAGGCGGAGTGACGACAGAAAATAATATCGTGGAGTCCACAAAAGTGCGTGACTTTGGACGCCGAGTAATGTATAAAACCCTTTCCGTAGGTACTGCTCTACTACTGGTACACATTTCCCACCCTGCTGCGAAGCGAGATGGTTGCTTGCGGTCGCCCACCATGGGCCAATCTACAAATGATAAAACTTTGAACCTTATAAATCTATCTATGACCAAAGAGACTCTTTGCTTCAACTTGGTAGATGTTGAAATCGCTTCTAAGACGAGTGTAAATTAATACAAACATTATATAGATTGAAGGTCGCAGATTTAACTAACCCGAGTCTACAAGAGACTTTCGGAAAGTTGTTCGCTTAAAATTATTATATTATGGAGTGTTGGGCTAAAGTGTTTTGTTTTCTTAATGGTTTCAACCATCATGGCTGTTTCGATGATCATGCAGTTTCTCTGAGCCCGCTGTATTATTAAAAGTGGGACTGACAGTGACACGGTCAGTGGGTTGTGTTGACAACACCGAGCTAGGCTTCGGTTCCCGCCGAGAATGATCACGTGTGGGTAAAGATCTTTACCGTGTAGCTAGCTGGCTAGATCCTGCTGGCAGAGGGGCTACAACCGCAGCAGGTGTTTCCTATCATAATTATGCTAATAACTTTGAGATAAAAATCAAACAAAACAGAACAAAACAAAAGAAACCCCAAGGTTTCTATTAGTATCACCACGATCAACATGTTATCGTTCTAAATGTTTTGATTGCTCGATGCAATCATAAACCTGCGACCCAATCATCTTACTCTCAAATCTTCTTGCAGCCTCCGTCAGGCAAGCCGGATCTAAAAATGAGGGGATTCTCGATAACTACTAAAAGCTTTGGTCCGAAGCCATCGTTCCGGCGGTATAAGGATTATACTTTTTTCCGTTTCTTTTTTATATATATATATATATATATATATATATATATAGAGAGAGAGAGAGAGAGAGAAGGTGAGATGGGCGATTAAGCCAGCAACACTATCATGTTGACCAAAAAGAGGTGTTAAGCTATTTCATAAAATTAATATTCAAGGGCGGTAATTGGCTCAAACAGTTTAGAATCACCGTTGTAGTTGTTATCTACCGTTGTGGGGCTCCAACTCTGAACTGAAAGGGTAGATAATTATGACTAACAAATACCACATTGAGTTGTGGTTCTTGATAACAAAGTGGATCCATTTCCTGAACAGCCCTTCTTTTTCAAATTGTAAGAAAGAAAAGAAAGAAGGTGAAGAGGAGAACTATGCAAGAGTTTTTACTCTAAAAATCAATTTTGGACATGAGGAACTGAGATTCATGTTTCATTACATAATTCCTGGTTTGGGCTATCTAAATTACAATGACACTGAACTCAATTATTAGTTGCTTCTGGGGCCGAAAATAAATAGCTACATTCCCTTGCAGGCTGGCTTACTTGAAACAGTTGGGGCTCAAACGAAATAATGCATAGCATGGAAAGAGAGCTGGACTGTCAACAAACAAAGAGAGAGAGAGAGAGAGAGAGAGAGAGAGAGAGAGAGAGAGAGAGAGAGAGACAGACAGACAGACAGACAGAGGTAGAGAGAGACAGGCATAGAGGGAGACAGACAGACAGAAAAAAAAGGCAGAGACAGACAGACAGAGACAGAGAGAGAGAGAGAGAGAGAGAGAGAGAGAGAGAGAGAGAGAGAGAGAGAGAGAGAGAGACACACACACACACAGAATACTAAACGTTTTTACTAGGTCAAGGCGGTGATAGCTACAAGCTCTGCCCTTTTACGCCTCATGCGGAAAGGAGTGAAGCGGGTTTTCCCTGAAGGAAATCCTCCCCATTAAACACGCAACGTTTTGACAGTCAAGGATCTTAGCCACAAGTTCTTAGAAATACCAGCAGGATTTGACCTTAAATTAAGACAGCATCACAGCAGCAGACATGAGAATGTTATGGTTTGAAACGGAACAGAAAACCGCAAAAAACGCGGCGTTACGATTGAAACGGATTCAAAACTCAGTTTCGCTCTAAAAATGTTTGCTGTTCTAGATTTATGCCTCGTACACTGATCAGAATAAATGTTGCAGCCGTTTATTTCCGAAATGATCATGACCAACACACAGCAACCAAAGGTCATGGATTCAACGGGAGTAAAATAGGATCTTTAGGGTGAATTTTTCCTACCCAACCTAATGGTTGGAGGCATCAGAGAGAGAGAGAGAGAGAGAGAGAGAGAGAGAGAGAGAGAGAGAGAGAGAGAGAGAGAGAGAGAGAGAGACAGACAGACAGACAGAGAGCGTCAGACAAACAGACGGGGAAAAAAAGAGAGGGAGAGAGAGAGATTATCAGACAGAGCGACAGAGAAAGAAAGTGAGGATATATATAGAGAAAAACGAAGCAAAAAAGAGAAATTTAAAAAGAAAATCAGATAAACATACAGTGGGAACAAAATACTCATAACGTGGAGTAAATGGGAACAAAATAACAGAATGATAATTTTACGAAAAAAGGACAACTTATATAACTTAACCACTGTGCTGTGAGACTATTCTTCTTCTTCTATTATTATTATTATTATTATTATTATTATTATTATTATTATTATTATTATTATTATTATTATTATTATCATTACTATTTTTGTTATTATTATTATTATTATTACTATTTTTGTTATTATTATTATTATTATTATTATTATTATTATTATTATTATTATTGTTGTTGTTGTTGTTGTTTTATTATCATTACTATTATTATTATTATTATTATTATTATTATTATTATTATTATTATTATTATTATTATTATTATTATTATTATTATTATTATTATTATTATTGCTATTATTATTGCTATTATTATTATTATTATCAACATTATCATCATCATTATTCTGATTGAGCACGTACCCATAGCCATGGCCAGTACGGAAGACATCTGGCCTCTGATGGTGTCGGACAGCTCGGCCCTATCTAGCTCTAGACTGGTCACACCGGTCGGTCCACACGCTTCCATGAAACCAGCTTCAGCAGCTATTACTAACCGAGAAAGATGGTGTCGGGAGACTTAAAACAAATGTTTTTTATAAGGCGATAATGTTTCAGAGGTGTTGCGTCAGCTCTCTAGTGGATCTCTCTAAAAATCGAAGCGTCCAGCTACACTGTCTCAATGTATCGAACTCACTGCACACCGGGTAAAACAAAGTTGTCAGCTTTGGTCCGCGCAAGACACGCATGTAACGAATTATCGACGTGTTGTGACTGCGAGGAAAACAACTGAACAGAAAGCTGTACTACTAGGACGTTCAATATGGTGACGTCAAATCGCGCTGGTCTATAAATAGGCACGCACTAGGATGTTCGACTGTATTGACGTTGAAGCGTTAAGTTAAGACGGCCCCTCCTTGGATTGTTGTCCCGTGTGGGCGGTGGCTTTAACGGGAAGATTCACATCCACCACTTGGTGGTTCCGCCTCAAGTTTTGTGTTGACTGTTGATTCAAGCTTTATCCTGGTTGGTGGGTGACATGACAAAAGCTAGATCAGGCTCACAGCCAATGAATACAGTAATGAAACTTTCCTTCTTAAAATTGTAGAATGTGTCCACAGCCTCCGCAATCTTTTGTCCCAGGTATTCTCTGAATTGAAACGAGCTTCTCTTAGGATAGATACCGACAAATAAAGTTTTCGCCAGAACACAGTTACACTTGATAGCTTGTCTGCGAGTATACAGCGTGGCAGGTTCGATTTTGATGCGAAATCCAGTAGGATTAGTATATATTATTGTGCTTTGACTTCAGCTCAGTAAATATGGTACAAGTACTTGAGACAATATCTGTTCATAGTTTATAAAAGGCATAAAACGTTCTGTACGTATTACTGAAGAGAAATCTTCGATGTCAACAAGTTCACTCTTGCTTCTATTCTGAAGAGCTTCTACCGTCAGATGCAGTTTTTATAGCGGGCTCGATCTCTCCCTCTCTCTCTCTCTCTCTAACGGGTCTGGAGTGAGGCGACCTTTGATATCAGCCAAGATATCAGTAAAGCTTTGCAGACAAGCACCGCTGCGCGCCGACTCGAGCTACGGTAATAATTATTATCCTAGTCTTGTCGCGTCCGCCAAGTTGATTCCACCTAGATCTAGTCATGTGACGCTGTGCAATCAAGGAAAGAGTACACACACAAAAATATTGCGCAGTCGGCCAAGTTAGTATGATGCGGTCTTATGCGTGTGTGTGCTATATTTAGCACAGCAGGATGTGTCGTGCTAGCAGCGCGCTGGAATCAATCAAGGACAAACGGGTGACCGAGATTCGAAGCAGACTAGAATGATGTAGATCTAGATCTAGGCGCTCGTATTAGGCCTAAGTCTATCAAAACATTAAATGTTTTAGTATCGCACAATTTGTTGTAGAGGCTTCGTTACAAGGAAAAAAATGTAAATACATGAGATAGCTGACTTCTTTTAAATGAGCTGGAGAAATGAGGGTACTGTTTTGGCACTCACAAGTTAATTGAAGTCAAGAACATAATTATCTGTGGCTCTAGTCATGCACTATTTGGCTTCAGTTCACTGTAATATGTGCATGATTAATATAGATGCCACCTTAAAGCGGTCGACGTACCAGCTGGAAGTCGGTGAGGGAAGAAAGAGATACACTAAGGAAGTTGCATGTTTACAAACAGAATGAAGTTTCCAAGGAAAACAGAAAAGAGAGAAAGGGAGGCATACACAGGAGAGGGTAGAAAGGGGGGGGGGGCAGCGATAGATCCATGAAACATTTAAAATATGAGTGAAAGACAGATAGATACAGATAGAATAGTAGAATAGTGGTCCAAAAGACAAAAACTAAAACAAGAGTCAGACCGACAAATAAAGCAAACAGACAGCTATGTTGCAAAGAGACAGTGACACAAACAATGTGAAAGAAAGAAAGAGACAGAGGGAGGGAGAGAGAGAGAGAGAGAGAGAAAGAGAGTACCACAAATAAAGAAAAAAAAAATAATAATAATAAAAATAATAATAATAATAATAATAATAATAATAATAATAATAATAATAATAATAATAATAATAATAATAATAATAATAATAATAATAATAATAATAATAATAATAATAATAATAATAAAAAGTTGGGAGTCGGAGAAATGCAGTTACATTGTTTGACACTTTTCTCATGCAAATTTTCTTTCGCAGTAAGTCATGCATTTATTGAAACCTAAATAGTTTTTTTTTTTTTTTTTTTTGGAGGGGGGGGGGGGGGGGGAAGGAGGGAAAGGGGGAGGCTCAGCAACAGCGGCGCCTGAAAGTACATTCATGTTAATTATGAAGTTGTCAAACGCAACGAGGAAAGGGGGGGGGGACAAAAATAGAACATCTATCAATAGCAACAAATTCATTTGAATTTTAAAAAAAAGAAAAGCGGACATACATTATAATATTATATATATATACGCCGGGCGGTTCATTTTCTTGATTTAGCTTGAAACAGGTAGGTCCGGTACACAAGAGGTAAAAAGTTCAGTCTACACCCTGCCAAGAATTCGGCTACTGCTGGAGCGAGGTCGAGTCTTCGAGGTGAAAACATGTTACATGTATACACGGCATAATTATTTACACCAGCTACTTGGGTCGGTGACCGACTAAATACCGTACAATATTTTAACAGTTATGATTAATCATCATCGTCATCTTAACTTAGTAACTACCACCATAACCATTATCATTATTATGATCAACAATGTTACACTATCATCATCATCATCATCATCATCATCATCATCGTCATCATCATCACTATCATCACTATCACCATAACCATCACCATTATCATGAACAACACTATATCTATGATCATCATAATCATCACTATAATCACTACCTTCAAAACCATTATCATTACTATTATCAACACTATTACTATCATAATCATCATCATCACCATCATCATCATAATCATCAACATCATTATCATCATCATCACTACCATCATCCCCATATTTATTAGCATAATATAATCCTTATTATCATATCATCATCATTATCATCATCATCATCATTATCATCATCATCACCATTATTTATTAGCATAATATAATCCTTATTATCATATCATCACCATATTTATTAGCATAATATAATCCTTATTATCATATCATCATTATTATCATCACCATTATCATCATCATCACCATTATTTATTAGCATAACATAATCCTTATTATCATATCATCATCATCATTATTATCATATCATCATCATTATTATCATCATCACCATTATTTATTAGCATAATATAATCATTATTATCATATCATCATCATCATCATTATTATCATATCATCACCATTATTTTAATGCCACACTAGTCAAAGAAGTCAAACAAACGCAAAATAATTTTGTGTCGTTTCGTCCTGGGACTTACTCAAGAAACCTGGCAGCCCTTGGAAGAAATTTGTTAAGAAAAAAAAAAAAAAAAAAAAAAACAAAACAAAACAAAACACGTAAATCTTTAGACTGGATCTCGGTTATCGTCTACTGTATGTAGAAAACAAAAAAATTGTTGAGACAGCTAAAGAGTTGAGGTAATCGGTCAACTGAAACGCGTTCCATCTCTGGGTCCATCACCCATCGTACCGATCAGCTGAGAGATCAGAGTGGAGTCGAGTCAGAGTCAGAGTCACAAACACGGCCGGTTCGAACCGGGTCCTCGAGCACAGCGCAGCATAGCATTATTTTGTTTTTCATTACAGTTTTGTTTTTTTGGGGTTTTTTTGTTTTGTTTTCCATTCCTCCTGTTTAGTTTGTACAGTTCTTTGAGTGGTTCAAGGAGAACTGAAATCATTTTTTTTTTTGCCAATTAATGTGTTTTTGCAGCAAGTAAAACAACATATCTCTATCTAGGTGTTATCTGTATTGTTCAGTTTGCTGTCACTGACCCGAAATTCGGCTCGGGCGGTGCGGGGCGGGGTGGAAGGGGTCGGTCAAGGACGCGACACACCTGTTATTAATTATTCTTAATTCCACTCCTTTTGGGTCACATTGAGTGACCTGCTGTGATTTGAGAAACAGGCGCGACTGGTTTAACCTTGAACGATAACGTCACAAATAATGTACCATGTAAAGAGTTGAAGGCAAATTTATCAAAAATTTTAAAATTGTTTTTTTTTTTTTTTGTGTGGGTATGGTTACAAAAGCTCAAAAGCACACGGAAAAAAAAAACAACTAAAAAGCGCAACCTGTGACAATACCAGAGACCAAATTTTGCAGGGAGTTGGCACAACGGATTATTACAAAGGCAGAAATGGACGCCTTTGGCTAAAACCAAACTGCTAACTCCATCGTCCTGTAGGCTGAATTATAAGTGCCTTCTGATTACAGTTCTGTCCTCCTAACTATGCCCAAAAAGTTAAAGAAACAGATCACTATAACTCAAACATGGAAGAGTTTGTTTACTTGGGTGACTTGGCCTGTATTTCAGGAAGCCCCCGATGATCAGTGATCGAACAAGATTAACGGTGCCACGTTAACGTCATCAGACTTCAACACAGACAAACAAATCGCCTACCTTGGCAAAAACAAGAAGAAAAACAAAAGTTTTCGGTCAAGTTAGGATCAGCACCGCGTTTTTAGGTCAGCAAAATATTTCGCGCGCTACTGTTACCGAAATCTCCAACGTAGTGTGGGTAAACGAAGTTTACCATTATTGTACCACACCGTATACTTACAATTCAATTTTAAATACCTTTAATAATTCTAGTTTTATGATTTCATAATTAATACTCTGTCATGTGTTTAACTTTTAAGACTTTTTAGATAAATAAAAATAGTTTGTATCCCACATGCTAAAGCTTATAAAGGTGCGGGAAAGTTATTTTCCCCAAGGAGACTAAACGAATATACGAAGTAACTGACAGTTTGTATGGTTTTATTTCTTTGCTATTTTTTTTCCCAATGTACTTTTGAACGAATTCGATATATTCTGAACTTAACAAAAACTAAACTTCATCATATAAAAATAGAGAAAGACAGACAGACAGACAGACAGAGAGAGGGACAGAGAGAGAGAGAGAGAGAGAGAGAGAGAGAGAGAGAGAGAGAGAGAGAGAGAGAGAGAGAGATCGATCCTGTCTGTTATGAATAGAACAAATCAATCGTTACAGACATAATACAAGGACAGGAAACCCTAAAAACATGTACTTTTCACAGCTTACTCCAAAATAATTGTCATACCCTTTGTACCTTGCACTATTTAAAAACAACTGTCTATTATGGTTTTCTTTCTTTACTTTTTTTTTCTTCCAATGTACTTTTGAACTAATTCGATATATTCTGAACTTAACAAAAACAAAATTTCAGCACATAGAAATAGAGGAAGAGAGAGAGAGAGAGAGAGAGAGAGAGAGAGAGAGAGAGAGAGAGAGAGAGAGAGAGAGAGAGAGATCCTGCCCGTTATGAATAGAACAAATCAACCGTTACAGACAGAATACAAGGACAGGAAACCCGAAAAAAAAAACATATGAACTTTTCACAGCTTACTCCAAAATAATTGTCATACCCTTTGAACCTTGCACTATTTAAAAACAACTGGGTGAAAGCCAAAGTTCTACTACTATGCCCCAGTAAACCCCCTCGCCAAAAGCCACGGCATCGACCGAGGGAAAGCTTCACCGAGTTTCGTCAGCCAGGCCCGCCTGCACACATCAAAATCCCACTGCTCAAGAAATTATTGTCCGCAACAGAAGAAGAAAAAAAAAATCTCCAGCCACTCCTCCAACCCCGACCAATCATCGAGCTCCTGCAGGCGCACACCCCTTGAACAGCCAATGAGCGACTGGGAAAATGTGGGCCGACCGTGGAGTGCTTGCCGGGGCAAATAGTTCTCTCCAACACAGCCTGGGTTCTAGATCGAGGTCACCTTAGCGGTGTGTAAATCCCTGCGGTGTGAAGGACGTAACTTGGAAGACTAGATAGGTTAGAGATGAGAACTATCTGTATGGCTTTATCTCTGAAGCGACCTCATAGCATTACATTAGCTGTTTTTTTCCTTTTTTTTTTTTTTTTGTTTTGTTTTTTGTATTTTTAAATCGGGGTAACTTGGGTAGGTGTTTCAAGGACAAGGGCAAAGGACTTATTTATGCAATTATATCATGTCATGATGTGTATCTTGATGACTAAGATAATGATGATTAATATAAACCAGGGGAAAAAAAGACGTTCCTTTCTTTTTCGCAAAAAGTAAAACTGATATTGAATAATATAGGGTTCATTGAGGTCACCCAGGAATTCATGGCATCAATATTCGCGGATGGACAAACGCGATAAATCTTATAGGACCATGAATTTATAAAATGCATAGGACGACAGCCGTGGTTTAATAGACTTTTAGCTAGTCTCACAAATGATTGAAAAAAATTATTAGTTACTAGAAATCGCAGAAATCAATAAACTTGTTTCATTTAGGAATCGCAGAAATCAATAAGCTTGGTTCTTTATTCTGTGGTTTCTGATGATTTCTCAGTTTTTGTAGAATAACTTGCTCAACTATCAATACTCTAAATAAAACTTAGCAAGGATCAAGCTAATTCAAAATTAAAGAATCACACAGTATCTTATTGGGGGAAAAAAAACTGAACTCACCAAGTTTCGACTCGTGCATCATGATTATCGTAATATAAAGAGCAAAAAAAAAAATTACAGGAGCAGATTTCGTAAGTCCACAGAAAAAAATATGATGTCACAGCTGGTTCCAAACATTCTGAGAGCAATAATCGCTAGACCTCACCTCCTTAGATCCGCAACAAAATATTGTGGCTCAAGCAGGGAGTGACATTATGAAATTTTCACAAGTAAAAATCAGGTCTATCATCAGCATGGGTGAAAAGGTGGAGGCTCACAAAATTAACGTACCAACTGAATCAGTTGGCGACACGTTTTGAACTCAGAAAGACACGAATCTTTAGATTTAAGGGCAAAAGTTCCACCATAAGACCACGATAGCTACATTAATGTAAATTATACTTCGGCATTTCCGCGTGATTCGGTCTGTCTCTCTCTTTAATACAGTCCAGCTGAACTAAAACATCTAAAGCCATGGTATGATACTGACGCTTCCTAATAAATAACAGCCTCGCAGGATACCCATACTATATATAGATATATATATATATATATATATATATATATATATATATATATATGATCATGAAATACCTGGACTAAGGCCTTGCCATGACACTGGTGTTCCGAGGCATGTTGCTCCAATCAGCTGCCTGATGAGATCAACACGGCTCGAAACACCAGTTGTCATGGCCAGGCCTTAGTCCAGGTATTTCATAATTACTAGTCCTGCTCCTTACTGTTGACCACTTTCATTTATAATGTTAATACCGTTTTAAACCATTATATATATATATATATATATATATATATATATATATATATATATATATATATATATATATATATATATATAAAGACAAGCAAAGTTTCGAGAGAAGTGGTTAGCAAAGATGACGATATTTACAGCCGTTTGTTAATATCCTGGTCACATCGGGCTTAACCTTGAACTTGCCGAAGTCGGGTTGTACCATGTCGGAATGAAGAGAAAAAACAATATTATTATTATTATTAAGGTTATAATTTATAACAAAGTTCAAGGTCATAGCCCGCACGGTTAATCTAACCTAACTAAAAAAAAAAAAAAAAAAAATCACAATAAGATAACTTGACACAGCGTAGTGACATTTGCCTAGATCATTATGGTTTTAGCAATGTGTTCGCGTAAAAGCTGATGGTATATCAACTTGTTGTGCGATTACTTCATAATTATTAAGCCCACAAAAACAAGAATATTTAAATTTCTCTCCCATGGAAACCGTACCTTCACGTTTTTCAATGGATTCCATGATATGTGCCACAGGTTATTTCCCAGTTTTAGACAAAAGTCAAGGGGTTTGACACAACGTAGTTTTTGAGGGGTTTTTGTTTTGTTTTTTTGTTTTTTTTGTTATGTTTGTTTCTTTTTTCAGTTACATGTCAAAGCCAATGTCAATGTCAGCTAGGCAAATTTGTCTAAACAAAAATAATAACTGCAGCATTTTTGTCGAGTGCACAAGTCAAAGAAATTAACGATTTTTTTTTTATTCGAATACATCAAGAGCTTTTTTTCGTTATTTTTTTTCATTTTTTTTTAACCTAATGTGGTAAGAGGTATTCTTATAATCATTATATGACCGAGGGGTTTGATAATACGCATTTTTCTTATTTATCCCATTTAAGTAACACGTGTAAGGTCACCTCTTTTGGGGTAATTTGCAAAAAAGAAAAAGAAAGAAAAAAATCCGTACCTCTCTGTCAGAGTAGGAAGTTTTACGCCTCTATAACCGTATTTATATAACGTGGCTCATATTGATCCGGGATGTCTGCAAATGCAATTTTTAGAAATAAAAAATAAATGCCATTGTATTGATCTTTCGGATGTGCCATCTGCACCCTAACAATCCACATTTGAAAACAATTTCTAAAATTTATATGCTTTACGAGTTTGACGGTGTGGCATTAATTTTTAACATACCTAGCCAGATATGCAGGGTAAGTCAATATGACCTATATATATAATAGAAAGCTCCCCACTGTCCCGACCCGTTCTTCGTGACATCTCCATGCAGCAGCAATCTTCTACATTAGTGTTCTGAGATTTCTTAATAGTCTCCTCTTGTTCAGCTTACATCAACTAATATCGGGTCAATTTTTGTTTAGCAATACAAATATAAGAGTCAAAACGAACCACCTAGCAGACAAATACAGTGTGAAAACCTTGTAGGGATAGTTTAAAACTTAGTTTAAAACTTAGCTAGCAACGAGTCACTCAGTCAGAGCGGCTTTTCAAACCCTTGCCATCTTGAGTCACTGTAAATCGACCTCAGGTCTAGTTAGCTGCCTGTGATGCATCAGTGACTCGCACAAGTGAACGAATTTGTCAGAGTGCTTTTACTTGGAAACTATGCTTCATATCAACTTGACATTGAAATCAAACCAGTGCATTGTGTCAAGTACTATTTTCTATTATTGCGGTGTGTTCAAGGTCTTTTCGGCCGTCATTGTCTTTTTTCCAGTGCTAACAGATAACGTCATTATTGGCTTCAAGCAGCCCGTTATCTCCTCAAATAATGGTGCAGGGTTGACTTCGAAGTTCGGAATTATTGGAAAAAAAAAAAGAAAAATCACGTTATTTACTTGCTCTGCATCAGTTCACAATTGAACCAATCCAGCGCTGCAATAATAAAGCTGTGAAAACTTTTGCCTCCATTTCACTCAAAGAGTTTGTGGCTCTTTCACTGATGTAATTCGTCCGTTCGGGCAATGCCAGTCTTTGTAGTGCATTTAGTTTCTTCCTCGTATAAACAGCAATAACTCAGGCTTAAATCACCTCACAAGGGATTATGGCTAACTATCCATTGAACGGGCGGCCACGCAAGCCAACAAGTCAGGCAGATAACGGCAAGTCTGAATAGGTCGACGACCGAGCAATGTGGCTAAAAGTACATCATTCTACAAAGAGAACTTCCCGAGTTGAAAGGCGCTAGCTGTAAGTCAACAACTTGTCATTTTATCGCCTTCACTGTAGATTGTGGACGGCTCTCATTAATCAAAAGACCACACTGTGAGGCGGGTTAAGGATCTACTATAGAAACGACCTACTTTGATTTGTGTTGATTTGTTTTGATTTGAGTCAACTTTGGCCACCACTCCCCTACGCCCCTTCCTTTCTCGTTTCTTCTCAGCTATCTTTTGCTTCGGCCTACAAAATGACGTCAGCGCTGTCGGCACGTCTGTATGTCAAAAGCTAATGTTACAACAAAACCGCAGAATGAAAGCAACGGGTGAATTCAAACTGTGGCCGACTCTACTCCCTACAGGTCACAGGTCACTGTCCTCTTTGTGGCGCTGAGTCAGCAATATTATCTATAACGGTTTAAACTCTATCCAAATCATTTAGGTCGCTTCGAGGTAGATCTAATCCTAGTGTGTAAGCACGGAGAAGAAGCGTTTCACCAACCAACTAATCCATCGATCACCAATCACGTCATGCTTGTTTTCATGTACTGTGGAAACTAACTAGTCCCTGCCGTCTATTACTGCCCGGTCGGGTGTGTGAGCCTTACCGTTGATCAATGGCGAGATGAAGGGTTAAAGGAGAGTTGAAAGGGGAATTTTTTTTTGTCAAACCTGCATAACATTTCTTCTTTCTTCTTCTTCTTCTTCTTCTTCCTCCTCCTCCTCCTCCTCCTCATCGTCTTGTTCTTCTTCTTGTTCTTGTTCTTCTTCTTCTTCTGTTATCCGCTTTAGCGTGTATGTACAGAGGACGGGCTTTCAGCTTATAGGCATGGATTAAAAAGTTAGAACTAAAATCCTCTATAAGTAATGACTCATCATGTTCGTTTCCTTTCTAGCCTCGACGTCGTTTATTGTAAATAATTTAGTTTCAGTCACAAAGTTATGAAACTCTTTAGTACAAGAAACCTGAAAAGGACAGTTAATTTTTCAAATTTATAAGAATATACATGTTTGTGTATGTATTAAATAAACGCCATATATATATATATATATATATATATATATATATATATATATATATATATATATATATATATATATATATCGTTTTATTTCCTTTGGAACAGCAACATCTCCTCTTCTTAAACAGTGAACCCAAGATCCGCAATATCTTAGAAATTATCGCATAATATTTTGTGTTAAACCTTGACCTGCACTTCGGCAGAACAGTAATTACATCGACAACATTTATTTTTTACCCTTACTAAAAATTTTGTCGGATGCTCAATCACATAATGTAAAATTCTGAAATCTCTGTGCATGAACGATTTAGGGAGGATAGAGGGAAAAAAAAAAAAAAGAATGTGCACAAAAATCATTTGCACCGCTGGAAAGCTTAATCGTTTTACAGCTGGTATAAATTAAACGGCCTTGACAATCAACCAAAATCTGGTTGCGCTGACCTCAGCCTATCAACGCGCCCAAGGGGGAGAATCAAGAGGTCAAAGGTCGCAGCTGCTCCGGCCGATGACCTCCTGCGCGACCTTGCGGCTGGAGCGAAACAGCTGATTATGACTGGATCCAACAGGTAGGTACCGGTACTCGGTTTTCTGTGCAAACACCGTAACTTCTCGCGGGGGGTGCAAAAATTATCGGAAGATCTTAGAGCTATCAGACCCAAATTAATGCAACTTAATCAGGGAAACTTTCAAGGGCATAAATTATCATGCAAGATCGTAAATGACAATGCCAACTTTGTTGAAGTAGATGCCACGTATCAGTATCTCGCCCCCTTCTTTTCTCCAAAATAAAAATGGTAAGCTAACCTTGTATACAATACTAACCACCACCTCCCCCCCCCCCCCCCCCCCAAAAAAAAAAAAAAAAAAAAAAGAGAGAGAGAGAGAGAGAGAGAGAGAGAGAGAGAGAGAGAGAGAGAGAGAGAGAGAAAGAAAACAATTATTCTTATTAAAGACCCGTTTAAACGCGTATTATATTTCAAACACAAATAACTAACACGTATATTCTCACGGCAGTATGCAAGAGTACTGAGTCTTGGGTTTTGGGAAATTAAAAAATTAATAGACTATAAAACGACATAACTTGCTGTTTTCCCGTAGCAAAACCCTTAGGGGAAGTTAACTAATTTAGAGTTTAGACTCACATCATCTAGTAGATAGACAAAGAGCTTATGTCACTGCTGGTTGGAACCTGTGAACGACAGTCGTCACCTTTGAGCCACTTGAGCAATGTTGCTGAACCAGATAGTAAGTTTTACACGTATCACATGACGCTTGATAAGATCGAGAACACAACCGTCCTAAGTCGCCGATGCCTCTTAATCCACTTGGGACATTTTTTACCATTGGGCGACGATGAAAGATTTTTTTTTCCTTTTGGAATCTGTCACTAAGTATAGTAACGGTAATGTGACATCATGACTTTTCTCTCCCTACTCCATAAGTGGACGCTAGTTCTAAATCGTTGCTTTTGTTTTAAGGTCTTTAAGAATATATTATACGCGGCAAACAAGCGCTGCGGAAATACCAACTTGGAATACAAGAGTTGCAGTATATCTATCTGGCCTTGCATTCGGCTGTGTTAAACGATGCGCTCAGTGCAAAAAGGGTGATGGAAAGGATGCGAGGTGCAAGGAAG
This sequence comes from Elysia crispata, assembly GCA_033675545.1. Taxonomy (NCBI): domain Eukaryota; kingdom Metazoa; phylum Mollusca; class Gastropoda; family Plakobranchidae; genus Elysia; species Elysia crispata. Next base: position 44,493 of record JAWDGP010001828.1, read on the forward strand.
CGTATCATGAAAGGGAAAGAAAAGGAAAAAAACTACACTCATGACAGTATCAATTTGTTATACAAACTTGCCAATTTGAGGCTGTACACGCAAAAGAATACGATAAATAAATAACCATGTTATAAGAAATACGGGACAATCTGCTCAACAATAATGTACTGATGCTACAAACAAGAACAGGTCTGTTTGATGGTGTATACCGAGGCTTAAGTAGGAACCAGTAGAAAGCAAACTGCAAAGTGTCTTGCGGTTCACAATACATATCTGAATGAAAGCATAATCCAAAGAGATTATCCTTTAAATAGGATAAGAACGGTTCATTAAATATTTATGTCATAGAAGTAATTTAAAGACCTGCTTTTAACTCGTATTATTATAAAAGACCTAAAACGCTTTGCACCTTCAAGCAGTTTTCATACCTCCAAAGCCTTGATTATAGCTAGCGTTAAGAAGGATCTTAGAATAGATTGAGAAAAAAAAAAAAACAAGTTGTATTCCCGTCTTGACATAAGTCTGGGTCTTGTTTTAAGAATTGATCATGGATTATCCTGCTTAGAAAAGAAAGTAACTTGCCAAAACCAAGCAACACTTTAAAAAATGAAAACTTTAACGAAAGCCTTTTTTTTACTCGGAAGTTTTTGCCTGTTCAGCGTTACATTCGCAAAATGTCAAACCTTGTGCAATGCAACTCTCTCCAACGCCTTCAAGTTAATTATTAAACTTATGTTGATGCCCATGCTGGAATATCAAAAGGAACCATTTTAGCAATGTCTGTCTTTAATGAATGTACCTTGACAATCTTACAGGGACATGACTTGTTAAGTTGTTTGCAGATGATTTCTCTGGTTCAAATCTTATAGCTTACAATCTTTCAGAAATATTCATATACTTACAATGGAAAAGAGATTTGGGTTTGTTTTTTCTTTAGTTCAACTATAAGGCAAACACAGCGAAATAACAAAAAAAAAAAAAAAAAAAAAATAAAGAATTATAAGTTATAACAAGTAAAATGAATGGTTTTTTTTTTTGTTAGTTTGTACTATTCACACCAATACCATTTGATTTTAAACATGCTGATTTCAATCAGATTCTAATCAGTAAATAATCTAATACCCAAAATGTCCAACTTTTTCCAGCTAGACCACAAATTTCCAACAGCCACATATATAAAAAAAGAATGCCTTAAATTATAAATCTTAGGCAGTTGTCAAGTATTATTATACCTCACAATGCTGATGACACTACAGTAAACGGATTTCCAGAAATTAAGGGCTTCAGTTAATCTAATTATTTTTTAATTCGTAAAAACTCCCAGCCTCCGAGTTAATCTTGTCAGCATCTCACTGTCTTGTGAATCAAAACTGGATATATATTAAAAATTATAATCATTTAAAATTATGAGCAACTTACCATCCTCAGCACTGCCAGTGACGGAAGTCTGCTTCTTAGATTTCAGAGTGGGACGACTTGGAAAAGCAATTGAATTTGTTGCATTAAAGGACTCAACATTTGCAGCAGTTTCTAAAGGACTGTCAAAGTTGGCATAACGATCCGTAGCACCGAAACCAAAGACCGTGAAGGCTGAGCGACCACTGCCGCTAGTTGGTAATTCCTTGTCCATGGTAGAGATTATCACCTACAAGACAGCCCAGTCGCTTTGTAGAGGAAATAAGAAATGGAGAAATGTTCAATTTTTTTGACATAGCTGCATATCTGGAACACATGATAATACACTGCCAAAATACATCAGTCGCAGCATAAATTGTTAGGAAATAAAAAAAAAAAGGACAAGAAATGATACAATCAAGAGAAGAACAAATTAATGTTATAAGCAACCTGGTAGAACACACCAGAGTGCAATTCCTAGGGAATTTGTTCAAGGGCTCAAAGTTGTTAATAACTTGCTGACACAGCACTTATCTAGGATTACTAAGAGAAAAAAAATGGTTGAAAACACATTTGCAACCTACGAAAAACATCTAATTTAGGCTGTCCATTGTTCCACTTCTGATCATACCTATTCAAACCAAACAGATATTCAAAAAAACTTAACAAATGATATATATCAGTTCACTAAATTGCTCAAGGCAACAGATGTTTTAACTCCATAAAATTTTTATTTGCTTCAAATTCATGAAAATCAAACTGATCTGGACACTGCCATACTTTGCTCTTAATTTCCTCTGCACAGGTGATCTCATTTCATTTCTGACTATTAACAAATGAATTGAAATTCTATCTTTTAATCATGTATTGCTGCTGAAATACTTATACTGTGTTCAAAAACCACTTTCATAACAGTCTAAATTTAGATATTTGGCGCGTGACCAAGGAAACTTAATCACTCTGGTACTTCTGCTGAAACAGAAGTTACAGAAAAGCATCATTATCTCGATTTTGATGAAGGGTGAAAGAACACCTTAAATTATTATAAAAAAAAAATTGCACTTTCACTGTCATACAGAACAAAACACCTAAATTATATCACTGACAGTCCTACAGTAAAACAATAGAGTGTCTATCCATACATAATTTCCATAGCTATGATAAAGGACTGAGGTTTCAATCAAACTTTTCAAATCCATTTACGTTAACTAGTGAGAAGTTTTTAAAAAGAAAAAAAAAGGGTGGGGGAATTCATGTTGATTGTTTATCTGCATAAAAAACACTTGTACACCTTAAATGCTTCAGAAAGATATCAATGAACTTTAAAAAAAAAATAGTCAAAAATGAAACGAGATCTGTAACAACCCATGTTTCCTCAAATCTACACAAACATCGCTGAAAAATATAGAAAGAAACGACTCAAATTTACAAGAAATGAAGACTCCTGCTGCATGTTCAAAACTTAAATGTGGCAATCTTGAGGTGGCAGATAAACATCATCACAGCCTGTCCCAAGATAAAGTTATTATCAAGCACTAAAAAGACAATTTTAAATTGAATTGTATATATATATATATATATATATATATATATATATATATATATATATATATATATATATATATATATATATATATATACGTTTAATGTTTTCAATAAATTCTACCATAAAAAAAAATACATGTTTGTCACTTTTCTTTACTTAATCATTATTTCAATTGAATAGTGTAAATTGATAATTTACATTGATAAACAATGAGATGTGTTGGTTAAACAAATTTTGCTTGGTAGATGATAAGGTTAAATCACTGGTTACAATAATAGATCCAAAATTAAGAGGGGGCTTACGATCAAGGATTTTGCTGAATAAAATTCTGTGCTAGACTAACTATTCAATCAGTAAACCTTTTTTTCTCATGCGATGAGAAGAGAGAAACTGCAACGTCTTGTGATAACTGGAATGATCGAAAGAAAATGCAGCAGGGGAAAGCAGCATAAAAAAATATGTTGGATGGACAAACAAAATGGCTCAAAGGAAGAAAAGTGACAGCGACAAGGGATAGAGATGTGTGGAAGGTCATGATCGCCTACACTGAAGAGCAGGGTACCTGATTGATTAAATGATTGCAGCCAGATGCTATGGATTTCTCATTTTCTGCAACGAAGAGCATCTTTAGGCTGGAATTCATAGCCTTAGTTCTTATATGATTTAAATAAAGAAATGTTTTTCACGACATCACCAGTAGCTTCATGAATTTCAAAATGCAGATATCACTACCAAGGGATGACACTTGTGTGACCGGTTTTGAATTTGAGACAAAAGTGACCAGGTCCAATATAAGTCCTCTTTACGACGAAAGAGGTACTGTACCTAATTGCAAGTCCTTCCCCGTATCCGATCGGATGTCCTTCCAATCGGGTACATTGTTTTTAGTATATTAAGATATGATCTATGATGTTACTGTCTTTTATGAAGCTAAATTTTTTTCTTCTTTATTAGCCCTTTCCACCTTTACACCTAGCCCAATCTTTTTCTGTAGCCCAATCAAATGAAGCCCTACTACGTGATAGAGGTATTGCACCCATTCGGGAGTCTTTCCTTTCATACACAGACCTACAGCATAAAACATGCTTTTGGGAACTCCACCACTCTTTCACAGTTAAATCTAGAAACTACATCAAGATTTAGCAAACTGAATGGAACTCAAGTCAATTTATAATTGTAAAAATGTATGTGAGCTAGATATCTAGATCCACTATCTAGATCTAGATCTCTATATCTAACTAAATTCTAGATTTAACTGCCAAAAATATTGGGATTATCATTCTGCGAGACAGAAGGGTAAAGTATTGGGGTCACAATCATTGGTGTCGATGTGGCTTTCGATCTCTGGATCGAAATCATCTACACAGTCATGAAGATACACATAATTTAATTAGGGTGTGGATCTACATCTAGATCTAATTGATGTTAGATCTTACCTCATTAGAATAGACTGGAATTATGAAAAATCATAGTCGGTAATTAGTAGCAACTGCTTAAAGGGTCAAATCAACTATGGACGAAGCTTTGTCTCCTCTTTGGCCTTGTTGAGGGTTCACCAAAATGGGGTTCGTTCACATAAAAATTGCCCAATAGCAGATCACGATGCTGCAGATCACTTAGTCGATGTTTTTTTATCGATATAATACAGGATAAGCCTAGAAGAGACAGTCTGCAGAGTAAAGAATCAAACAAGAGTTGAAAATAGGCTATAGGAGGAATTTTAAACCGTATCATGGCTTTAAAAATGGTGGGGAATCAATTCAATAGAACGATCAATATATGAAGTGACTGTGTATAAATGCTCTATTGAAAGAGGAAATAATCAAATAGGAATAATTAACATTATGTTAAATCCAAAACTATTAACAGGTTCTTTAAAAGCATATTTTTAGCATGTTGGTTTATATAACTGCGTGGCTAAGAATTCTGTCAAGACAGTGCATTTTGATGCACTTTAAGTGACAAATCTCAACTTTCTTACTATAAGCGCTTAAAAGGATCTATAAGCA
>JAWDGP010001829.1:0-20405 GCA_033675545.1 Elysia crispata
TACAACAAGTACAAGTACAATTACAAAAAGTATAAGTACAAGTACAACTACAAAAAGTACAAGTACAAGTACAATTGCAACAAGTACAAGTACAACTATAACAAGTACAAGTAGAAGTACAACTACAACAAGTACAAGTGGGAACTTACAAGTAAAACAGTATAACTACAACTTCAACTACAACAAGTACAACAACAACTAAAACTACAACAAGTGCACCTAAAACTACAACAGGTACAATTACAACTACAGTCTGCCACTACAAGTACAACAAGTACAACTACAACTACAACTACAACAATACAATGGCAAACTACAATCAAGTACAACTAGAAATAAAGCTACAACAAGTACAACTACAATCGTCACAACTACTACAACAAGTACAAGTACAACTACAACTACAACAAGTACAAGTTCACAACTACAACATACAACAATTACAACTAAAAATAAAACTACAACAACTACAACTACAACAAGTACAATTACAACAAATACAATTACAATATAACTAGTACAACTACAACTACAACAAGTACAACTACAACTACAAACTACAATTACAAGTACAAATACAACTACAACAAGTACAGAAGTGCAGCTACAACTACAACAAGTACAAGTACAACTACAACTACATAAAAAAGTACAACTACAACTACAAAAAAAAACCCCAATTACAAGCTGGCCACAACTACAACTACAGCAAGTACAACTACAACAAATACAACTATACCTACAACTACAACAAGTACAGTTACAACTACTACAACAAGAAGTACAACTGCAACTACAAGTAGAAGTACAACCACAACTACAACAATTACAACTACAACTGCAACTACAACTACAATTACAACAAGTAAAACTACAACTACAACAATTACAACTACAACATGTACAAATACAAGTACAACTACAACTACAACAAGTACAACTACAACTACAAAAACTACAAAAACTAAAACTACAACTACAACAAGTACAACTACAACTACAACTACAACAAGTACAACTACAACTTAAACAAGTACAACAACAACTAGAATTACAACAAGTACAACCACAACTACAACTACAAGAAGTACAAGTACAACTATAACTACAACAAGTACAACTATAACTACAACAAGTGTATCTACAACTACAACTAAAACAACTACAACTACAACAGGTACAACTACAATTACAACTACAAGTAAAACTACAACTAGGACAACTACAACAGGTAGAACTACAAATACAAGTACTAATACAACTACAATTACAACAAGTACAAGTACAACAACAACTACAACAAGTACAAGTACAACAACTACAACAAGTACAACTACAACTACAACTACAACAAGTACAAGTACAACTACAACTACAACAAGTACAAATACAAATAAAACTACAACAAGTACAACTACAACAACAACTACAAAAGAACAACTACAACTATAACAACTACAACTACATTAACTACAACTACAAGAAGTACAACTAAAATTACAACAAGTACAAATAAAAGTACAACTACAACTACAACAAGTACAACTACAACTACAACTACAACAAGTACAAGTATAACTACAACTACAACAAGTACAACAAGTACAACTACAACTACAACAAGTACAACTACAACTACAACAAATACAAGTACAACATCAAATACAACAAAGACAAATTCAACTACAACTACAACAGGTACACCTACAACTACAACTAAATTAAGTACAAGTTCATAAACAACCACAACAAATACAAGTACAAGAACAACTACAAGTACAACAAGTACAACTACAAACACAACTACAACAAGTAAAACTACAACAAGTACAACTACAACAAGCACAAGTAAAACTACAACTACAAGTACAACTACAAATAAAACAAGTAAAATTACAACTACAACTACAACAAGTACAAGTACAACTACAACAAGTACACGTACAATTACAACTACAACAACAAGTACAACTAAAACTACAACAAGTACAAGTACAACTACAACTGCAACAAGTACAACTACAAATACAAGAAGTACAAGTACAACTACAACAACTACAACAACAAGTACAACTACAACAACAACAAGTACAACTACAACTACAACTACAACAAGTACAAGTACAACTACAACTAAAACAAATACAAGTACAACTACAACTACAAAAGTACAACTACAACTACAACAAGTACAACTACAACTACAACAAGTACAATTACAACTACAACTACAACAAGTACAACTACAACTACAACAAGTACAACTACAACTACAACAAGTACAAGTACAACTACAACTACAACAAGTACAACTACAACTACAACAAGTACATTTACAACTACAACTACAAAAAAACAACTACAACTACAACAAGTACAACTACAACTGCAACTACAACAAGTACAACTACAACTACAACTACAACAAGTACAACTACAACTACAACTACAACAAGTACAACTACAACTACAACAAGTACAACTACAACTACAACAAGTACAACTACAACTACAACAAGTACAACTACAACTACAACTACAACAAGTACAACTACAACTACAACAAGTACAACTACAACTACAACAAGTACAACTACAAAAAGTACAACTACAACTACAACAAGTACAACTACAACTACAACAAGTACAACTACAACTACAACTACAAGTACAACTACAACTACAACTACAACAAGTACAACTACAACTACAACAACTACAAGTACAACTACAACTACAACAAGTACAACTACAACTACAACAAGTACAACTACAACTACAACAAGTACAAGTACAACTACAACTACAACAAGTACAAGTACAACTACAAGTACAACTACAACTACAACAAGTACAACTAGAACTACAACTACAACAAGTACAAGTACAAGTACAACTACAACTACAACAAGTACAACTACATCTACATCTACAACTACAACTACAACAAGTACAACAACAACTACAACTACAACTACAACTACAACAAGTACAACTACAACTACAACTACAACAAGTACAACTACAACTACAACAAGTACAACTACAACTACAACAAGTACAACTACAACTAGAACTACAAGTACAACTACAACTACAACTACAACTACAGGAAGTAGAACTACAAATACAATAAGTACAACTACAACTACAACAAGTACAAGTACAAGTACAACAACAACTACAACTACAACAAGTACAAGTACAACTACATTTACAACAAGTAGAACTACAACTACATCTATAACAAGTACAAGTCCATGTAAAATTTTCAACAAGTAAAGTACAAGTACAACTACAACAACAACAAAGGTTAGTACAACTACAACTACAACAAGTACAACTACAACTACAACAAGTACAAGTACAACTACAACTACAACAAGTACAACTACAACTACAACAAGTACAACTACAAGTACAGGTACAAGTACAACTACAACTACAACAAGTACAAGTACAACTACTACTACAACAAGTATATCTACAACTACAACAAGTACAACTACAACTACAAATACAACAACAACAAGTACACATACAACTACAAAAGTACAATTGCAACTACAACAAGAACAAGAACAAGTACAACTACACCTACAAAAAATACAAATACACCTACAACAAGTACTACAACAACAACAAGTACAACAAGTACAACTAAAACTACAACAATTACAAGTACAACTACAACAAGTACAAGTACAAGTACAACTACAACAAATACAATTACAACTACAACAATTACAAGTACAAATAGAACTACAATAAGTACAAGTACAAGTACAATTACAACTACACAAGTACAACTACAACTACAACTAGTACAAGTACAACTTCAACTACAATACGTTTAAATACAACTACAATTACAACAACAAGTACAATCACAAGTACAACTACAAAACATATGCAATCAACTACAACAAGTACAAATTACAACTACAACTACAACAAGTACAGAATTGCAACTACAACAAGGTCACAACTAAAACAACAAGTACAACTAAAACTACAACTACAACTACAACAAGTACAACTACAACCACAACTTAAACAAGTACAGCTAAAACTACAACTACAAGTACAAGTACAACTACAACAAGTATAAGTACAACTACAGCTAAAACAAGTACAACTACAACTACAACAAGTAGAACTACAACTACAACAACAACAAGTACAACTACAACTACAACAGGTACAAAATACAACTACACAACTACAAACATAAAAGTAAGTACAACTACAAACTACAACAAATACAAGTACAAATACAACTACAACTACAACATACAACAAGTGCAACTACAACTACAACAGTATAAGTACAACTACAACAATTACAAGTACAACTACAACAAGTACATGTACAACTACAACAAGTAAAACTACAAATACAAGAAGTACAAGAACAGAACAACTACAACAAGTACAAGTACAACTAGAACTACAGCAAGTACAACTACAACTACAACAATTACAACTACAACTACAACTACAAGAAATATAAGTACAACTACAACTACAACTACAACAAGTACAAGTACAAATACAACTACAACAAGTACAACTATAACTGCAACAAGTACAACTACAACTACAACAAGTACAAGTACAAGTACAACTACAACTACAACAAGTACAACTACAACTACAACAACAACAAGTACAACTACAACTACAACAAGTACAACTTCAAGTACAACAACTACAACAAGTACAACTACAACTACAACAAGTACAACTACAACTACAACTACAACAAGTACAACTACAACTACAACAAGTACAATTACAACTACAACAAGTACAAGTACAACTACAACTACAACAAGTACAACTACAACTACAACTACAACAAGTACAAATACAACTACAACTACAACTACAACAAGTAAAACTATAAATACAACAAGTACAACTACAACTACAACTACAACAAGTACAACTACAACTACAACTACAACAAGTACAACTACAACTACAACAAGTACAACTACAACAACAACAAGTACAACTACAACTACAACTACAACAAGTAAAACTACAACTACAATTATAACAAGTACAACTACAACTACAACAAATACAACTACAAATACAACTACAACATGTAAACGTACAACTACAACTACAAAAAGTGGAACTACGACTACAACAAATACAAGTACAATTACAACTATAACAAGTACAACTGAAACTGCAACAAGGACACCTACAACTACTACAACTACAACAACAACAACTACAACTACAACAAATACAAGTACAACTCCAACAAGTACAACTTCAACTACAACAAGGACAACTACAACTTCAAATTCGAAAAGTACAACTGCAACAAGTACAACTACAACTACAACTACAACAAGTATAACTACAACTACATTCACAAGAAGTAAAACTAAAAATACATTAAGTACAACTACAACTTCAACTATAACAAGTACAAGTATAACTGCAATTACAACAAGTACAACTACAACTAAACATACAACAAGTAAAACCACAACTACAACATATACAACTACAAATACAACTAGAACAAGTAAGAGTAGAACTACAACTACACCAAGTACAACTACAGCTACAAGTGCAACTATAAATACAACTACAACAAGTACAACTACAATTACAACTACAACAAGTACAACTACAAATACAACAAGTACAAGTACAATTACAAGTACAACAAGTACAACTACAACTACAAGTACAACTACAACTACAAGTACAATTACAACAAGTACAACTACAACTACAACTACAACAACTAGAAATACAACTACAACAAGTAAAACTTTAACTACAACTACAAAAAGTACAACTAAAACTACAACAAGTAAAACTATAACTACAATTACAACAAATACAAATACAACTACAAACTACAACAAATGCAACTACAACTACAACAACTACAATAAGTACAACTACCACTACAACTACAACAGGTAAATCTACAACTACAACTACAATAAGTAAAACTATGACTTTAACTACGACAAGTACAACTACAACTACAACTACAACGAGTACAACTACAACTATAAATACTGGAAGTAAAACTACAACTATAACAAGTACAAATACAACTACAACTACAACAATACAACTACAACTACAACTACACTACAAGTACAACAAGTACAAGGTACAACTACAACAAGAACAAGTACAAATACCACTACAACAAGTACAACTACAACTACAACTACAACTACAACAAGTACAACTACAACAATTACAACTAAAACTACAACAACTACAACTACAACAAGTACAACTACAACTACAACTACAATAAGTACAACTACAACTACAATTACAACAACAACAAGTACAACTACAACTACAGCTACAACAAGTACAACTACAACTAAAACAAGTACAAGTACAACTACAACTACAACAAGTACAACTACAACTACAACTACAACAAGTACACGTACAACTACAACTACAACAAGTACAACTACAACTACAAGTACAACTACAACTACAACTACAACAAGTACAACTACAACTACAACTACAACAAGTACATTTACAACTACAACTACAACAAGTACAATTACAACAACAACAAGTACAAGTACAACTTCAACTAGAACAAGTACAACTACAATGACAACTACAACTACAACTACAAAAATACAACTAAAACTATAACTACTACTACAACACGTACAAGTACAACTACAACTATAACAAGTACAAGTACAAGTACAACTACAACAAGTACAAGTAAAGTACAACAACAACAAGTACAACTACAACTACAACAAGTACAACTACAACTACAACAAGTACAACTACAACAAGGACAAGTACAACTACAACGAGCACAAGTACAACTAAAACTACAACTACAACAAGTACAAGTACAACTACAACTACAACTTTTAAAACTACAACTACAAGTACAACTACAACTACAACTAGTAAAACTACAACTACAAATACAACTACAACAAGTACAAGTACAACTACAACTACAACTACAACAAGTACAAAGACAACTACAAAAACTACAACTACAACTACAACAAGTATAAGTACAACTACCACTAAAACAAGTACAACTACAACTACAAGTATAACTACAAATACATCAAGTACAACTAGAACTACAACAAGTACAAGAACAACTACAACTACAAGTACAAAAAGTAAAACTACAACTACAACTACAACAAGTACAAGTAAAACTACAACAAGTACAACTAAAACTACAACAAGTACAACTACTGCTACAAGTACAACTAGAATTAGAACTACAACAATTACAAACCACGGCTACAACTACAACAAGTAAAACTACAACTACAACAAGTACAATTATGACTACAACTACAACAAGTACATCTACAACTACAACTGCAACAAAATTACAACTACAACAAAAGTACAAGTAAATCTACAACTACAACAAGTACAACTACAACTACAACAAGTGTAAATGCAACTAAAACTACAACTACAACAAGTACAACTACAAATACAACTACAACAAGTAAAACTACAACTACAACTACAACAAGTACAAGTACAACTACACCTTCAGCAAGTACAACTACACCTACAAAAAGTACAACTACAAATACAAAAGTACAACTACACCTACAACAAGTACAACTACATTTGCAACTATAATAACTACAACTACATCTACAACTACAACAAGTATAACTACAACTACAACAAGTACAAGTACAACAACTACAAGAAGCACCACTACAACTACAACATGTACAACTACAACTACGACTACAACAGGTACAACTACAACTAAAACTACAAAAAGTAGAAGTACAACTACAACTACAACAAGTACAACTACAATTACAACTACAACAAGTACAAGTACAACTACAACTACAACAAGTACAAGTACAACTACAACTACAACAAGTACAATTACAACTACAACTACAACAAGTACAAGTACAACTACAACTACAACAAGTACAACTACAACTACAACTACAACAAGTACAACTACAACTAAAACTACAACTACAACAACAACAAGTACAACTACAACTACAACAAGTACAAGTAAAACTACAAATTCAACAACAAACAAGTACAACTACAACTACAACAAGTACAAGAACAATTACAACGAGTACAACTACAACTACAACAAGTACAAGTACAACTACAACAACAACAATTACAAGTACAACTACAACTACAACAAGTACAACTACAACTACAACTACAACAAGTACAACTACAACTACGACTACAACAAGTACAACTACAACTACAACTCCAACAAGTACAACTACAACTACAACTACAACTGCAACAAGTACAATTACAACTACAACAGGTATAAGTATAATTACAACTACAACAAGTATAACTACAACTACAACAAGTATAACTACAACTACAATTACAACAAGTTCAACTATAACTACGAAAAGTACAACTAAAACTACAACAAGTACAAGTACAACTACAACTACAACAACTACAACTACAATTATAACTACAACAAGTACAACTACAACTTACACCAAGTCCAGCACAAAGTACAACTACAACTACAACAAGTAGAAGTACAACTACAAATACAATAAGTAGAACTACAAATACAACTATAACAATAACATCTTCAACTACAACAAATAAAAATACAACTACAACAAGTACAAGTACAACTACAACTACAACGAATACAAGTACAACTAGAACTACAACTACAACTACAACAACTAAAACTATAACTACAACAAGTACAAAAACAACTACAACTACAACAACTATAACTACAACTACAACAACTACAATTACAACTACAACTACAACAAGTACAACTACAACTACAAAAACTACAACTACAACAAGTACAACTACAACTACATTACGTATAAGTACAACAAGTACAACTTCAACAAGTACAAGTACAACTACAACCACAACAAGTACAACTACAATTACAACAAGTACAACTACAACTACAACTAGATCTACAACAAGTAGAAGTACAACTACAAAAACAAGTGCACATACAACTACAACTACAAAAAGTATAAGTATAACTACATCTACAACAAACACAATTACAACTACAACAAGTACAACTACAATTACAACTACAACAAGTACAAGTACAACTACAGAAAGTATAAGTACGTTCAACTACAACAACTACAACTACAACTAATGCTACAACAAAAACAAGTACAACTACAACTTCAACAAATAAAATACAACTACAAATACGATAAGTACAACTACAATTACAACTACAACAAGTACAACTACAACTTCAACTACAACAAATACAAGTACGACTTCAACAAGTACAAATTTAAGTACAACCACAACTATAACAAGTTCATGTATAACAACATCTACAACAAAAGCCAAGTACAATTATATTAAAACACAATCAGTACAATTGACATTTTACAACTACATACAACAAGTACAACTACGACTACAACTAGAACAAGTACAACTACAACTACAACAAGTACAAGTACAACTACAACTAAAACAAGTACAACTATAACAACTACAAGTACAACTACAACTACAACTACAAAAGTACAACTACAACTACAACAAGTAAAACTACAACTACAACTACAACAAGTACAACTACAACTACAAATGGGTACAACAAATACAAATACAACTACAACTACAACAAGTACAACTACAACTACAACAAGTACAAATTCAACTAAAACTACAACAAGTACAAGTACATTTGCAACTACAAATAGTAAAACTACAACTACAACAAGTACAACTACAACTACAACAAATAAAAGTACAACTACAACTGCAACAAGTACAACTACAACTAAAACAAGTATGATTACAAGTATACCTACAACAAGTACAAGTACAACTACAACTACAACTGCAAGTATTACAACTACAACTACAACAAGTATAAGTACAACTAGAACTACAAACAAGTGCAACTACAACTACAACAAGTACAACTAAAACTACAACAAGTACAAGTACAACTACAACAAGTATAAGTACAACTACAAATACAACAAGTATTACTACAACTACAAATAGATTACAACTATAAAAGGGCAAGTACAACTACAACTAAAACTACAACAAGTACAAGTACAACTACAACTACAACAACTACAACTACAACTACAGCTACAACAAGTACAACTACAACTACAACAAGTACAACTACAACTACAACTACAACAAGTACAAAGACAACTACAACTACAACAAATACAACTACAACTACAACAAGTACAACTACAACTACAACAAGTACAACTAGAAATACAACAAGTATAAGTACAAAAACAAATACAAAAAGTACAACTACAACTACAACAAATACAAGTGCAACTACAATTACAACTAAAACAAGTAGAACTACAACTACAAGAAGAACAACTAAAACTACAACAAGTACAAGTACAACTACAACAAGTAGAAGTACAACTACAACTACAACAAGTACAACTACAACTACAACAAGTACAAGTACAACTACAACTACAACAAGTACAACTACAACTACAACTACAACAAGTACAAGTACAACTAGAACTACAACAAGTACAACTACAACTACAACAAGTATAAATACAACTACAACAAGTACAAGTGCAACTACAACTACAACAAGTACAACTACAACTACAACTACAACAACAGAAACTACAACTACAACTTTAACTACAACTACAACTTCAACAAGTTCAATTACAACTACAACTACAACAACAGTAAGTACAACTACAACTTTAACTACAACTACAACTACAACAAGTACAAGTACAAGTACAACTACAACAAGTACAAGTACAACTACAACTACAACAACTACAACTACAACTACAACAAGTACAACTACAACTACAACTACAACAAGTACAAGTACAGGTACAACTACAACAAGTACAACTACAACTACAACAGTACAACTACAACAAGTAAAAGTACAACTAAAAGTACAACAAGTACAAGTACAATTACAACTACAACTACAACAAGTACAACTACAACTACAACTACAACTACAACATAAACAACTACAACTACAAGTCCAACTACAAATACAACATGTACAACTACAACTACAACAAGTACAAGTACATCTAAAACTCCAACAAATACAACTACAACTATAACAGTACAACTACAACTACAACTACAAGAAATACAACTACAACTACAACAAATACAACTACAACTATAACAGTACAACTACAACTACAACTACAAGAAATACAACTATAACTCCAACAAGGACAATTAGAGGTACTACTACAACATGTAAAACTACAACTACAACTATAACAAGTACAACTACGACTACAACAACAAGAATTAAAACTACAACTACAAAAAGTACAACTACAACTTTAACTACAACTACAACAAGTAAAACTACAACAAGTACAAATACAAATACAAGAACAACAACAAGTACAACTACAAGTACAAGTACAACAAGTACAACTACAACTACAACAAGTACAACTACAACTACAACAAGTACAACTACAACTACAACAAGTACAAGTACAACTATAATTACAACAAGTACAAGTACAACTACAACTACAACAAGTACAACTACAACTGCAACTACAACAAGTACATCTACAACGACAACTACAACAAGTACACTACAACTAAAACAAATAAAAGTACAACTACAACTACAGCAAGTATAACTACAACTACTACTTCAAGAAAAACAACTACAACTAAAAGAAGTACAAGTACATTTACAACTAGAGCAAGTACAACTACAACTACAACAAGTACAACTACAACCACAACTACAACAAGCACAAGTACAACTACAACTATAACAAATAAAACTACAACTACAACAAGCACAAGAACAAATACATTTACAACAAATACAACTACAACTACAACAAGTACAATTACAACTACAATTACAACAAGTACAACTACAACTATAACAAGTACAAGTACAACTACAACTACAACAAGTACAACTACAACTACAACAAGTACAACTACAACTACAACAAGTACAACTACAACTACAACAAGTACAAGTACAAGTACAACTACAACTACAACAAGTACAACTTAAACTACAACAAGTGCAAGCAAAACTACATTTACAAAAAAGTACAACTACAACTACAACTACAACAAATACAAGTACAACAAGAACTACAACAAGTACAACTACAACTGCATACAACAAGTAAAAGTACAAATACAACTACAACAAGTACAACTACAACTACAACTACAACAAGTACAACTACAACTACAACAAGTACAACTACAACTACAACTACAACTACAACAAGTACAACTACAACTACAACAAGTAAAACTACAACTACAACAAGTACAACTACAACTACAACAAATACAACTAAAACTACAACAAGTACAACTACAACTAGAAGTACAACAAGTACAACCACAACTACAACTACAACAAGTACAAGAACAACTACAACTACAACAACTAGAATCACATGTAGAATTAAAAGTACAACTACAACTAAAACTACAACAAGTACAACTACAGCTACAACAAGTACAAGTACAACTACAACTACATCCAGTACAACTACAACTACAACCACAACAAGTAAAAGTATAAGAACAAGTACAACTACAACTACAAGAGTACAAATACAACTACAACTACAAAGGTACAACTACAAAAGTACAACTACAAAAACCAACTACAACTACAACAGTACAAATAACTAGAACAAGCAACAAGTACATGTACAACTACAACTACAACAAGTACAATCTACAACTACAACTACAAGTACAAAGTACAACTACAACTACAACAAACAAGTACAACTACAACAAGTACAACTGCAACAACTACAACTACAACTACAACAACCTAAACTACAACTACAACAAGTACAAGTTCAACTACAACTACAACAAGTACAACTACAACTACAATTACAACAAGTACAACTACAACTACAACTACACAAGTACAACTACAACTACAACAAGTACAACTACAACTACATCACGTACAATTACAACTACAACTATAACAAATACAAGTACAACTACAACTACAACAAGTACAAGTACAACTAAAACTACAAAAAGGGAAACTACAACTACAACTAGTACAACTACAACTCAAACTACAACAAGAACAATTGCAACTACGAATAAATCAAGTACAAGTACAACTACAACTACAACAAGAACAAGTACAACTACAACTATAACAAATACAAATTTAATTACAATAAGTACAAGTACAACTACAACTACAACAAGTTAATTAAAACTACAACAAGTACAAGTACAAGTAAAACTACAACAAGTACAACTACAACTACAACTATAACAAGTACAAGTAAAACTACAACTACAACAAGTAAAACTTCAAGTGAAACTAAAATTACAGCAAGTACAAGTACAATTACAACTACAACAAGTAAAACTACAACTACAACTACAACAAGTACAACTACAACTACAACAAGTACAACTACAACAACTACAACTACAACAAGTACAACTACAACTACAACAAGTAAAAGTACAACTACAACTACAACTACAACAAGTACACAAGTACAAGTACAACTACAACGACAAGAAGTACAACTACAACTACAACTAAAACAAGTACAACTACAACTACAACAAGTACAAGTACAACTACAACTACAACAAGTACAACTACAACTACAACAAGTACAAGTACAACTACAACTACAACAAGTACAAGTACAACTACAACTACAACAAGTACAAGTACAACTACAACTACAACAAGTACAAATACATGTACAACTACAACAAGTACAACTACAATTACAACTACAACAAGTACAACTACAACTACAACAAGTACAAGTACAACTACAACTAGAACAATTACAAGTACAACTACAACTACAACAAATACAAGTATTCCTACAACTACAACAAATACAAGTACAAGTTTAACTGCAACTACAACAAGTACACTTACAACTACAACAATTACAAAAACAACTACAACTACAAGAAGTACAACTAAAACTACAACAAGTACAAGTGCAACTACAACTATAACAAATACAACTACAACTACAACTACAAGAAGTACAAATACAAATACAAATACAAATACAACAAGTACAACTTCAACTACAACTACAAGAAGTACAAGTGCAACTACAACTACAATAAGTACAAGTACAACCACAACAACAGCAAGTGCACCACAAGTACAACTACAACTACAACTACAACTAAAAGAAGTACAACTACAACTAAAAAAGTACAACTACAACTACGACAAGTACAAGTTCATATACAAATACAACAAGTACAACTACAACAACAACCAGTACAACTACAAGAAGTATAAGTAAAACTACAACTACAACAAGGAAAACTACAACTACAACAAAGACAACTACAACTATAGCAAGTACAAGTACAACTACAACTACAACAAGTACAACTACAACTATAAGAAGTACAACTACAACTACAACTACAACAAGTACAAGTACAACTACAAGAACATCAAGTACAACTACGACTACAACTACAACAAGTACAAGTACAACTAGAACAAAATCAATTACAACTACAACAAATATAAGTACAACTACAACAAGTACAAGTACAATACAATTATAACTACAACAAGTACAACTACAACTACAACAAGTAGAAATACAACTAAAACAAATACAACTACAACTACAACTACAACAAATACAAATTGAACTACAACACTTACAAAAACAACTACAACTACAACTACAACAAGTACAAATACGACTACAACAATTACAAAAACAACTACAACTACAAAAGGTACAACTACAAATTCAACAAGTATATGTAAAACTACACTACAGCAAGTACAACTACAACTACAACAAGTACAACTACAACTACAATTAGAACAAGTATAACTACAACTACAACAATCACAACTACAACAAGTACAAGTACAACTACAAGGACAACAAGTCTAACTCTAACTAGAACAAGTGCAACTAAAACTGCAACAGGTACATACAACTAAAACTACAACAGTACAACTACATTTACAACTAAAACTACAACAAGTACAACTACAACTACAACTACAACAAGTAATATTACAACTACAAGAATTACAACTACAACTACCAACTTCAACAAGTACAAGTACAACTTTAACTACAACAAGTACAAAAACAACGACTACAACTACAACTAGTACAACTACAAATACAACAAGTACAAGTACAAGTACAACTACAGCAAGAACAAATACAGCTACAAATACAACAAGTACAAGTACAACTCCAACAAAAACTAGTACAAGTACAAGTACAAATACACCAAGTACAACTACAAATACATCAATTACCACAACAACTACAACTACAACAACAACAACAACAAGTACAGGAAGTACATGTACAACTACAACTACAACAAATACAAGTACAACTACAACTAAAACAAGTACAAGTAAAAGTACAACTACAACAGGTACAACTACGACTACAACAATTACAAAAACAACTACAACGACAAGAGGTACAACTAATACTACAACAAGTATATGTACAACTACACTACAAGTAGTACAACTACAACTACAACAAGTACATCTACACTTACAACAACAACAAGTACAAGTACAACTACAACAAGTACAAGTACAACGACAACTAGAACTACAACTACAACAAATACAAATACAACTACAACAATTACAAAAACAACTACAACTACAACTACAACAAGTACAAATACAACTATAAAAAGTACAGCTTCAACTACATCGATAAGAAGTACAAGTACAAGTACAACTAGAAGAAGTACAATTAGCACTACAAGTAGAACAAATAAAAGTACAACTAGAACAAGTGCAACTATAACTACAACAAGTAGAAATACAACTACAACTAAAACAAGTACAACGACATTTACAACTACAACAAGTACAAGTGCAACTACAACTACAAGAAGTACAACTACAACTACAAGAAGTACATGTACATCTACAAGTACAACAAGTCTAACTCCAACTACAACAAGTACAAGTATATTTACAACTACAAAAAGTACAAGTACAACTACAACTATAAAAAGTACAACAACAATTAAAACTACAACTACAACAAGTACAACTACAACTACAAGAAGTACAAATCGACTACAACTACAAGAAGTACAACTATAACTACAACAAGTACAAGTACAAGTACAACTACAACAAGTACAAGTACATTTACAACTACAACAAGTACAACTACAACTACAACAAATACAAGTACAACTACAACTACAACAAGCACAAGTACAACTACAACTACAAGAAGAACAACTGCAACTACACCAAGTACAACTACAACTGCAACAAGTACAACTACAACGACAACTGCAACAAGTACAACTACAACTACAACAAGTACAAGTGCAACTACAACTACAAGGACAAGTACAAGTACAACTACAACAAGTACAACTACAACAACAACAAGTAGAACTACAACTACAACTACAACAAGTACAAGTACAACTACAGCTACAACAAAATCAAATACATCTACAACTGCAATAAGTACAATTACAACTGCAACAAGTACAAGTACAACTATAACAACAAGAAGTAGAAGTACAAGTACAACTACATCTTCATAAGTACAAATACAACTACAACAAGTACAAATACACCTACATTAAATACAACTACAACTACAACAAGTACAGGTAAAACTCCAACTACAAGAAGTCCAGCTACAACTACAACAAGTACACGTACAAGTACAACTACAACTACAACTGCAACAAGTACAACTACAACTAAAACAAGTACAACTACAACTAAAACTTTAACAAGTACAATTACAACTACATCAAGTACAAGTACAACTACAATAACAACATGTACAAGTGCAACTACAACTACAACAAGTACAACTACAATTAAAACTACAACAAGTACAATTATAACTACAGAAGTACAAGTACAAATACAAATGTAAAAAAAACAACTACAACTGCAACAAATACAACTACAATAAAAAAGTACTAGAACTATAACAAGTACAAGTACAACTACAGCTACAACAAGTTTAACTACAACTACAACTGCAAAAAGTACAATTACAAGTACAACAAGTACAAGTTTAACTAAAACTACAAGAAGTACAAGTACAAATCCATCTACATCTACAATAAGTTCAACTAAAACTAAATCAAGTACAACTTTAAATACATTAAGTACAACTACAACTACAACAAGTAGAAGTACATCTACAACTACAACAAGTACAACTACAAATACAAGGACAACAAGTCTAACTCCAACTACAACAAGTACAAGTATCCCTACAACTAAAACAAGTACAAGTGCAAGTACAACTACAACTACATCGACAAAAAGTACAAGTACAAGTACAACTAGAACTAGAACAAGTACAACTACAACTACGAGAAGTACAAGTACAACTACAACAAGTACAATTACAAGTACAAAAAGTACAATTACAACTACAACAAATAAAACTATAACTACATCGATAACAAGTACAAGTACAAGTACAACTACAACAAATACAAGTACAACTACAACTAGAACAAGTAAAACTACAATTAGATCAAGTGCAACTATAACTACAACAAGTCTAAATCCAACAACAACAAGTACAAGTACAAGTACAACTACAACAAGTACAAGTGCAAATACAACTACAACAAGTAGAAGTACAAGTACAACTACAACTACAACAAGTACAAATACATTTACAACTACATCTACAACAAGTACAAGTACATATACAAGTAAAACAAGTCTAACTCCAACAACAACAAGTACAAGTATTCCTACAATTACAACAAGTACAACTACAACTACAACAAGTACAAGTACAAGTACAACTACAACAACAATAAGAACAACTGCAACTACAACTACAACAAGTAAAAGTACAACTACAACTACAACTAAAACAAATACAAGAACAACAACAACTACAAGATATACAAGTACAAGTACAACTACAACAAGTACAACTACAACTATAACAATTGCAAAAACAACTACAGTTACAGCAAGTACAACTACAACTACAACAAGTACAAGTACATCTACAACTTGAACAAATACAACTACAACTACAACAAGTACAACTACAACTACAACTACAACAAGTACATCTATAACTACAACTTTAACAAGTCCAAGTACAACTACTACTACAACAAATATAACTACAACTACAACAAGTACCACTACAACTAGAACTATAACTAAAACAAATACAAGTACAAGTACAACCACAATGACAACAAGTCTAACTCCAACTACAACAAGTACAAGTATTCCTACAACTACAACAAGTACAAGTACAAATACAATTACAACTACAACAAGTACAACTACAACTACGAGAAGTATAATTACAACTACAATTACAACAAGTATAAGTACAACTACAACTAAAACAAGTACAACTACAACTACAACTATAACAAGTAAAACTACAACTACAAAAATACAACTACAACTAGAACAAGTACAAGTACAACAACAACTACAACAAGTAGAAGTACAACTACATCTACAACAAGTACAACTACAACTATAACACTTGCAAAAACACCTACAACTAAAACAAGTACAACTACAACTACAACTAGTTAAAGTACAACGACAACTAGAAGAAGAAGAACTACAACTACATCAAGTACAACAACAACTACAACTACAACAAGTACAAGTACAAGTACGACTACTACAAGTCCAAGTACTACTACTACGACAAGTATAACTACAACTACAACAAGTACCACTACAACTACAAATACAACAAATACAAGTACAAGTACAAGGACAACAAGTCTAACTCCAACTACAACAAGTACAAGAATTCCTACAATTACAACAAATACATGTGCAAGTACAACTACATCTACAACAAATAAAACTACAACTCTAACGAGTACAACTACAAGTACGAGAAGTAGAAGTACAACTATAACTACAACAAGAATAATTACAACTAAAAAAAGTACAATTGCAACTTCAACAAATACAAGTTTAAGGACAACTACAACTACAAAAAGTACAACTACAACTACAACAAGTACAACTACAACTTCAACTACAACAAGTAAAACTATAACTAAAAAGAGTACCAGTACAAGTACAACTACAACTACAACAAGTACAAATACATTTACAACTACAACAAGTACAACTACAACTACAACAAATACAACTACCACTACAATTACAACAAGTACAAGTACAACTACAACTAAAGAAGGACAACTACAACTACAACAAGTACAACTACAATTACAACAAGTACAACTACAACTATAACAAGTACAACTACAACTACAACTACACAAGAACATTTATAAGAACAACAACAACTACACCTACAACAAGTACAAGTATAACTACAACTACAACAAGTACAAGTAAAACTACAACTACAACAAGTACAACTACAACTACAACTACATAAGTACAAGTACAACTGCAACTACAACAAGTACAAGTAAAACTACAACTATAACAACTACAACTAAAACTATATTAAGTACAACTACAACTATAACACGTACAAGTACAGCTACAACTACAACAAGTACAATTAAAACTGCAACTAGAACAAGTACAACTACAACTACAACTACATAAGTACAAGTACAACTGCAACTAGAACAAGTACAAGTACAACTACAAGTACAACAAGTGCAACCTAAGTTCAACAAGTACAACTCCAATTACAACAAGTAAAAGTAAAAGTACAACTACAATAAGTACAAGTACAACTACAACTAGAACAATTACAACTACATCTAGAACAAGTACAACTACAACAAGTACAAGTACAAAAAACAACTATAACTACAACAAGTACAACCACATTTACAACAAGTAGAAGTACAAATGCAACTACAAGAATAACAGGTACAAGTACAATTACAACTACAACCACTACAACTCCAACTACAACCAGTACAAGTACAACTATAACTAAAATTTCAAAAAAGTATTACTACAAATACAACTACATCTACAACTACAACAAATAAAACTACAACTACAACAAGTACAAGTGCAAGTACAACTACAATTAAAACACGTACAAGTACAAATACAACTACAACAAGTACAAATTCAACTACAACAAGTACAAGTGCAAGTACTACAGCAAGTAGAACTTCAACTACAACAAGTACCACCAGAACTACAAAAAGTACAAGTACAAATACAACAAGTACAAGTACAAATACAACAAGTACAAGCACAACTACAACTACAACAAGTACAACTACAACTACAACAAGTACAACTACAACTACAACTAAAACAAGTAGAATAAGTACAACTACAACTACAACAAGTACAAGTACAACTACAAGTAAAACAAGTA
>JAWDGP010001830.1:0-31753 GCA_033675545.1 Elysia crispata
CAGAAACAGGGAAGTGGCAGAGATAGAAGTAAAAGAAAAATGAGTAGGTTGAGACAGTCGAGAACCGGGTACCAGAAAGATTGATAACCAATCTGTGATAGAAGCGACGTAGCTGTCTCAAATAATCCACATTGAGTTGAGCTGTTCTGCGCGACTCAGAGCCGAGCCTGTCTTCCATACATCGCGATGCTCTGGACTGGTCTTGGCGTGCAGTCCTCACTGATTACTTGACCCTTCCTCTTGTTAAGAAAACCCCTCGTAGCCAATCCAGCGGCCAAGTGCAGATTTTTATCTTAACAGCCAGTTTGGCACAGAAGTTCCTGACCTGTGGACAGGTGGATGGTCGCAGGGAACCCTTCCCCTCCCCCTCAACACCCCCCCCCCCCCCTCCATCTCGAGACCATCAAGAGTTGCGCATGGTAGATGTTTACATTTTAGTACATAAACTTTTCCTTTCATTTCAGTTAAAAAAAAAACGTTAACAATATTAACTCGCAACCGCTCAGTTTAGGCTTTTTTTTACGGAAATGGAAACATACTTGAAATCTAAATAGCAGGCTGTCACAACTGTCCTCAACATTTGAAACAAGTAAACGCTGCGGCAGCATCATGGACTGCCAATATCAACATCCTCCTGCATGCATCAGTTTCTGTACTACCACCGAAGTTATCGCAACAACAACCCTTAACTCCACTCCCTTTCTCCAGGTCTAGATCTCGATCTCGCGTTAGGTACCCATTCTGATCCAGATTATCAGTAACTACTATAGACTAGATGAAGCCAGTGCGATTAGCATCTAAGCTCAGACAGTGGTCATTAGGCCTTGTTAGACTGAATATCTCGTAAGGTTTGTCCTTCATTTTGTACCTTTGTTATATGATAATAAACCTTCCTGATTTGCTTGGTAGATCCCGGGTCATTATTCAGATTAGCTAAATCTAAAAATGTAACATAAAGAATTTTTCGAGCCCACCGACTGTGCCTGGTTGTCAACATAACTATTTACCATATCTTTTAAGTCAAGTATGTGTAGGAACCTCAGTTTTTCATCTTTGCTTTTTCGTTTCAATTATTGTGACTGATAGGACTACGAAAAAAAAAACACAGGAAGACATTTTACCAAGGCCTACACAACGTATTCAGAACGGATTCTTACAATTACAACCCATGCGCCTCGTATTCTGATGACATGATATTCTACACTTACAACCATCAGCAAACTGGTTATCAACCCTATAGGCTGTCATGGTTATCAACCCTACAGGTTGTCATGGTTATCAACCCTACAGGTTGTCATGGTTATCAACCCTACAGGTTGTCATGGTTATCAACCCTACAGGTTGTCAATCCCAGAAGTCCCCATTTCACCGAGCGGGCCCCATGGCGAATGGTTTTTAGACTTTTCAGATATTTCGCATCTGCTCGTAACACTACGCGTAAAAATGTATTATTTCTGGATTGATTTTTGTACCAATGTCCAATACCAACGTGACTTGGACTTAGGTCACTAGGAGCCAAAACTAATTATTTCAAAAAATTAGATTTCTCCAATATTGGTCAGTACCTCTTTTTTATCGTTCATGTAAAGCGTACGGCGCAAAAATCCATAACTCAACAGTTGTTAAAGAGTGTGTTACCAGTATCTCGTTAGATTCGCTTGGATACTTTAAGTAAAACGTTTACAAACACATCGAAACAAACAACAACAACAACTAAAAGAGATTTGTTAAACAATCCACTAGAGGGAGTGTGGGGTGGGTGTTATGCCGACACTAAAGACATTTATTATTTTAGCCCCAAGAAAATGAAAATCTGCACTGCTCCTAAATTAGAATGGTCTTTCAGGGGAAAGTCTTGATGCAAGCCAATTACATTATTTTTCTTTTTCTAGTGACAATCGAGCTCAAAAGAAAATCTTTCTGTTAGATATTCGAATTGTTGCATTGTGGATATATTATTATTTCTAAGACGAGTGGTTTTAGTAAAAGAAGTGAGTCAGCTGAATATTAGTGTACATGTTTATTCTATGACCGCTTGTCAAGCATGACCTGTAGGAGGCTTGGACCAGAAACATGATGGGTGAAGGACTCAAATATTTACTCAGTTCGGCTGTCAGTCTGACTGACTCTCTAGCTCTTTTACGTCATTCCCTCTATATGCTTTCTCTCTGCCATTTCTCTGTCTGTCTGTCTGTCTGTCTGTCTGTTTGTCTGTCTCTGTCTCTGTCTGTCTGTCTGTCTGTCTGTCTGTCTGTCTGTCTGTCTGTCTGTCTGTCTGTCTGTCTGTCTGTCTGTCTGTCTGTCTGTCTGTCTCTCTCTCTCTCTCTCTCTCTCTCTCTCTCTCTCTCTCACTTTCTTAAACCTTGTTTTCATCCCATATTTACTCGACTTATCTCTGCCCCTTACTCTTGCACCCTCGAACCTTTTCTTCTTTTCTCCATTTTATCTTCTTCATCGATCTCTTTCTTTACTCCGACTACTCATCTTTTTTTCCATCCAATATGAGTTAGAACCTTGACACCTCGTATAAAATGTATTTCCAGCATGTCTGTCCGCAGAGCTGAGGTGATTCATAGCTATCCATCAATGATAGTCTAGACGCTTGAATTTCAAAATATTTCCTGGTATTTCCCGAAGCCCGCTAGTTCATTATTATTCGTGTGAGCGGCCCACAGCTCCTCTTGCTCACATGAGACTCTTTTCGCGTGAGTTTTTGAACGAATAAATCTGGTTTCTATGCACCAAGGCTAGAGAGAAGGAAGTATGGGTATAGAATTTTTACTTAAAGATAAAAAATATATATGTGAAAATAGCACTGAGGGCTAGTTTGACAAAGAGGAAAATCCTTATCCAAAAAAAAAAAAAACCCCAAACAAACCAGGATTTTTTCTTCTTATTCTCTTTCTTTCTGTATAGTTTATTTATTTTTTAAGCATATAATTATGTTCGATCTAGACCGTCCTATTTCTAGCGCATGATTGCGGAAGTGAGTTATGTCTTTGTCAAAAAAAATAAAAAGTTGTGAAATGAGATTTAACAACAAGCTATGCCTCTTAATTAAATCTGGCGTTCTCCGTCTGACTCTCCTGAGCAAAGGAAGGACGCCTGCTATGGAGCACTAGCTTATTATTTTCCCCCATTTATTTCATTTTGAATGTGACTGTAGATCTCTAACTATCGAATCTGCCGATTTTTCTTTTGGTAGTATTTTCTAGTGCGCACGCAGTGTGGCTTCATGACTTAATATTTTCACAGTTTTAAGACTCGTTCATCTTTGCTTGAGAGTTGTTAAGATTTGCTTCATGTCTGTCTGTCTTTTTTTTCCCTATCAATCTACCTATCTATCCACCTATTTAGCTTTCTATCTCTCTGTGTCTGGTCTGTCAACTGTTTTCCTCCCTGTTTATTTCTTGAACTCTGTGTCATTTTTTCTTCCTCTTACTTGTTGTTTCTCTTTGAGTGTGTGTCTAATTTTGTATCTATTTCACTCTTTTTTTTTATTTCCGTTCCTTCTTGTTTCTCGGTCTTTCCTCTGTCTACTATCTGTCTATCCATCTCAGCTCACTTTCTCTTAAACTATCTGTTTCACTAGCCCATCCTCTCGATCTTTCCTCTGTCTACTATCTTTCTATCCATCTCAGCTCACTCTCTCTAAAACTATCTGTTTCACTAGCCCATCCTCTCGATCTTTCCTCTGTCTACTATCTTTCTATCCATCTCAGCTCACTCTCTCTAAAACTATCTGTTTCACTAGCCCATCCTCTCGATCTTTCCTCTGTCTACTATCTTTCTATCCATCTCAGCTCACTTTCTCTAAAACTATCTGTTTCACTAGCCCATTCTCTCGGTCTTTCCTCTGTCTACTATCTTTCTATCCATCTCAGCTCACTTTCTCTAAAACTATCTGTTTCACTAGCCCATTCTCTCGGTCTTTCCTCTGTCTACTATCTTTCTATCCATCTCAGCTCACTTTCTCTAAAACTATCTGTTTCACTAGCCCATTCTCTCGGTCTTTCCTCTGTCTACTATCTTTCTATCCATCTCAGCTCACTTTCTCTAAAACTATCTGTTTCACTAGCCCATTCTCTCGGTCTTTCCTCTGTCTACTATCTTTCTATCCATCTCAGCTCACTCTCTCTAAAACAATCTGTTTCACTAGCCCATTCTCTCGATCTTTCCTCTGTCTACTATCTGTCTATCCATCTCAGCTCACTTTCTCTAAAACTATCTGTTTCACTAGCCCATCCTCTCGATCTTTCCTCTGTCTACTATCTTTCTATCCATCTCAGCTCACTTTCTCTAAAACTATCTGTTTCACTAGCCCATTCTCTCGGTCGTTCTCTCAGTTAGTCGCCTACATCTTCTCGCGTAATCGTTTTTTAGTTGTTTATTTTTTCGTATTGAAATTTCTCGCACTTACTTTTATGACTCACACTCTCTGTAAAACAAAGGGGAAAAATTTAAAAAAAAATAAAGAAACAGAAAAAAAAAAAAAACCAAAATCCGAAATCCAATAACTGCCGTAGTCCCGATAATTCGAGTAATCATCATTCTGTTTAATTCGATATTCAAGCCCTACAGACGACTAATCCCGTCAATAATTATGATCGATCCTGGAATTGATTTGTCACATCGATAACTGGGAATTGGTTTCGTTTATTTGACCTCTTCCATACTTCAAAGCCAAGGAAATCCGTCCTTCTCTAGACGGTGGTCAAAACGAGTATTCTAAGTCTAGATTAGGTTGCTTGTTCATAACTAACTTGTTAATTTGTGTTTCAGGACACATATTGGTTTTCGCAGTTTAGCCCTGTTTCAATAATTCGTAATCTCTTAAGATAATTTACTTCTCTATTCTAGTCAGCTTATCGAACTTTGGATATTTCAAATTCACATTGTTTTTTTGTTTTTTTTTGCTTGTTTCGAGTGATCCAGACTTCACAACCAATGAGCCATGAACTTAGTGTAGGTCAGCTTGTTTACCATAAGTTTATATTGACTTTAAGCCTCTATGAATCCAAATATCCATTGGATATAAATTGCATATATGAGGGTGAAATGTAAACCAGAATGTCCTCATTTTGAAAAAAAATGGTGCAAACTTGTCTGAATAGACTTTTAGCAATTTTCCTTTGAATACGACAAACCTCATTTTCCATGCATATAACCTCGCTACTAGACTGTCATGTTATAAAAAAAGGGAAAGGTTCGAGGCAGGAGGAACAAACAAGAATCTTTCTGAGTTCTCTAGACCTGCAACACTGATGGACAAAAAGAACCCTAAAAACAAGGAATTAATCAAACAGACGAGAAAAAAATTCATCCAGTTAAAGTAATTCTTTAAAACACTATGCAACAAGTGGGGCAACCTTGTTACATTGATGCTGTGTGTATGTGCTTCAGCCAAAAACAACAACAATAAAAACAACAAATGCATTGTGCAGAAACGCTTATTTTGTTGAGTGCAGCCAACAATTGGTTTCTCTGCTTCAGACGCTTTGAAATTTGTAACAAAAGAAAGAACAAACAAATCATAACACAGAAATTCTACACGAACACTTTAATAACAAAACTGCAACACAAAATACAAAGAGTTTCATAAATATGGAAAAGTAAGAACTGTGAAAATTTCTTCAAAATTTCGTTTTCCTTTGTTTCCTTTCAGGCTCCTAGAAATTCGCAACATCCTCTCGATGACGTTGTTTCATTGAAAGTGATAGTCTAGACAGCCGCGAGATTCCTAGCTTGATTCTCTCCCGTGTATCATCTCTGAATTAACCTATTCTTCCACAAGTTCTGGACAGAATGGTGAACAATTCATTCCCATGCTGAACTTTTGTGTGAGTGTGTGTGTATGTGTGTGTGTGTGTGTGTGAAAAATGCCCCACGTCGCTTTCGTTAAAAATCACCAAGAGACGCTATCGACACTTTTTTTGTGCGTGTTTGTGCGTAAGAAAATAGAATCATTGTTTTCTTTCAAATTTAACTCTTGATTTTCTACAGACTTCAGTTCCCGCGCATTATGTCGCGGCATATAAGGGGGGCGGGGGGGGGGGAGGGGAAAGAGAGAGAAAGATAGATAGAATGAGAGAATGAAAGTGAGAAAGAAGAGAGAGAGTGAGAGAGAGAAGGAGAAAGAGAGTGAGAGAGAGTGATAGAGAGAGGGAGTGAGTGAGAGAGAGAGAGAGGGCGTGAGAGAGAGTGAGAGAATGAGAGAGAGAGAGATGGGGAAAGAGAGGAAGCGAGAGAGACCGAGAGAAAGAGGGAGAGAGAGTGAGTGACAGAGAGCGAGAGCGAGAGAGAGAGAAACAGAGACAGAGAAGGAGCGATAACTTTCTTCACAAAACACATGAAAGCGTGGCTCTTTTCATTAGCTGATGAAATGTGTTGGCCTTCGCCCCGTCTAATCAGACGTCATATTTGTCCTAATTTCACCCTGTTTACCTGTCTGGTAAATTGCGAGTCTGAACCTAATTAGACCTGGTCGCGACAGATTTTCTTTCTTTTAAATCGTTCATGATGATTCGATAATTCTCTCATGAACCTAATTTCAATTTCTCTTTAGTTTCCTCAAAAAATGATGGCTGGTGTTCGACAGTTATAGGAGATAAATAAGATGAAGGAGAAACTGTCTGAAATTATCTCTTTCTTTGTCCAACCAATCCCTTGTGCAACATTTTCTATTATTTTGGATCCATCTTTGAGACTTTAACTTACATGCTTTAGCAAAACAATGTCTTTGATAGCGCAACGATGAATAGAACAAGCGGACAGAGCTAACTGTGATTAGAAAGGCCAAGGTAAGCGAGTTAAATATCATTACAAATATGACATGCATGTTTTGTTAAATAAAACAGCATATCAAATTGATAAGCTGAAATAGATATTTCAATAAAGTAAAGCCATGACATTTGTTAAACATGTGGAATGACGCCTTGTCTCCAAACTATTAGTTGCAAGATGGGTGTAAGTAGCAAGATGGGTGTAAGTAGCAAGATGGGTGTAAGTAGCAAGATGGGTGTAAGTAGCAAGATGGGTGTAAGTAGCAAGATGGGTGTAAGTAGCAAGATGGGTGTAAGTAGCAAGATGGGTGTAAGTAGCAAGATGGCTGTAAGTAGCAAGATGGGTGTAAGTAGCAAGATGGCTGTAAGTAGCAAGATGGCTGCATCATTATCGGATTTGGTCTTTCAGATGGCTAAGCAAGTCTCCGCGATCAAGATAAGGGAAGCTCGAGTAGTGAAGTGTTAGATTAGCTCCTATTGATGGCTGAGCAAGTCTCCGCGATCAAGATAAGGGAGGCTCTAGTAGCGAAGTCTTAGATTAGCTCCTATGTTGCTGGCCAATCACAGCATCAGATTCAGACTATTACCAAAGAGTTAAGAAACTTTGGTTGACTATGAGCGCTGTTAGTATCCCAGTGTCTTGGTTCACGATGCGACCAGGGAAGGGAGGAGGCTCGAGTAGCGAAGTCTTCGATTAGCTCCTATGTTGCTGGCCAATCACAGCATCAGATTCAGACTATCACCAAAGAGTTAAGAAACTTTGGTTGACTATGAGCGCTGTTAGTATCCCAGTGTCTTGGTTCACGATGCGACCAGGGAAGGGAGGAGGGTGCTAGTTAAGAAACTTTGGTTGACTATGAGCGCTGTTAGTATCCCAGTGTCTTGGTTCACGATGCGACCAGGGAAGGGAGGAGGGTGCTAGTTAAGGAACTTTGGTGGTTGACTATGAGCGCTGTTAGTATCCCAGTGTCTTGGTTCACGATGCGACCAGGGAAGGAAAGAGGGTGCTAGTTAAGGAACTTTGGAGGTTGACTATGAGCGCTGTTAGTATCCCAGTGTCTTGGTTCACGATGCGATCAGGGAAGGGAGGAGGGTGCTAGTTAAGAAACTTTGGTTGACTATGAGAGCTGTTAGTATCCCAGTGTCTTGGTTCACGATACTATCAGGGAAGGGAAGAGGGTGCTAGTTAAGAAACTTTGGTTGACTATGAGCGCTGTTAGTATCCCAGTGTCTTGGTTCACGATGCGACCAGGGAAGGGAGGAGGGTGCTAGTTAAGAAACTTTGGTGGTTGACTATGAGCGCTGTTAGTATCCCAGTGTCTTGGTTCACGATGCTATCAGGGAGGGAGGAGGGTGCTAGTTAAGGAACTTTGGTGGTTGACTATGAGCGCTGTTAGTATCCCAGTGTCTTGGTTCACGATGCGATCAGGGAAGGGAGGAGAGTGCTAGTTAAGAAACTTTGGTTGACTATGAGCGCTGTTAGTATTCCAGTGTCTTGGTTCACGATGCGACCAGGGAAGGGAGGAGGGTGCTAGTTAAGAAACTTTAGTTAACTATGAGCGCTGTTAGTATCCCAGTGTCTTGGTTCACGATGCGACCAGGGAAGGGAGGAGGGTGCTGGTTAAGGAAATTTGGTGGTTGACTATGAGCGCTGTTAGTATCCCAGTGTCTTGGTTCACGATGCGATCAGGGAAGGGAGGAGGGTGCTAGTTAAGAAACTTTGGTTGACTATGAGCGCTGTTAGTATCCCAGTGTCTTGGTTCACGATGCGACCAGGCAAGGGAAGAGGGTGCTAGTTAAGAAACTTTGGTTGACTATGAGCGCTGTTAGTATCCCAGTGTGTTGGTTCACGATGCGACCAGGGAAGGGAGGAGGGTGCTAGTTAAGAAACTTTGGTTGACTATGAGCGCTGTTAGTATCCCAGTGTCTTGGTTCACGATGCGACCAGGGAAGGGAGGAGGGTGCTAGTTAAGAAACTTTGGTTGACTATGAGCGCTGTTAGTATCCCAGTGTCTTGGTTCACGATGCGACCAGGGAAAGGAGGAGGGTGCTAGTTAAGGAACTTTGGTGGTTGACTATGAGCGCTGTTAGTATCCCAGTGTCTTGATTCACGATGCGACCAGGGAAAGGAGGAGGGTGCTAGTTAAGGAACTTTGGTGGTTGACTATGAGCGCTGTTAGTATCCCAGTGTCTTGGTTCACGATGCGATCAGGGAAGGGAGGAGGGTGCTAGTTAAGAAACTTTGGTTGACTATGAGCGCTGTTAGTATCCCAGTGTCTTGGTTCACGATGCGACCAGGCAAGGGAAGAGGGTGCTAGTTAAGAAACTTTGGTTGACTATGAGCGCTGTTAGTATCCCAGTGTGTTGGTTCACGATGCGACCAGGGAAGGGAGGAGGGTGCTAGTTAAGGAACTTTGGTTGACTATGAGCGCTGTTAGTATCCCAGTGTCTTGGTTCACGATGCGACCAGGGAAGGGAGGAGGGTGCTAGTTAAGAAACTTTGGTTGACTATGAGCGCTGTTAGTATCCCAGTGTCTTGGTTCACGATGTGACCAGGGAAGGGAGGAGGGTGCTAGTTAAGAAACTTTGGTTGACTATGAGCGCTGTTAGTATCCCAGTGTCTTGGTTCACGATGCGACCAGGGAAGGGAGGAGGGTGCTAGTTAAGAAACTTTGGTTGACTATGAGCGCTGTTAGTATCCCAGTGTCTTGGTTCACGATGTGACCAGGGAAGGGAGGAGGGTGCTAGTTAAGAAACTTTGGTTGACTATGAGCGCTGTTAGTATCCCAGTGTCTTGGTTCACGATGTGACCAGGGAAGGGAGGAGGGTGCTAGTTAAGAAACTTTGGTTGACTATGAGCGCTGTTAGTATCCCAGTGTCTTGGTTCACGATGTGACCAGGGAAGGGAGGAGGGTGCTAGTTAAGAAACTTTGGTTGACTATGAGCGCTGTTAGTATCCCAGTGTCTTGGTTCACGATGTGACCAGGGAAGGGAGGAGGGTGCTAGTTAAGAAACTTTGGTTGACTATGAGCGCTGTTAGTATCCCAGTGTCTTGGTTCACGATGTGACCAGGGAAGGGAGGAGGGTGCTAGTTAAGAAACTTTGGTTGACTATGAGCGCTGTTAGTATCCCAGTGTCTTGGTTCACGATGCGACCAGGGAAGGGAGGAGGGTGCTAGTTAAGAAACTTTGGTTGACTATGAGCGCTGTTAGTATCCCAGTGTCTTGGTTCACGATGCGACCAGGGAAGGGAGGAGGGTGCTAGTTAAGAAACTTTGGTTGACTATGAGCGCTGTTAGTATCCCAGTGTCTTGGTTCACGATGTGACCAGGGAAGGGAGGAGGGTGCTAGTTAAGAAACTTTGGTTGACTATGAGCGCTGTTAGTATCCCAGTGTCTTGGTTCACGATGCGACCAGGGAAGGGAGGAGGGTGCTAGTTAAGAAACTTTGGTTGACTATGAGCGCTGTTAGTATCCCAGTGTCTTGGTTCACGATGCGACCAGGGAAGGGAGGAGGGTGCTAGTTAAGAAACTTTGGTTGACTATGAGCGCTGCTAGTATCCCAGTGTCTTGGTTCACGATGCGACCAGGGAAGGGAAGAGGGTGCTAGTTAAGAAACTTTGGTTGACTATGAGCGCTGTTAGTATTACAGTGTCTTGGTTCACGATACGACCAGGGACGGGAAGAGGGTGCTAGTTAAGAAACTTTGGTTGACTATGAGCGCTGTTAGTATCCCAGTGTCTTGGTTCACGATGCGACCAGGGAAGGGAGGAGGGTGCTAGTTAAGAAACTTTGGTTGACTATGAGCACTGTTAGTATCTCAGTGTCTTGGTTCACGATGCGACCAGGGAAGGGAGGAGGGTGGTAGTTAAGAAACTTTGGTTGACTCTGAGAGCTGTTAGTATCCCAGTGTCTTGGTTCACGATGCGACCAGGGACGGGAGGAGGGTGCTAGTTAAGGAACTTTGGTGGTTGACTATGAGCGCTGTTAGTATCCCAGTGTCTTGATTCACGATGCGACCAGGGAAAGGAGGAGGGTGCTAGTTAAGGAACTTTGGTGGTTGACTATGAGCGCTGTTAGTATCCCAGTGTCTTGGTTCACGATGCGATCAGGGAAGGGAGGAGGGTGCTAGTTAAGAAACTTTGGTTGACTATGAGCGCTGTTAGTATCCCAGTGTCTTGGTTCACGATGCGACCAGGGAAGGGAAGAGGGTGCTAGTTAAGAAACTTTGGTTGACTATGAGCGCTGTTAGTATCCCAGTGTCTTGGTTCACGATGCGACCAGGGAAGGGAAGAGGGTGCTAGTTAAGAAACTTTGGTTGACTATGAGCGCTGTTAGTATCCCAGTGTCTTGGTTCACGATGCGACCAGGGAAGGGAAGAGGGTGCTAGTTAAGAAACTTTGGTTGACTATGAGCGCTGTTAGTATCCCAGTGTCTTGGTTCACGATGCGACCAGGGAAAGGAGGAGGGGTGCTAGTTAAGGAACTTTGGTGGTTGACTATGAGCGCTGTTAGTATCCCAGTGTCTTGATTCAAGATGCGACCAGAGAAAGGAGAAGGGTGCTAGTTAAGAAACTTTGGTGGTTGACTATGAGCACTGTTAGTATCCCAGTGTCTTGGTTCAAGATGCGATCAGGGAAGGGAGGAGGGTGCTAGTTAAGAAACTTTGGTTGACTATGAGCGCTGTTAGTATCTCAGTGTCTTGGTTCACGATGCGACCAGGGACGGGAAGAGGGTGCTAGTTAAGAAACTTTGGTTGACTATGAGCGCTGTTAGTATCCCAGTGTCTTGGTTCACGATGCGACCAGGGAAGGGAGGAGGGTGCTAGTTAAGAAACTTTGGTTGACTATGAGCGCTGTTAGTATCCCAGTGTCTTGGTTCACGATGCGACCAGGGAAGGGAGGAGGGTGCTAGTTAAGAAACTTTGGTTGACTATGAGCGCTGTTAGTATCCCAGTGTCTTGGTTCACGATGCGACCAGGGAAGGGAGGAGGGTGCTAGTTAAGAAACTTTGGTTGACTATGAGCGCTGTTAGTATCCCAGTGTCTTGGTTCACGATGCGACCAGGGAAGGGAGGAGGGTGCTAGTTAAGAAACTTTGGTTGACTATGAGCACTGTTAGTATCCCAGTGTCTTGGTTCACGATGCGACCAGGGAAGGGAGGAGGGTGCTAGTTAAGAAACTTTGGTTGACTATGAGCGCTGTTAGTATCCCAGTGTCTTGGTTCACGATGCGACCAGGGAAGGGAAGAGGGTGCTAGTTAAGAAACTTTGGTTGACTATGAGCGCTGTTAGTATCCCAGTGTCTTGGTTCACGATGCGACCAGGGAAGGGAGGAGGGTGCTAGTTAAGAAACTTTGGTGGTTGACTATGAGCACTGTTAGTATCCCAGTGTCTTGGTTCAAGATGCGATCAGGGAAGGGAGGAGGGTGCTAGTTAAGAAACTTTGGTGGTTGACTATGAGCGCTGTTAGTATCCCAGTGTCTTGGTTCACGATGCGATCAGGGAAGGGAGGAGGGTGCTAGTTAAGAAACTTTGGTTGACTATGAGCGCTGTTAGTA
Organism: Elysia crispata; assembly: GCA_033675545.1. Lineage (NCBI taxonomy): Eukaryota > Metazoa > Mollusca > Gastropoda > Plakobranchidae > Elysia > Elysia crispata. Next base: position 12,338 of record JAWDGP010001830.1, read on the forward strand.
TCCCAGTGTCTTGGTTCACGATGCGACCAGGGAAGGGAGGAGGGTGCTAGTTAAGAAACTTTAGTTAACTATGAGCGCTGTTAGTATCCCAGTGTCTTGGTTCACGATGCGACCAGGCAAGGGAGGAGGGTGCTTGTTAAGAAAATTTGGTGGTTGACTATGAGCGCTGTTAGTATCCCAGTGTTTTGGTTCACGATGCGATCAGGGAAGGGAGGAGGGTGCTAGTTAAGAAACTTTAGTTAACTATGAGCGCTGATAGTATCCCAGTGTCTTGGTTCACGATGTGACCAGGCAAGGGAAGAGGGTGCTAGTTAAGAAACTTTGGTTGACTATGAGCACTGTTAGTATCACAGTGTGTTGGTTCACGATGCGACCAGGGAAGGGAGGAGGGTGCTAGTTAAGAAACTTTGGTTGACTATGAGCGCTGTTAGTATCCCAGTGTCTTGGTTCACGATGCGACCAGGGAAGGGAGGAGGGTGCTAGTTAAGAAACTTTGGTTGACTATGAGCGCTGTTAGTATCCCAGTGTCTTGGTTCACGATGCGACCAGAGAAAGGAGGAGGGTGCTAGTTAAGGAACTTTGGTGGTTGACTATGAGCGCTGTTAGTATCCCAGTGTCTTGATTCACGATGCGACCAGGGAAAGGAGGAGGGTGCTAGTTAAGGAACTTTGGTGGTTGACTATGAGCGCTGTTAGTATCCCAGTGTCTTGGTTCACGATGCGATCAGGGAAGGGAGGAGGGTGCTAGTTAAGAAACTTTGGTTGACTATGAGCGCTGTTAGTATCCCAGTGTCTTGGTTCACGATGCGACCAGGCAAGGGAAGAGGGTGCTAGTTAAGAAACTTTGGTTGACTATGAGCGCTGTTAGTATCCCAGTGTGTTGGTTCACGATGCGACCATGGAAGGGAGGAGGGTGCTAGTTAAGGAACTTTGGTTGACTATGAGCGCTGTTAGTATCCCAGTGTCTTGGTTCACGATGCGACCAGGGAAGGGAGGAGGGTGCTAGTTAAGAAACTTTGGTTGACTATGAGCGCTGTTAGTATCCCAGTGTCTTGGTTCACGATGTGACCAGGGAAGGGAGGAGGGTGCTAGTTAAGAAACTTTGGTTGACTATGAGCGCTGTTAGTATCCCAGTGTCTTGGTTCACGATGCGACCAGGGAAGGGAGGAGGGTGCTAGTTAAGAAACTTTGGTTGACTATGAGCGCTGTTAGTATCCCAGTGTCTTGGTTCACGATGCGACCAGGGAAGGGAGGAGGGTGCTAGTTAAGAAACTTTGGTTGACTATGAGCGCTGTTAGTATCCCAGTGTCTTGGTTCACGATGTGACCAGGGAAGGGAGGAGGGTGCTAGTTAAGAAACTTTGGTTGACTATGAGCGCTGTTAGTATCCCAGTGTCTTGGTTCACGATGCGACCAGGGAAGGGAGGAGGGTGCTAGTTAAGAAACTTTGGTTGACTATGAGCGCTGTTAGTATCCCAGTGTCTTGGTTCACGATGCGACCAGGGAAGGGAGGAGGGTGCTAGTTAAGAAACTTTGGTTGACTATGAGCACTGTTAGTATCCCAGTGTCTTGGTTCACGATGCGACCAGGGAAGGGAGGAGGGTGCTAGTTAAGAAACTTTGGTTGACTATGAGCGCTGTTAGTATCCCAGTGTCTTGGTTCACGATGTGACCAGGGAAGGGAGGAGGGTGCTAGTTAAGAAACTTTGGTTGACTATGAGCGCTGTTAGTATCCCAGTGTCTTGGTTCACGATGTGACCAGGGAAGGGAGGAGGGTGCTAGTTAAGAAACTTTGGTTGACTATGAGCGCTGTTAGTATCCCAGTGTCTTGGTTCACGATGCGACCAGGGAAGGGAGGAGGGTGCTAGTTAAGAAACTTTGGTTGACTATGAGCGCTGTTAGTATCCCAGTGTCTTGGTTCACGATGCGACCAGGGAAGGGAGGAGGGTGCTAGTTAAGAAACTTTGGTTGACTATGAGCGCTGTTAGTATCCCAGTGTCTTGGTTCACGATGCGACCAGGGAAGGGAGGAGGGTGCTAGTTAAGAAACTTTGGTTGACTATGAGCGCTGTTAGTATCCCAGTGTCTTGGTTCACGATGCGACCAGGGAAGGGAGGAGGGTGCTAGTTAAGAAACTTTGGTTGACTATGAGCGCTGTTAGTATCCCAGTGTCTTGGTTCACGATGCGACCAGGGAAGGGAGGAGGGTGCTAGTTAAGAAACTTTGGTTGACTATGAGCGCTGTTAGTATCCCAGTGTCTTGGTTCACGATGCGACCAGGGAAGGGAGGAGGGTGCTAGTTAAGAAACTTTGGTGGTTGACTATGAGCACTGTTAGTATCCCAGTGTCTTGGTTCACGATGCGACCAGGGAAGGGAGGAGGGTGCTAGTTAAGAAACTTTGGTGGTTGACTATGAGCACTGTTAGTATCCCAGTGTCTTGGTTCACGATGCGACCAGGGAAGGGAGGAGGGTGCTAGTTAAGAAACTTTGGTGGTTGACTATGAGCGCTGTTAGTATCCCAGTGTCTTGGTTCACGATGCGACCAGGGAAGGGAGGAGGGTGCTAGTTAAGAAACTTTGGTTGACTATGAGCGCTGTTAGTGTCACAGTGTCTTGGTTCACGATGCGACCAGGGAAGGGAGGAGGGTGCTAGTTAAGAAACTTTGGTTGACTATGAGCTCTGTTAGTATCCCAGTGTCTTGGTTCACGATGCGACCAGGGAAGGGAGGAGGGTGCTAGTTAAGAAACTTTGGTTGACTATGAGCGCTGTTAGTATCCCAGTGTCTTGGTTCACGATGCGACCAGGGAAGGGAGGAGGGTGCTAGTTAAGAAACTTTGGTTGACTATGAGCGCTGTTAGTATCCCAATGTCTTGGTTCACGATGCGACCAGGGAATGGAGGAGGGTGCTAGTTAAGAAACTTTGGTTGACTATGAGCGCTGTTAGTATCCCAGTGTCTTGGTTCACGATGCGACCAGGGAAGGGAGGAGGGTGGTAGTTAAGGAACTCTGGTTGACTTTGAGCACTGTTAGTATCTCAGTGTCTTGGTTCACGAGGCGACCAGGGAAGGGAGGAGGGTGCTAGTTAAGAAACTTTGGTTGACTATGAGCGCTGTTAGTATCACAGTGTCTTGGTTCACGATGCAACCAGGGAAGGGAGGAGGGTGCTAGTTAAGAAACTTTGGTTGACTATGAGCGCTGTTAGTATCTCAGTGTCTTGGTTCACGATGCGACCAGGGAAGGGAGGAGGGTGCTAGTTAAGAAACTTTGGTTGACTATGAGCGCTGTTAGTATCCCAGTGTCTTGGTTCACGATGCGACCAGGGAAGGGAGGAGGGTGCTAGTTAAGAAACTTTGGTTGACTATGAGCGCTGTTAGTATCTCAGTGTCTTGGTTTACGATGCGATCAGGGAAGGGAGGAGGGTGCTAGTTAAGAAACTTTGGTGGTTGACTATGAGCACTGTTAGTATCCCAGTGTCTTGGTTCACGATGCGACCAGGGAAGGGAGGAGGGTGCTAGTTAAGAAACTTTGGTTGACTATGAGCGCTGTTAGTATCCCAGTGTCTTGGTTCACGATGCGACCAGGGAAGGGAGGAGGGTGCTAGTTAAGAAACTTTGGTTGACTATGAGCGCTGTTAGTATCTCAGTGTCTTGGTTCACGATGCGACCAGGGAAGGGAGGAGGGTGCTAGTTAAGAAACTTTGGTGGTTGACTATGAGCACTGTTATTTTCCCAGTGTCTTGGTTCACGATGCGACCAGGGAAGGAAGGAGGGTGCTAGTTAAGAAACTTTGGTGGTTGACTATGAGCACTGTTAGTGTCACAGCTAGTTCTGACTATGAGCGCTGTTAGTATCTCAGTGTCTATGTTCACGATGCGACCTGGGAGGGGAGGAGGGTGCTTGTTAAGAAAGTTTGGTTGACTATGAGCGCTGTTAGTATCCCAGTGTCTTGGTTCACGATGCGACCAGGGAAGGGAGGAGGGTGCTAGTTAAGAAACTTTGGTTGACTATGAGCGCTGTTAGTATCCCAGTGTCTTGGTTCACGATGCGACCAGGGAAGGGAGGAGGGTGCTAGTTAAGAAACTTTGGTTGACTATGAGCGCTGTTAGTATCCCAGTGTCTTGGTTCACGATGCGACCAGGGAAGGGAGGAGGGTGCTAGTTAAGAAACTTTGGTTGACTATGAGCGCTGTTAGTATCCCAGTGTCTTGGTTCACGATGCGACCAGGGAAGGGAGGAGGGTGCTAGTTAAGAAACTTTGGTTGACTATGAGCGCTGTTAGTATCTCAGTGTCTTGGTTCACGATGCGACCAGGGACGGGAAGAGGGTGCTAGTTAAGAAACTTTGGTTGACTATGAGCGCTGTTAGTATCCCAGTGTCTTGGTTCACGATGCGACCAGGGAAGGGAGGAGGGTGCTAGTTAAGAAACTTTGGTTGACTATGAGCGCTGTTAGTATCCCAGTGTCTTGGTTCACGATGCGACCAGGGAAGGGAGGAGGGTGCTGATGGACCGGAGAAATCAAAGCTTTTCACCGAAATGACAGAATCAAGCAAAACTGGGACATAGAAAGTTAAAGATTTTTTTTTCTAAAAATGAAGAACAGTTGTGTAGGAAGATAGATAGATATTAAATAAGAGAGAGGAAAAACTGGAGGGGAAAGAGAGGAAGACGGTGGATGCAATTTACATTTGATAAAACATGATGAAACATATCTTTCCTTGAAATCAAATTCAGAATATAAAAGTAAAACTGTCGGCTGCAAATGTAGCTCCGGTTAAAAACTAAACAGCTTTCAATTCGAAACGGTTGAAACCATGCTGCTGTGTAAAATTTCCACACTGAATTGAAATTCGTTTTCTTTTATATCAAAATGTGTACTTCCTATTTATTCATTTATTTATTTAATTTTTTTTAGCATCTGCGTAGGCAATCAGGTATCGTCAAGGTCATCGTAGCGCATGCCCAGACACCGCTGCCGTTTCCGGCAGGGGAAGGTCTTCCGCTTCCTGAACACGAGTTATCACCCCTTGCAGTGCTGCCAGGAACGATCACTCACTCTGCCCAGAGATCGATCGCCTGCTAGTACCTAACTGGTTGTTCCCCTTCCGATCTAATCTCAATCTCTCTCTCTGGACCGCACAATTAATTAGTGCTGTGTTTTATTTGACGTTTACTGTCGTTCGATATTGCTCAAAATGTCGAGTGATAAAACTAGTCATTTTTTTCATGTTTCGATTCTCGCTTATTCCATTAAGAACTGTGAAGATAAAATATTAGCGTTTTTATGAAGTTGCAAAAGAAATGGAAAAGCAACTTGAAAATTAGTCAGGGACAGTTGGCCATTTAAAGAGAGAGGGAGAGGGAGAGAGAGAGAGAGAGAGAGAGAGAGAGAGAGAGAGAGAGAGAGAGAGAGAGAGAGAGAGAGAGAGAGAGAGAGAGAGAGAGAGAGAGAGAGAGAGAGAGAGAGAGAGAGAGAGAGAGAGAGAGAGGGATGGTTGGAGAGAGATGTTTGGTGACAGAGTGGGCAGGTGAGAGATAGACATAAGAAGAGGATATTACACGAGAGGAGAAGAGAAATAAAGGGAGAAATTTTTGGGATGAAGAAATCAGGACATTTCATGAAACTCGAACTAGATTTGACAAATAAAATATTCAAATGAAATGCTATTTTAAAATGATATTTGTTGGTGGTGGAAAGAGGCTGAAAGAGGGTAAGAAAGTTTGGGCTGTGTCACAAAGCGCTACTGTGATTTCACTTGTATAGAATCACGCGTAGATTCCTTGTAAGTATAACAAGATGCTCCTCTCAATTGTTTGGTCGGGAATCATAGACCATAGCATCCTAGCCACTAAACTAATCTGGTAGACAGATCAAATGTATAACGTTGTATGAAGTCGCCGTGGAGGCGCTGCATGATACTACTGTGGGGTAAAGTCTCAAGTGGTGATATGTCTGGAGCTTCTCAGGCATGTTGATGTTTGGCGGCTAACTAGTAGTTTAGTTTGCGATAGAATCTATAGAGACGTGAAGAATCCTCATATGGATGTCATATTAAGGGAAGATTCCCATCTCCCAGGGTAAGCTGATATAGACAATTTATCTAACTTTTGTCTGACACTAACAGTGTGGGAAAATGGTCAACATGTGTTTGGGAAAAGTAAGCGTCTTATACTAGTGTTCTAATACAATTCTTCAGTCCGAGTTGAAGCAGTGAAGGAGACAAGTCGCACTTTGCTTGTGCTCTCTTCCCTTCATCATTAATTTCATTTCGAGTCGTGAAGTTCCCCATTGCGGACTCTGGGTGAAGTCCGACTCCTATTTGTGGCTCTGAATTATTTGGTGATTGATAATTATACATAATTATTCTTAAGTTTTTCCTTCGTGCATTGAGAGTAGTATTGATCCGTATTTTATAATGTTCGTAATCTTCGAACGTGCTAGTTCGTTAACTAGTAAAGCCACAAGGCTCCAAGTTCATTTAATAAATCTGTTTATCTAAAGCTCTTGGGTGGTTAATTTTAATGTACCGGTATTCCTAATTCGTAATATAAACCGTGTGAAGTGTTTTACAAGCATCTTAATTTTAATATTATGCGTCTTCCTCATTTAAATATTTTCAACTGTATTTTATTTAGAATAGAGCCGGTTGGCGCAGGATCTAAGTCCTGAAAGGCAAAACAAAAAGTTTAACAAAGTGACCTTGACTGGTACGCGTACCTGGTTCATGGTCATCATTGCGATTGAAGCAAAGTTTCAAGAAGATCACTGTTTTATTATGAGAGAAAGCCAGCCCTGTTCTCAGGACATTTAAATAAAGTTGAAAGCTATCGCAAGAGCAGATTTTATAAACCACACCACAATGGTGTTTCTATTTCTATGCTAATAAACAATAAAGTATAAAAACCGCACTGGACACTCTGACCTGTGCATTTTCTGAAAACTCAACTTTCTGGGTTATACTGTAGCTGATGCTGAAGCCTGAATCTCAAGTCTCATCCTAGGAACAAGAACATTACAACTAAAGTCAATCAAGAACACTTTAATTAATGATTTCTAGAGAGGACATTAATAATACATGTTCAAGACTGTACAGAACCACCTGGATTCTCATCTCGCTTTCTATCCTTCTATCCTTCTCTCTAGATAGTAAGGTAAAGGCGCCCATCTTTTAGAACTATCCTTTCTGATTTCTGTCTTCTTTATTATCTTTATTATTTTAGTTAAGTAATCAGTTATTGTCATATGATTGTAACAACTTCCACAGATTAATTGTAACTTCTTTCAATGTAAAATTCATCACATCTTACTTTATATATGATTATTGTAAAGATTAACGAGCATCAGACTTGAAGCTTTATTTTATTCTTCCTATATTGTCGTTGTAACTTACCTTCCAAAGCAAACATTACACGCCTCGCTCTGGCACACAAACACCTACCAATATCAATAATCAATAAATATTTTTATACTTCATTATTCATCTAACAAAACTTGTTGTCAAATGCATCCTAGTGCGTGTTGTCAGATGTCCTTTTAATATCTCAAACTTCAAGTTGTAGTACCTGGCCTACTCTTGAACTTTGAGAAGTTAAATTGTCACATGTGGTTTGCACGCCTGGGCTGCGACGGGGTGACATTGTAACAGGCTGAGAGCTGCCATTCTAAAAATATAAGGGATCTGCAGAAATTAGTAATAGTTCGACAGATAGTGGGAGGAAAAAAGAAAGATATAAAGAGATAGAGAGAGAGAGAGAGAGAGAGAGAGAGAGAGAGAGAGAGAGAGAGAGAGAGAGAGAGACAGACAGACAGACAGACAGACAGACAGACAGACAGAGACAGAGAGAGACAGAGAGAGACAGAGAGAGAGAGAGAGAGAGAGAGAGAGAGAGAGAGAGAGAGAGAGAGAGAGAGAGAGAGAGAGAGAGGGGGGGGAGGGAGGAAGAGAATTAAATTAAAGGTAAAAAGAGTTACAGGGAGTAGAGAGGAAAAAAATATAAAAAAATAAACAATATATACTGAGTGAGAGAAGATAGAATGAGAAACAAATAAAGACAACATTCTAGAACCAATCCAAGCTAGTGCCCGATGGTTATTCTATTCTGCTAATCATCTCATCTGGGCTGGAAGGAGCGAATCGACACGGCTGCATGACGGGAACAATAGAATACATTAGGCTAACACGGGTCTTCTCTCTCTCTCTCTCTCTCTCTCTCTCTCTCTCTCTCTCTCTCTCTCTCTCTCTCTCTCTCTCTCTCTCTCTCTCTCTCTCTCTCTCTCTCTCTCTCTCTCTCGACAGTGGAGCATCCCACGAAACCGCGACTGAGAGCTGCAAGGCGGAGCTAGGAAAGGAGCAAATATTGACATCACGTAATAAGGACACACTGGCTAATGTTAGTCGGGGAAAAAATCTCAAGTTTTCTTTCAAAATCATTTTGCAGACTGAAAATCTTGCACAATTCCGACTTAACGCTATTATGTCCAAATGAAAGAGGGAGGAAGAGAGGCAGAGAAAGAAGTGAAGAATGAAGAGTACAGCTTAAGGAATATAGGAAGGGAGAGAGAGAGAGAGAGAGAGAGAGAGAGAGAGAGAGAGAGAGAGAGAGAGAGAGAGAGAGAGAAAGAGATATTGAGAGAGATATTGAGAGAGAGAGAGAAAGAGATATTGAGAGAGAGAGAGAGAAAGAGATATTGAGAGAGAGAGAGAGAGAGAGAGAGAGAGAGAGAGAGAGAGAGAGAGAGACTAAGGGAAAGAAAAAAATAAAGACATGCGCAAATATAGAGAAAATAAAAGAGGAAAAATACTTAGAGAGGAAAGAAAAAAAGAGGAAAGAGAAAGGAATGGATATATACATATATACACAGCCGGACTAAAACAGCAGGAACCGATTCCTAGGAGACTCGCACCGGGCCAGTCCAAACCTCCCAATCTGTGGTGAGGAAAACTTTGTCAGAACTGCTCCTCCTCTAATGAAGTCCTTCAGAGAAGCGGCACGATCGCCCATCGTCTCCTCGTGTGAGCTTCTATTAGCCCGTGTGCCTGCAAGTACTGTGGAGCAGAGATCCTGGGGGTAACGAAAAACTAATTAGGATTTACAGGGCTTCAGTTAGATCTAGGGCGCCTTGACCAGTGGCATGCTGAGGTCAGTCTCCTGACCGGGGTCACCACGGGGAAAACACGGAGGAGATTCTCTTTTTTCTTCTCCTTTTTTTTTCTTTTTTTTTCATGAAATTCAATTTTTAAATTTCTCACACCATACAGTTATTTCGGTGAGTATTCATACTCTGTCTTAGAAATACCTCTCTTTATGTATCTCTTTATGTGTCTTTATATTTCTCTCTTCCTCTCTATTCTTCTCACGTTGTGAGTTTCGTTAAATCTAATCTGAAAGATCATTTCAAGAATAATGGATTGAGGACCGCAAAAAATTTGATATCGGATTGCATCCCTTAATCTGTGATTTTTATGTTTTCCTTTATATGTTTTTTTTTTTTTTAACTTTTATCGTAAGTCATGAAAAGCAGACACACTCTCCGTTGTCCACAATAAATTAATAGCTGAAATGGGCCATGGTGTTTCGAAACCCTGACATCTAAAAGAGCTACAGAATGAACAATTCATTTGCTATCTTTTATCTTACAAAAGGAACATTTCAGGGACTCACGTGGATCAATAAAGTTTTAATCAGTTGATTCATGACGTTGTTAGTAAAGGCAATTTGCTTAGAGAAGAAGAAAAGTGTCTTTTGTAATAGCGGCAAGAGCGCATGAAACGTATTACAGTATTTCATGCAAATTTATAAACGAAATTTTTTAAACCCTCGTAACCAAAATGCCAGACTAATCCGGAAGCTTGCCGTGTTATTTCTTTCACTGTCACCTTTTTAACCGTTGATCCATTAACCAAACCGGCAAAGTTTCTCTCTAAACATTCGACACATAGATCTATACTTCCTGCCTGGCCAGATTGAAAAGTTACAAAAAACACCCAATTAATCTAAGTACAGTAATTATACATCACCCTTTCAATATCTCTATCTCTATTCCTCCACCTACCTATCTATTTTCCTTTAAACAGTTTTTTGTTGTTGTTTTCTCCTCATTCTGATATCCCAGAAGGATGTTATTTCAGTCAGCCATTTCTCCATACTGCTGTGACTCAGACAGCCTTGGAATCCAAGACCAGCAGACCTCAGAGGTTACCAAGAGGACTGCTACAAGAGTCCCGGTATCTCCCCACAGCTGAGCGATATGTCACAGGACCTGGGCGCATCTTATGGTGTCAGGATTCTCTCTTTGATGGCAGCTGAGTGGCATTATCTTGTATTACACTTTAACTGTACGCATGACTAAATTGTGAATGTCCAAGTCTAGCTCTAGATCTATTATCGTATTGAATGACAGATGAGCATTTGTTTAAGCCCTGCATTCATTTTTTTAATTACAGACAGGACAAAGTATTCGGAGCTTTAATAATTCAATCATGTCCAACGTTCGTATCGTATCGTATTGAATTTCTACATGTAGATAGAGAGGGCGAAATTGTAAAGAAGTGGTTTCATCTCGTGGATATCTTAAGGCATTTACACCTAGTTATCTTGCTTGTATCAGTTTTAGTTATTTCAAAGTTTAGAACTAGCTTTTTATAATTTATGTTGTTCTAACATATGTTTTGTAAGTAACTAAATAGATCTAGACTTCTTCAAAAACAACTTAAGGGTTTACAGTCATCATCATCAACCATAAAACGGTTGTTCTGATATCCTTGAATGTTATTCCAACCACCAGGTGCAGTCTCAGTTACGGGCATGAGCTGCCAGTTCTCCTCCTCAGGTCGATTATCGTACTGAAGAGAATGTGGAGTATGTTTGGATGGAGGCTCTACGGGCTGAGGTAACTCACTGAACTCTGTTTTAGAATCCACACGTTGAGAGCTTGTTTTTTTTTGTCCTCCCAACGCACCACAGTACGGCATGAACGATCTCAAAAGGTGAACACAAAAAGTATAATATTATTCCTAGTACTATTATCGCTGTACTTTTAAAAAAAAGCGACTTATTTAAAAAAAAATGTTTTCATTTCCATTTTTTTGATGAACCATCTTTTTGCCTTTCGGAAATTAAAAAACAAATACTTAGCACCTTCATATTTTAAGTCAAAATTTAAGCAATACATGTATAATCTTCAAAATGTGTCGGTTCCAAGTTATTTTAGTCCGCTGGCTTCGAGGAACAGAATTCTCCAGAATAAAAGATTTTGCTTGGTAAAAACAGTCATTTGTGAGGTATCGAGATGTGCAGTAAGGTAAAGTGGCTAGCATGTCAGGCTCTCCATAGGGCTTTTGCGAGTTTGATCCAAGGCAAAGCTCATGTAAATACCTTGGGAAAAGAGTTTACTTGCGTGTTTCTCACTTGAAGTCAAATGGGTACTCAGCTAAAGGGCAACCCATGATATATATTTATATCTTCAATTTAACGCAATTTAAGGGGTGTAGAGGCGTAAAAGAAAACCCATGAGTCTTCATTCTGCGGAAGTAAAATTACAACATTTTTTTGTTCTTTTCCTTATTCTTTATTCCACCATTATTTTTTGAATTGGCAGTCTCTGTGGTTTTATCTTAAATTCCCGCGTGAGTTGTTCACCCTCCAGAACTTAACCATAGTCATGAAGGCCAGCAGCTCGGCACCTGTGCGGTAGAGTCATTCACACTCACGGGTTTGTACTTTCTTTTCTCAAACTTTTAAAGGTGCATATCGCTCTTCTCTTCGTCTGTCTCTCCTGTCGTCTGTCTATCTATCTGTCTGTCTGTCTCTCGCTCTTTCTCTGTATTTAGCTTCTCAACCCCTCTCTATTCTCTTTGCCTCAAATACTTGTAATTTGATTCTGTCTTTCCATCTGTGATTACTTACAGTTTTTAATATCTCTCTTTCTTTCAATTAAACTGTTTTTCTTAATAGAATGTTTCTTTTTATTTGTTTGTCTGTACATCTATCTCGTTCTGTCGGTCTCTCTCTCTCTTTCTCAGTGTGTGTTTCATTCCCCTCTTTAAATCTTTTATGATAAAACTTTAAAACTACATAAAACTAACTGGTTTGTCTGTCTCTCTAGAACCAAAGTAAGTTAATACAAGCTTGAAACAATAAGCAAATAGATCAGGAGCGAAAGAAGCTTGAACTTTACACTTCTTTCATTTCAGATCGAGATCTATGTGGCACTGACGTGACTGAGTTCTATGGAGTGAACCGCAATAGAACTAAGTGGTGATCGATATCCCTGCTTGAAAAATAAAAATATATTTTAATGCGTTTTTTGTCCAGCACGCTGAAATTTGAACCATTTTGGGATAAAACTTGCTTGAAACCAGTACACCTTGTCACATTTATCAGCCCAACAGAATTTTTATATAGCAATCTAATTTTTAAATCACACGTTTCCTTATTCAGTCTTCTTTTACCCACATGCAATTCAATGGACACGGCATGGCCCTACTACCATAAACGGTGCTATCGCTGCCTTTACGGGACACCTAAAGCTCTTTAGTAATCAATAACTCCCCCTTCTATGTAATTTCCAAACAATGATATTTTAATAACTAGATACAACGACAATTATGGACGCCAAAGAAATAAAATTGAAGCTTCAATGGTTTTAACAAGTAGCTTCGCTATAACTATTTATGTTTAAACAAAGCAGTTGTTATGAGCTGTTGCTCTGTATATTGCGACTGAAATTCCCCTCCCCCCCACCTCCCCCCACCTCCCCCCCCCCCCCTCCCGCTCCTAGATACATGACACATCGGAGATGACAGGGCTATTGTTATTGAGAATAGATCCTCTTTATTTCCTATCCCAACCACCGAGCGGGAGCAACTTGCAGCACTCATCCATGGTGAAAGTGATACGAGCTTGCCGCAAACAGGACTGCTTGTAGGCTCGAGTGACAGATGTGTGTGTGAAATGTCAACACGAATTTTCCTGTATGCTATTGGGAAAACAGGTAACATATGGTGTTGGGTTGCAAGCCAGTTATTAAGTGATGATAGTGATACTGTTGTGATGGTGTCAGGCATGTTAAGTTTCTAGTGTTACCGACCTATGGAGATAATGCACAGGTAGATGGAGGATAACATTTGGCTTATGGCTGACAGGCAATATCAAAAATAAAAGAAAAAAAAAATAGAAAAATTAATTAGTTGGTTTGCTTTGTTGCTCAAACTTTTTTCTCATTCTATTTATTATTATAATGATTCTTCCTCCTCCTCCTCCTCCTCCTCCTCCTCCTCCTCCTCCTCCTCTTCTTCTTCTCCTTCTCCTTCTCCTCCTCCTCCTCCTCCCCCTCCCCCTCCCCCTCCCTCTCCCTCTCCCTCTCCCTCTCCTTCTCCTTCTCCTTCTCCTTCTTCTTCTTCTTCTTCTTCTTCTTCTTCTTCTTCTTCTTCTTCTTCTTCTTCTTCTTCTTCTTCTTCTTCTTCTTCTTCTTCTTCTTCTTCTTCTTTTCTTCTCCTTCTTCTTTTTCTTCATCTTCTTCTCGTTATTATTGTTACTGAATTATCCTATTGCATTTTTTGTATTGAAAAGTTATTACAGTAAACGTGTTTCCTGTTCTGAATGTTGCTACACATTTCTTTTAAAATAATGCGATGAGGGGAAAAATATACTAAATACCCAAAATGTCTGTAAAGTATCAATTTCAACCTCAAAGTTGGATATCTTCGATATTTTGTCCATAAAGTATCCATTTCAACCTCAAGGTTGGATATCTTCGATATTTTGTCCATAAAGTATTCATCTCAACCTCAAGGTTGGACATCTTCGATATTTTGTCCATAAAGTATCCATCTGAACCTCAAGGTTGGATATCTTCGATATTTTGTCCATAAAGTATTCATCTCAACCTCAAGGTTGGATATCTTCGATATTTTGTCCAGAAAGTATTCATTTCAACCTCAAGGTTGGACATCTTCGATATTTTGTCCAGAAAGTATCCATCTCAACCTCAAGGTTGGATATCTTCGATATTTTGTCCATAAAGTATTCATCTCAACCTCAAGGTTGGACATCTTCGATATTTTGTCCATAAAGTATCCATTTCAATCTCAAGGTTGGATATCTTCGATATTTTGTCCATAAAGTATTCATCTCAACCTCAAGGTTGGATATCTTCGATATTTTGTCCAGAAAGTATTCATTTCAACCTCAAGGTTGGACATCTTCGATATTTTGTCCATAAAGTATCCATCTCAACCTCAAGGCTGGATATCTTCGATATTTTGTACAGAAAGTATCCATCTCATCCTCAAGGTTGGATATCTTAGATATTCGGTCCATAAAGTATCGATTCCGAGCTCAAGGCTGGATATCTTAGATATTCGGTCCATAAAGTATCGATTCCGGGCTCAAGGCTGGATATCGAAGAAATCTACAGGGAAGAGCATCGTGAAGTGGTCGTGTTCGCTGATTGGCTACCGAGCTGTGCCGAAGAAAGTCCTCGTACAAAACCGAAAGTCCGAGGTCATAAAATGTAAGATCAAGGACATTCATAATACATGAAATAGCGCCTGATGGTTAGAAATATTTACCGTTGACCTTCCTGGGAACGAGGTTTTAATGGACCTTCTTCTACATCCGTTGTCTAGGGAAGGTTCAGAAAAGTAGCAAAGATGACACAGGTTCACTGGGGATCCGTGGCGCCTGAGGATAATTATACAGTCAGCGGGAGACAGAAGCGTACATTATCAGCATTAATGGCTCCGAAAAGTTCTCTGGGGTTGAGTAGGGGAGAGAAGTCAGGGAGAAGTGGGTAAGAAGGACACAGAGAGGGACATATACCCAGAGAGAGAAATAGGGAGAGAGAGCGAGAGAGAGAGAGAAGGGAGAGATAGAGAGAAGGGAGAGAGATAGAAAAGAGAGAGAGAGAGAGAGAGAGAGAGAGAGAGAGAGAGAGAGAGAGAGAGAGAGAGAGAAAGGGGAGAGAAATGATACTCAGAGAGAGAAAGAGGGAGATACATAAAGCCAGAGACAGAGAGAGAAATAGAGAGACAAAGAGAGGGAAATACAGGGACCTATAAAGAGACAGACAGAGAGAATGAGTCGAAAATTGAGGCAGAGAGAGAAAGGAAGAGTGAACAAGTGAGAGATAGTGAGAGAGAAATAAAAGCTAATCAATATTGAATGCTCGACTATTAAGATCAATAGACTTTAAAATGTTCTTTTCCAAGGTTTGTGCTTTTGTCCAAAGGTCGTTTTACCCGTTCACTGGATGCTAACTAGTATTCCCAGGAGCTCTCTCTCTCTCTCTCTCTCTCTCTCTCTCTCGAGTGAAAAGATTCTGACACAACCCAGTTCATCGTAATAAGCGTTTAATTCATTTTATCATTTTTTTAATCTAGATTCTGTCACTAATCAAACACACAAAGAAACTAAAGATAAAATAAAATGTTGCTGATGGTAGTCTAACCCACTAGTGAGAGAGACGGAGAGAGACAGAGAGAGAGACAGAGAAAGAGAGAGAGAGACGGAGAAGAGACAGAGAGAGACAGGCAGAGACAGAGAGAGGGAGAGAGACAGAGAGAGACGGAGAGAGACAGGCAGAGACAGAGAGAGGGAGAGAGACAGAGAGAGACGGAGAGAGATAGACAGAGAGAGACAGAGAGGGAGAGAGAGACAGAGAGAGACAGACAGACAGAGAGAGACAGACAGACAGACAGAGAGAGAGACAGACAGACAGAGAGAAACAGAGTGGGAGAGACAGAGAGAGACAGAGACAGAGTGGGTGAGAGAGAGAGAGAGAGAGAGAGAGAGAGAGAGAGAGAGAGAGAGAGAGAGAGAGAGAGAGAGAGAGAGAGAGAGAGAGAGAGAGAGAGAGAGAGAAGGGTAGGAGGGGTAAAAAAAGGAGTGAAGAAAGAGAAAGAACAGAATGTAAATTTCTGCTAAAGTTTGTTCATATAAAATTACAGTTTTGCTACCTCTGATTTTTTTTTTGATGCTGCTTTTATTACAGTTACTGCCTAATGTGATAGATGCCTTACATTAATCAGGCTAGAAACAGCAAACCAAACCGTTCTCAGGTGGATATTTATACAGTTTCTCCCCTGAGCCCAAAAATGTAAAACATAGAAGAAAATAATGCTTTCTCCCAACTATTTTATTATGTGCATTTTATATTTCACAAGCACTGAACCGGTTGGTACGCTCAGTGCTTCTAATCGCACTATTACTTAGTTTCCTTTGCTAACCAACAAAAATCTAGAAATAAAATTCATCATAAAAATGGTCCTAGTAACATCTGCTGCATCAGAACAAAACAAGTTCATGTCTGGCTCACTTGATTTGATTTTTGTTAACAAGATGGAAACGCTAACCTGCTAAATGTTTGAACGAATAATTATTGGGTTCAAAACATTAGTCTTATCAACATAAAGTTCATTGTTGTGGGGTAAATTATGTTATCCTCATCACTTAGCCTCGTGTGATTCATCATACAAGTTTGATTTCTGAGGAATTAAAAAAAAAACAGAAGCCGAAAGCAGAAAAGAAACCAAAGCAGTTACACCCGACAAAGAACTGTTTTTCTATCTCCGTGGCTAGGAGAGCCGAGCAGCCATTCGACCCAGCCAAGCTTCCTTTGGCCAGCGTCCTAATCACACGGCCGGACATTTCCAAGAAGCAAAGGGTAGACCAGGGGGGAGAGAAAGGTCAAGCAGACATGTTTTGGTTCAGAATGTCGAGCTAACGACCAAGTCCTAGGGGGGATGGAGGCCTTGTTTCTCTGAGCTCCCTGTGTCTCACCCTCGGGGATGTTTGGTCCCGGAGAAAGCCAGGAGAGAGTTGTCATTTAGGGTCAGTTGGCCGTGGGCAAGACATGAAGATCTTCTCCACACCACGAGAGCTGGAGAGTAACATACAGAATCACAACATGTTCTCCTTTATGTTATGGGGTTCCAATATGTTTTATTTTTGGTCCAATCGCAATATTTTTGTTGTGCTGGAAGCAGCCGTGTGGCTTACCATCAGTGCATACACCATATGTACTACTTTATAATACATTTCGAATGATTGATGCCTTTTTTTGAACTTTCGTTGATTCTGAAACGGAAGCAATATTATTAGGGATTAGCGCTTTGGATTTCTATTTATGTATTTACTTTTATCAGAAAGGTTCACTTTTTTTTATATGGCAAGTCCAAGACTCTTTTATATAGTATCAAAATGCTGGTTTTGTTACTTTTGTTATTTTAATGAATAAAGTTCGACACCGCTTCGGGAGAGAGAGAGAGAGAGAGAGAGAGAGAGAGAGAGAGAGAGAGAGAGAGAGAGAGAGAGAGAGAGAGAGAGAGAGAGAGAGAGAGAGAGAGATAGAGAGAGAGAGAGAGAGAGAGAGAGAGAGAGAGAGAGAGAGAACACGACAGACACACTGAGATAGAGCGATGCTGTTGTCAACCTGACTGGGATATCGAAATGAACACACCTGTGTTTGTACTCGTCAGCTCCAGAGAGAGAGAGAGAGAGAGAGAGAGAGAGAGAGAGAGAGAGAGAGAGAGAGAGAGAGAGAGAGAACAGACAACAGTGTTTTTAATCGACAGATCCAGAGAGAGAGAGAGAGAGAGAGAGAGAGAGAGAGAGAGAGAGAGAGAGAGAGATAGAGAGACGAGATGAGAGAGAGATGAACACACCTGTGTTTGTACCAGAGAGAGAGAGAGAAAGAGAGAGAGAGAGAGAGAGAGAGAGAGAGAGAGAGAGAGAGAGAGAGAGAGAGAGAGAGAGAGAGAGAACACGACAGACACACTGAGATAGGTTTCTGTCAAGTTGGAGGAGCGATGCTGTTGTCAACCTGACTGGGATATCGAAATGAACACACCTGTGTTTGTACTCATCAGCTCCAGAGAGAGAGAGAGAGAGAGAGAGAGAGAGAGAGAGAGAGAGAGAGAGAGAGAGAGAGAGAGAGAGAACACGACAGACACACTGAGATTGGAGGAGCGATGCTGTTGTCAACCTGACTGGGATATCGAAATGAACACACCTGTGTTTGTACAGAAACTGAGTTATCACCCTTTACCAAGATGTAATATTATAAAGTGAAGGTGGTAGTTTTAATTCAGCGAACTTATACTTTGTAATAAATGAATAAGATAAACCATGAAATATAACCCAATTTAAATTTTTTTTTATAAAATATCATGAGTTGAGTTTGAAAAGAAATTTTCTTTCAAGGTTCGGTCTTTCGCTTACTTGGAATCAGGCAAAATATCTGTACATAAGTGTTGTGAAGATTATATAATTCTAATAAAAATAAAAGGATTCATCATCAAATTCGGAGCAATGCATTATCTCCCCTTACAGTGAAAGAGATTTCATGAGTAATGTTTTTCTTTTTATATTTTTACCTGAAACAATTTGATCGTGGCCTTGATGGTGTTTCTTCTAGTTTTAATAGGACCAAATTCCTTAAGCTGTCACCTTAATTGACATATCTCGCGACCAAGGTGTGAACATTTCCATTTTAGGGACGTCTCAGCTGAACGGGGTGAGAAAAAACCAGCAGTCGGTGACGAAAAAAATAAAACATAAAATAAAAAAAAGCAACAGACAAAGTACACCAATAAACAACCGATCGGGAAGAAAAAAAATTTAGACTTTAACCTTTAACGGATCAATCAGAGCGCACTTTTATAGTCACTTGTACGATTTCTTCTATGTAGTGTATTTCCAACGCGTCTTTTCTTCGCCTCTGGTTTCCTAGGTAGACTCTGTAAGAGTTGGCGAGGATGTCTGGACAGAGAAACGCGTGTATCTATTTCCGATACTCGGAAGCAATTTGAAACTCCAACAACGATCATATCCTGAGGGCATTCTGGACCTGGACAAAGTATGGTGTAATTAAAACACGAATAAAAGTAAAATAAAAATGAAGGAACTACTTCTCGAGTTCCATTTTCTTCGCGTGAAGACATACAGAGTCGGTATATTTTCTACGTCAATTATAGTCTAACTTAACGATTATGTATTTTCTTTTCGGCTAACCTAGCCAAGATTCTTGTTAGGTGTAACAATTCTCCTGAAAATTAATGTTTAAAGTTGACAATAAACACTGTTCGATCAACAAAATCAAGATGAAAACAGTATCGTAGAAAAAAACCAGGCTAAATACTAATATGTAAGGTAATCAGGACATATGGATTTCAAACTGAAAGAGCCTTTCTATAAAGAGGACTCCCAAAACTAAGAATGTCTAATAAAACATTGATGGGTTAAGATTTATCGGATGATGATAATGATGAGGATGATGATCATGATGATGATAATGATGAGTATGATGAAAATGATAATGATGAGAATGATGATAGTGGTGATGATAATGATGAGGATGATAATAATGATGATGATAAAGAGGATGATAATGATGATGATGAACATGAGGAGGATGATGATAA
>JAWDGP010001831.1:0-23310 GCA_033675545.1 Elysia crispata
TGCAGAATTGGGGTCCGAGTGCATGTAGATGTGGTATGTTTTTCGTACAAGGTGGTCCAGAACCAGCCTTATATATACTCGAAACCGAATTCCCAGCGCCAGATGTGTACATGCAGAATTACCGCATGTACGAAAAAAGTGTTTTGCGTACATGCAGAATTGGGGTCCGAGTGCATGTAGATGTGGTATGTTTTTCGTGCTAGCTGTTCCAGAACCCCCCCTCTGTATACTACTACTTATGGTGCTCTTGTTATGCTTGTTGTCATGGAAAGGAAGTTTGTTGTGACCAAAACTAATACAGTCGAGTCCGGTTATTTCGAAGTCATTGGGATAAAAAGGACTTCGAATTATCCGAAATTCGAATTATCAGGATACATAGAGAAAAGAGAGTAAACAAAAATGTGGGTGACAGATCAGTAATGTACTCAGGTGTGTAGTGATTCACACCTGGTCCGTGGGCCTAACCCCTCCCTTCCCTTCTACTCCTAGTCTTACTGCAGACTCTTGCCTGTAACATAAGTGGTCGGAACATACACACATACACACACTAGAATTGCTTGCCATACAAGCATAGCACAACTTTCTTTGCTTTACAAGCTAAGAAAACTGCTTTCAGAATCGAAAAAACCCGTCCACACGGCTTCGAGTTAACCGAATCCTTCTGTCCAACTTCGAACTAACCATATTTTTTATAAAGCTTAAAGAGAGAAATATTTGGTAAAATTAATCGACTTCGAAATATCCAAAAATTCAAACTATCCGGATTCGAATTATTTGGACTCGACTGTATGTCGGACGACCCTAGCAACCACTGAAACGAAAGGACAAAAAAGTTGAAGTTTTTGCTCAGTCTGGACATCTGCGTGTCCTCATTAACCTGTGAGCCGGCCTGTTGTTCCAGACTCGGTTGCCTTGAGCGAATGAAAGCATTATTATTATTATTATTATTATTATTATTATTATTATTATTATTATTATTATTATTATTATTATTATTATTATTACACAGTCCTCTTATTTCGAAGTCATTTGGGTAAAAAAAAAGGACTTCGAATTATTCAAAACTCGAATTATCAGAATACATAAGGAATTAGAAAGAAGTTTTAAAAAATGTGGATGACAGATCAGGGATGTAATATAAATGTTCAGGGAGGTGGGGGTGGGCCTTACCTCTTTCTCTCTTGTAGCCTTATTGAAGACTCTTGCCTGTAACGTAGGTGAACACACACACACACACCAGAATCACTTGCCGCGCGGAAAAATGCTTTCATTGTGTCAGAATAAAAAAAAAAAACTCACCAAAATCGCTTCGAATTAACCGGATCCTTATTTCAAAATTCGAACTAACCGATTTTTTTTTTTAATAAAGCTTAAATAGAGAAATATTCAGTAAAATTAAACATCTTCGAAATATCCAAATATTCTAACTATCCGGATTCGAATTATTTGGACCCAACTGCATTATTATTATTTCTATCGTCTTTCACTCTGTTTACTTGTCACTGGTGTTAATTGTCTCATTTAATTATTTAGCCCTATATAAAAGCTGACTTGGGAAACTTTGTGCAGGAACTCCTCCGTCTGTTGTTACCCAACCCACACCTTTGAAATTTTGCACTTGCAGGCGCTACAGGATTCGTGTTGCTAGGACCTATCGGTAATTCATAAAAAAAAAAAAAATCAACGAAAACTGCTTTCCTCGATTTCCCCGAAAAAGCTTCGTCAACATAGACTAGTGTCAGCAATTTCGCGCGCCATTTTTTCCCATTCTTTATCATCGGAAGTCGACTTGAGGTGCAGGTGTAGTTTTCATTAAATGCGTGGGAGTGCACCTTTATGTGCAAATTTACAGCTTTCTGATAAATGTTTAAAAGGATCTAAACTAGAGTGGAAAATAATACAATATAAAGTCCTTTATTCCGAAAGGAATTAAGATCTATCTAAATTTTGTGTTTAGAATTAGAATTATCGAGATATCTAGATTCTAAGTAAAGATGGTGTTAAGAGAAATTATTACATTTTTACACATTAATGATGACTACGCAAAAATTTACATATCAGAGTAATTGTTGGGTGTTGTACAGTAATCGTGACAGTGCAAAAGATTTACACCCTCTAGTGAGGTTGTGAGGCTTTGTGTGTGTGTTGTGATATCCCGTGAATGAGCGAGTGAGCTAGTAACCTCAGGGTGAGCGTAGCTCTTTCTTTTTCTTCGTTAAGGGTCAGTTCCGACAGGGCGGTTTGAAACGCGCTGTTGCATTTTCAATGATAGTCTATGGAATCGTTGTTGTGAGTTTCCCCTCGCAGTCGGTGGTCTCCCGCTCGGTGTGCAGGCATTGAGCAACGTTGGTTGTACGCCATCCATGAAAGTATAGGATGTGTGATGTAACCTGGAGCTTTGCCCCTGATTAGTCACTGGGTTGGCATGAGGAAGAAAGCATGGAAGAGCAGTTTGATACTGATTAATTTATCGCTGAAATTGAAAAGCGCCCATCAATATGGGATATGACATCTCCCTCATCAGGGTGTTGATTGAAGATAGATCCTCCTTGACTAGTTGCAGCAAGTCGTCAAATAATTTCAAAGACATTCTCAAATAAATGAAAAACTTTGTTTCATGTGCTTTTAAGGAAAGGGTACAGGGTGGTAAACATGCCGTGCGTTAGTCTATCACGTAGAGTTGGATGAATTAAATATTTTCTTTGTCTGTGTTTGCGTCTTTTCAAGCGGCGATGTAACAACCAAATGCATGTAATTTCCTCCAAATCCATCCTCACACTGCACATTTCCGAGAGTCAACCGCTGTGGTTCCATGGCGTTGCAAACCGCTTTGTATGAACGATACCAGGGGGAAGCGCGGGGTAGCCGTCACGGTTGAAACCGCCTTGTCTGAACTGACTCTAAGGCTTAGAATTCCTAACAGTTGCTTTTGTAGCACTCGTCGAGCAGGGCTTGTTTTACAGAAAGAGGGACTTGTGTTTTTGCTAGTCTGTTATACTTCAACTGTTAGGTGTGAATATATATGTTCGGAGTCAAATGTAGTATAATTCCAGAGGACTTGGCCTTCAAGTCAGTGGTATTACACAAGACTTCTGTAATAGTGAATGATGCGTAGAAGTAAATTTGTTTTTGAAGAGGCGCTCCTAGTCTAGATCAAGTAATTGCCCTGCCTCGACTCCAGCCTGTAAATGTAATCTAAATATTTATACTAGTATTGTTTTATTCTTATTACCATTTATTTGGAGCTGTATATATTGCCGCCTTGGCGTGAGCGTCCTAGACCAGTCATCTCTTATCTGGTCTTGTTGACCCCTAGTACGACTGTCCGCCCTTATCGTCTGTCTCCGGTTGCCCCTGAAGTGGTCAGCCCGTCTGCCGTGCCTACCTCCTTCCAGTGGGCATTTCCTGCCCGTCCTGACTGCCGTCTCCCCTGGTCAGTCCTGAGTGGCGCTCAGTTGAACTCAACAAACTCTGAGTCCATCGCTTAATATCGTCCTCGTCGGATCGTCGTCTCCGGATTATCACCCTTGGATCTTCGTCGTTGGATCGCGTCGTAGACTAAGCATATAAGTATGACTATGAGTTCCTGAACTGTTGTGTGCTCAAAGTTACTGTAGTTACGAGTCCCTAAGTGATATTCTTTCGTAGTTGTGTGTTGGGTGTTTTGCTATGTATATCTAATTATACACATACCCTCTGCGCTATAACTTCACCGTCTTTTCTCGTCTGCCTTATCCTGTCCTCTACTTTTATACCTTTTTTTAATTGATGTAAACGTTGATTACCTTTTGATCATTAATTATATCCTTGAAATTGCCACCTCTCGAAGTCGTTTGTTCCCTCCTTTTAGTTTAATTGTTAAAGTTATTACTAACCCGTGGGTTAAATTAGGTCTCCTCACTAACAGATGGATAGGTGGAGGCATATATCTGGATCATGTAAGTAAAAGGAGAAATATCAAGGCAATTTATAAGCTTCTTTAAATGCACACACGCAACCCACCCCCAACAAGTTGATACATGTACATGTACCAGGGTCTGGTTTGTAGAACGGGGTTTTCAGCTTGTTATTTTTAATTTAATGTTGATCACTGTCTGACCACGTTCCCTCGCACAGATCTGTTATACATTTCCTGGGCCAAAGAGTAACACCCTAGAGAAAGCAATGTTAAGGTACTTCACTACTTGTTAGTGGAAACATTGAGTGCTTGCCCATGGTGGTTTATACAGAGGTTATGGAGAGAGCATACTGCTTTGCCCAATAATTTTACAATCAGAAAGCCTTGGTCTGGTAAGCCCATAGCAGAACTCAGCATTTTCTAAGCGCACGGTCGGCACCTCAGGTTAATGAAAAACGCAGATGTCCCGACTGAGCAAAAACTTCCATTTTTCTGTCCTTTCGTTTGGCCGTCTCTAAGGTCGTCCGACATATTAGTTTTGGTCACAACAAGCTTCCTTTCCATGATAACAAGCATGAAAGGGATACCCCACCAGCATTTTTAATGGCCTATATAAAAATTTACAACTTGTGTGGCTAATTTTTTAATGATATTTAAATCGACACATTTCTTAATTCACAAAAATCGAGAAACTATGTCTTTTTATCTAAATCACGGTCTGAAATCGACGCCTTTCCGCCAGAGACTGAGGTCTTACGAGATAACTCAAACTGTCACCTTTCATTATCATAATTTAACAACAACAACAACAACAACAACAACAACAACAACAACAACAACAACACTTAAATAATATGAGACATCCACAAACTTACCCTGTAAATTTAAATACAGTACTTCAAAAATAAAAAAAAGATGCACCTGGTGTCAATTCTTTCCATACAGATCTAGACCTAGCTCGATGTCTAGATCTAGATCTATATCTAATGGGTCTGATTAAAATGCCCGAAGCAGTGACTACTGATCCATAAAACTGAAATTACTAGAGCTAGATCTAGCGCTTTAAAAAGTATATTCTGAATATTGTGAAGCAATAGTTATTTAGAGAAGCCAGTCTAATCAATGCTTAGCCTATCCGATGCATGAGTGGCACGATATCGTAGATCTACATCTAGCCTGTGACTGATCAATTATCTAATTTTGTATATATTGAAATTTTTAAGTGCAGACAAACCCTCACATTTTTAAAAACATTTAAAGCACGTAATATTTTACGAATTGAATTGTGTTTATATAATTTGACTCCAAACCTTTTTTCAACTTATAAGGCATGAAAAAGAAATATAAAGCTTCAACTGTAAGATATAGGGAAAGAAAATCTGTTCGGCACCTCAAAAAAATTTTCGAAAGAAGAGAAATCTGCACAAAATAAAACAGGCAAGCACTAACATACACACACACCCACAATGATCTCATTTCTGATTTTTTTTAACCTTGTAGACAGTAACGCATTAAAAAATTTTCTGCAAACTTTAAAAAATGTGCACTTATTATGAGACTCGAGAGTAAATGATTATCAGTTTTTATACAATATTCCAACAGAACACCATTGTTTACAACAAAGGATAAATATAGTTTATACCTTCTTTTATCAAAACAGTTATGGCGGCACCGGAAGATTACGAAAATACCCGGGACATTTCGAAGGGCCTGTCTGTGTATCTTAGCTGTGGCCTGCACATTGGACAGACGTGGCGGGCTCAGCGGACAAGGCTCTGTGTAGGGTTATCCCGTCTCACTATCTTCAGTCTCGGGTAAACCCTCTAGTGCTATTATTAGAACTCTGTGACCTAGATAAACAAGCACTCCGTACATTTTTTTTTTTTTTTTTTTGTTGTTGTTGTTGTTGTTGTTGTTGTTGTTGTTGTTGTTGTTCTACAAGATTCCACCGCAGTTTAGATATATGGAAAAGATCTCCAACTATCAATATTTAAGGCTTTTAGAGTTGTCGCGAATCTAAGTTATGGCAGACTTTCCCAGTGGAATCTACAAGTTAATGCTTCCAAGAGGCCAGACAACATTAAAAATATAAAAGACATATTCAGGATTCCCAAAATTTTTTCACGCCTAAAGAAAACGACCCAGGAGAGCCACTAGAGTCAGAGTGACTATCTGGTAGGAGAAAATGTAGAACTAGATAATGTCCGGTAGTAATAATGTAGAATCGATATTTATAAAACAAATCGGAAACAGATAAAATCATATTACATCATAAAGGAAAGAATGAAAATTATACATGCATAGCACTTCCGCTTAAACGAAGACATTAAATGCAGGTTACAGAGCACACGACAATAGCAATACACAAGAGAACTGTTGTTTCATGTCATAATTAAACACGTAGATAAAAAGTGTCCACCAGACAGCAAAAACCACAAAAATAAAAAAGAAAGGATAGAGAACAACATGTAGCTGTTTTCGGCTATGGTATAAGTTTACCGCAACATGTCCATAATCCAATTGGCAGAATATAAATTACACACCTCAGCATTTCCTGTTCCCTATTAATACTAAATATCTTGCATCAGCTGCTTAAGAATGTAAGGAATACTAAATTTGCGTATATTTCCTAGCCTAAGTTACAGCACCAACAATCTTATAGTCTGTGCTCCATTAATTTATTCTCTCAGCCCACTTCTACTTCATGCTCTAGTCTTCAAAGTTACATCATAGGTTATATAAAATCATCATACATCAGAAGAGAAAATGAAAACAAAAGAGGATAACCATAACAGCACAACTACATGAAGAAATTACTCCGCCATTCTTTAAAAAGGATGGTTGGAAGAAACGCAAAGAGTAATCGGAACATATGCACAGATAGTACTTAGTAAAAGCATCATACACAAAAGGAAATCAGGCATATAAATGCACGAGATAGAAAGTAGTAAAAGAATTATGAGCCAGTACTTATGGAAGAGATACATGTAGTACAGTGAAAAAATTTCAAGAGTAATCGAAAGAAGATATAGTACAGTGAAAGCATTTATAAATAAAGAGAGTAATCAAAACATGATAATTGATATGCAAGACATGCATGCAGTAAATAAGTAATTAAGTCAAAGCAACTTGACCTGAGCTCCTACTGCTAGTCACAACTTAACCATCTTTCCCACCCACAACCATAGACTCTACACCATTGTAAACAAACATATTTGACACATAAAATTTATGAGTCCTAAATTAGCGGCAGTCGTGTTTTGGTTCGTTGCATTATAAAAGCTTGTGCAGGGTGCTATGAGTGTGAATACTTATCTGTTTTAATTTGATATGTTCCATCCAAATTAGATCCCTTCAACTTCATGGCATAAGACTTTTAGACTTGAATTAGAATGATAGGTTCTGAACATTGTTAGGACATTTGTCTATTAGATCTGAAGTCTTTGAAAATGAAACCACATAGCAGAATGGCCTAGTAGTCCTCATACAAGTCATAGGTCCAATATTCAGGGAGGTCGCCTGGCTCTTGATGACCCCAACTCTTCCTGTGGATGCGTCAGAGGCTGTGTCGAAGCTTGTGGTACCAGCGGAATCTCTGGTATTGGCAGGATAAACCGGCGCACTCTGTCCAGGATGCTCTTCCCCTACTGATCGATCGGAGGGAGCTGTTGGGATGAACATCAATGAACCGCTGAAGAAATTTTACCGCGCTTGTGGTTGGCGGGGAAAGAGTCCGAGGAGGCAGGGTGGCGTGCCTGCCAAAAAGCAGGCAATATGGAGATTAACCGAGATAACGTGTGATGTGGTGTTGTAACACAAGGTCAATTCTGCTAGATGACTCGCTTCTCTTGTTGTGTTAGGGTAGCTAGCAGCGCAATCATGGACCTGTTGAAACGCTTGAATTGTCCATTACCCTGGGGAAAGAATGCTGTTCTCTTTGATTTGCTGATGCGGTAATATTCGCACAGCTGGCGAACGACCTGCTTCGAAGCAGCGACCTTGGTCAAAATGGATCCTTGCTGGAACTCCATAGTGTATAACCCAGTTCTGAGCCAGGGCACGTACTACACTGGCTAATGATTGATCCCGGGGAACCACGGCTACAATTCACTTGGTAAAAACGTCGGTCATTACGAGAATGTCCTCCTTGCCGTCTGTTGAGAGCTCCATCTTCACAAAATCAACAGCCACAATTCCTAACGTTGGAAGTTGCATTTTCTGGAGCCTTTGCCCACTGGCATCTCACGCAGTTCTGAAAGGCTGCTTTGGTCTTCTCAAGCATGTGCAGCCAGTAGCAGCGTGAGTAGAGGATCTGGTGGGTGCTTTCCGCTCCCTGATACCCTCAGCGATCATGTGCCAGTGTAAGAACGGTGGCCTCATTGCTTGTGGTAAAACTGGCAACATCGACTCACGTGTTCCTTGGTCCTTAGTTCTTTTAACCAAGACTCCTTGCTCCAATCCCAAACTTTCTTATTTGGCGAAAATAAGGTCTGGTGGAGCTGGGCCAAGTCTTGCGCACCGCCTTCGTAAGTATTGCCCCCGACCTGAAGTAGAGGAGAACCCTGGCCAGGTTTCCATCTGGCTCATGATGTTTTCTCCGGTTTGTGGGGTCCATGGTCTCTGGCAATGGCTATTCGGGTGTTTCAGGGTGAGCATGAATTGCACAGTTGGCGATCTCTAGGGGTTTGAGAGAGGTAACAGGTGTTATCGAGATAGAGGTGACTGCCACGCATTCATCTTCGTCACTGGGTGCTGGCCCTACTGAATTACGCGACAAGGCATCTACATTTAGGTTGTTACGGTCTGGCTTGTAGTGAACGATGAAATCGATGCCACCAACCCCTGTTCCACTGCACCGAACTTTGCTGGTTCCAGGTGTGTCAGAGGATTATTGTCTGCATATATATGCAACTAATTTATGCACTAACTGGTACCGCTGAACTTTTCAGAGGAGCTCTAGCTTCAGCGAACGGGCTGCTTCTTCTGACGGTCTAACGTAGCGGCAGGCGTAGGCAATAGCTTTGAGACCGCTGTCATGTTTTTGACTAAGAACATCACCCAGGCCTTCATAGCAGGCATCCACCTCCAGTATAAATGTCCTGAAGTAGTCAGAGTAACCAAGGACAGTGTCAGATGATAAAGCCACTTCAAGTCCCAGAAGGCTTGCTGGCACCCAGATGTCCATAAATCATGAAGCTCTTTCCTCTCCCCTTTCCGGTCGTCCGGAGGGTAGCGCTGATGTGCCTCGCTGATAAGCCTGTGAAGGGGTCTGGCTTTCTTTGCAAATTCTTTTATTTGCCAGCTTGCCAGCCCAACGAATTCTCTCACATTTCGGAGTGTCCGGGATTTCGGAACTCAACTACTGCCGCTGCTTTGTTCGGATCAGTCCTGATGCTGTGCCGGGAGATGCGGTGGCCGAGGAAAGGAATTTCCTCCTACAGTAGCTGGCATTTTCTAGGCTTAAGTTTCGCCCCTAGCCCTCGGAGCCGGATGAAGACAAGCTCTAAGGACTCCAAATGCTTTTCAAACGATTCTTGAGTAAACCAACAGATCGTCCAAATGATACAAGGAGAACCCGGAAAATCAGGGCGACATTGCTGACTTATAAGGCTTTGAAATGTAGCAAGGGCGTTACACAGACCAAACGGCATGCGGCTCCATTCATAAGTATACCATACACACGGTGGTTGGGCGAGGCGCATGGTCAGATTTTACGAGTCCAGCGCTGAGCCACTGCGTGTGCAGGAAAAACGCATGAAAACCACGGGTATAGACGGCGTGTCGCGTACGGTCTAGCGATGGGGCAGAATATCAAGCTCTGCTGATATTTTCTGGTGCGCCGCCTGACAGGCTCAACCAGGCTATTAAAAAATTGACATAAAGATTTCGGAATTTGTCTAAAAAAAAAGTTTTAGAATCATATTCCTCGTCGAATTTTGTGCAGATTAATGCCAAATAATACATAAATGTTACATAGAACAGGAGATTTAAAAAAGCTCTATCGGGATCATTGGCTCATGTGGGCGTGTTCCTGTCATTCTGTTTTTCTATTTTCCTCCTATTGTTTTGCTTTCACCCTACACTTCTTTTTGTACGAATAAGCGCAACGGAGTCAACTGGCTGATGCAATGTGACGCGATATGTCGCTCAGTGTATGGACCCCGTGAGCTCAAAATTTCAGCGCAGAATGCCCCGCACACATATCTTGTGCAACGCCTAACATCCCCTCTGTGTGTGTCGTTGGCTATAGAGGCCGAACGGACAGTGAAGACCTTTTTATGTTTATCTCCATCTTCCATGGCAAACTGGTGGTACCCACTTGCAAAGTCCAGTGTGGAAAAGTTGCGAGCCCCACCCAAGGCATAAAAACACTCGTCAATGCGTGTTAGTGGAAATAAGTCTCTGCGGTTCTTCTCGTTGAGTTTTCGAAAGTCGAGACAAAGACGCAAGTCTCTTGCTTCTTCCGCGCTACTACGATTGGTGCATCATATGGACTCGAACTGGGCTGTATGGTTCCTCATTTCAGCAAATTCTCGATGAAGGCCTCCACTTCATTCATGTGGATTCGTGGCATTCTACGCTGAGGCAGTGCGACGGGCTTGTCATAAATAACAATGATTTTGTGTTTAATGAGCTCCGTATAGACTATTGAAACACATCACAATACTTGACCACTAGAGCCTCAACTTGCTTTATCGCTTGGGCAAACTGAGGTTGATAGACAGCTTGGAGAGGTCAACTTTTGGACCTGTTTCGCCAAAGTCCCTCTCGCCCCGGACGTCCCCAGCTTGAGAGGGACTGGGCAAGTTCATGCTCGCACTATCCACCCGGAAGTCGACCACATGTTTGTAAACTGCACCGGTGGCAGTACCCACGAGACTCCTTGGACGAAGCATCACATCTTCCTCTGTGGTTTTAACGAGAGGCACAGTAGTTCGAACGCTTTCTACTTTGGCAAAGGTGGGCAACAGGAAGAGTCCAGACCTGGGTGGTTTAGCTAGCCCCAACAGAACATCACATGTGCAGTCAGGGTCGCAACAGGTGACGGTTACATTTTATACAGTGCCTGCTGGAAGGACGGTTGCCGATCCATTCAACCTGTCTAGCTGACGTCTGGGTACCTCTGCTTTATCCTCTGAGGCCTTGTGGTCGGTGGAGAGCACTGGGAGGCTGAAGTTTGGAAGGTGCTGCAAGACGTTCATTCCCAGAAGATATGTAGCAACTTTTCCCAGCTGATCCTTAAGGACCATTTATGACAATGTGTCCCTGATAGTTCGTCTCCCACCAAAACATCAGCCACCAGAGGAATCCCCTGGCCATTGGCAGCAGTCAGCTTGAAGCATGACAGTGGCAACAGGTGTATGGTCTGGTCCAACCACTGACGAACAAGCTATTCTGTGATGGTAGTGACTTGAGATTCTGTGTCCACTACCGCTGTCACCTCCATCTCTGCAATCTGCACAGCTACCTTCGATGCCTCTTCCACTGCCTTCGCCCATGAAGGAAAATAGGGCTCCGATATCCGACTCATGACGCCGCAGTAAGTTTGTTTTTTGCCTACTTTCTTTTGGTTGGTCATGCAAAGCAGTCTCAAGCCATTAGCTTTCTTATTGTTTTATCAAATGTAGGTGTGATTACTTTGATTTTATATTGCCAAATTTTACGAAATGAAAATATCAAGTAACATGGTCGAGTTTTGTAAAGAGTATTTGTTACCTTTCCTTTAAGTTATGTATTGGAAGGCTATATTGATGTAGTAGTCTGCTAATTGCATAATATAAATATTACTACCCATTGGCAAATTTAGTTAACATTTGATCTGTTTTCAATTAGATGTGACAATTTGCAGCTCATTATTCTTTACAGTTTCTATCCTTTCCATGTCTAGGGGAAGCCGGGGTTAAAAATCACCCGGGTTAAAAGTCACTTTTGCTGTTTTTGCTAAACCAAAATAGCTACAACTAAAATAAATGGTTTGTTACATCGTTTAGAATGACCCAACTTTCCACAAAAAGTTAGGGGGGATCACCCTAATCCGCCTGAATCGAAAGTTGATACCTCCATATAAATTTGAAACTGATCTGGAAATCGTCTTTTTCATTCAGGTAAGAGACAATTTTCATTATTTTAATAAGGTACGTAAAGATGGTATTAACTATGTTTACCATTCGATTTAAGCTTTACTTTGTTAACTATTTTGATGTTTTAGAAAAATGCCACTGGGGGCAAGAAGTCACTTTTTGATGGTGTAAAATGTCACGCTTTTCAGAAGAGTGACTTTTTACCCCGGACATCAGGATGGGCAATAATCATCTCATAATCAAGTTTTATGGCTTAAAAAAGTTTTTAAACTCATAAGAGAAAATACCTACATCAACAATAAACCCTATTAATCACGAACTACAGCATCTTCCCTTACCCAAACATCACACTTGCTAGCGTCCTCCACTCCTCCCTCCCCCAAGCAATACGCCCCCCCCCCCCCCCCCCCCCCCCGCCAAAACCACAACAACTACCACCACCACAGCGCGTTCCCTATGTTGAAATGTTTTTAAAAATTGTCTCGTACAGTCATGGTACTTTTTAATACACTGTACTGTTAGATGCTTATGGCTTTCTCTTTTATTTTTATATTTCAGATACTGCTTGTTCATGATGAGGAACTGCAAGAAGAAAACTGATCGTGGGACCTTCCGTAGAGAAATTATGATGGAAGCCGTAGAATTGGTGATTGGCGGAGCAAAAGTCAAGCCAACAGCCAGGGATTTTGGACTTAGTTATAACACATTGAAACGTTATGTCCAAAATAAACAAAAAGATGGATATTTGGAGAAAGCTGCCTTCGGGTACTCTTCACACAGAAAAATTTTGACTGATGAAATTTAAAATGATCTCGTGCAATACTCAATTAAAGCTTCCAAGATCTTTTATGGACTCAATCTAGTTGAAACGCGACGTCTAGCGTATAAATGTGCCAGTGCATATAAAGGTGCCACCATCCTGGACAGAAAATGAAATGGCGGGTGAAGACTGGGCCGAACGCTTCATGAAAAGACACCCCATGATTAGTTTGAGGACTCCTGAAGCAACTTCGTTGCAAAGGATGGCATGCTTTAACAAGTATAATGTAAACAGTTTTTATGATAACTTGTCAACTGTGATGGAGGAGAAATCATTCACACCAGACCGCATCTATAATTGTGATGAAAAGGGTGTCACAACCGTTCAGAGGCCAACTAAACAAATCGCAGAGACTGGTGCAAAGAGAGTAGGATCTGTGGTGTCCCAGGAAAGAGGTGCTCTTGTTACTGTTTGTTGTTCCGTCAACGCTATCGGCAACAGGATCCCGCCATTTTGTGTCTTCCTAAGAGTGTGCACCCTTGATGTGTGGCAAGAAAACCTACCCACTGGCAGTGCAGGTGAAGGTCACCCAAAAGCATCAGGATGGATGACCGCCGAAAACTTCCTTTCTTTCTTGAATCATTTTTCAAAATAATCCAGACCAACTGAAGAGAAGCCAGTTTTGTTTTGTTTTTTTAGCTTTTTGACAACCATGCTTCCCACATCAGTCTTGAAGCCATTAACTTCTGCAAATCAAATAATATTACCCTGCTCTCATTCCCACCACATTGCTCCCATGAGTTTCAACCGCTCGACAAAAGTGTTTACGGCCCATTCAAAACCTATTATAACCAAGGAGCAGATAGCTGGATGAGGAATCCCTTGAATGCTGGGTAAACAATGGCATACACTCATTACCCAAACTTATCAGCTATGCTTTCAAAAAAGGTGTTGTTTCTGAAAACATAATTTCTGGTTTTCGAAGCACTGGCATTTTCCCTTTAGACAGGCATGCCATACCAGATGACAAACTTCTTCCGTCTTTCCCGACCGACCGTCCAATGCCCATTGAAGAACCTGTGGATCAGAGTCATCCTCAAGTATCCTGTGAAGAAGGACAAGAAACTCCAGCTGCTAAGGATGCGCCAATTGCATCTACCTCTGGCATTACACCTGCTTCAAAACAATCTTCTTAGTCAACCAATTCAAATGCACCCAGCGCAAAATTGCCAGAAGAAATCCGTCCTTTCCCGCAAGCAGCTCCACGTGAACCTGGACAATTAAAAAGAAAAGCAGGAAAGTCTCTCATTTATACTTCAACACCTGTGAAAAAGATGTTGGAAGATTCCAAGGCAAAACGAAAACTAGATCATGTTTTGGAATCCTCCTCAGATTCGGATAGTGACAATGTCGATGATCAAATTATTTGTGACGAAAGTAGTGACATTTCAATGTGTTCTAAACAGGGGGGTCCTTGACATGGGATGAAAAAGAAAGTGTCAAAGATGCAAAGTTAGAAGATCAAGAATTAAAAGAAGGAGATTATGTTTTGGTTAAATTTGATCGCAAAAAAAAAAAAAACCCACCCAGTATTACATTGGGCAAGTTGAAAGCGTTGACATTGAAAATTCAACAATTGATGCTTTATTTTCAAAACAAAAATCACCAAAACAAGGACAATTGCTTTTTTATTTCCCAGAAAAAGTTAATGCATCAGAAATAACATTGACTGATGTTCTTTACAAGCTGCCTAAGCCATCCAGTGGAGGCACAAAACGCACTGGGGACATTTTCACCTTTAAAACATGTGTTATCGATGACGGAGAATATAATGTTCTGTAAAGTGACTTTTTTCCCAGCTAAATGACTGTTTACCCCGACTCGGGATAAAAAGTCACTTTCTGAACACTTTTAAATGACTCCAATTTTTTACATGAAAGTATTTTCTGTTCTGTCTGAAAAATGAATGCTATTTTACCAAATAAATTTTTGATTAAATGGTATAACAATTTTTTTTCGAATTGAAATAATTTTTTTGTTTTATAGGAATGAATGTTCAAAAAGTGACTTTTAGCCCTGCCTTCCCCTACAGTCGAGTCCAAATAATTCGAATCCGGATAGTTTTTGTTTTTGGATATTTCGAAGTCGATTAATTTTACCAAATATTTCTCTCTTTAAGCTTTTTAAAAAAAAAATATCGGTTAGTTCGAAGTCGGAAAGAAGGATCCGGTTAATTCGAAGTATCTTGACGGGTTTTTTCGAGTCATTTTTCTTTGCTTATAAAACAAAGAAAGTTGTGCTGTGCTCGTGTGGCAAGCAATTTTGTTGTGTGTATGTATGTATGTTCCGACCACTTATGTTACAGGCAAAAGTCTGCAGTAAGACTAGGAGTAGGAGAAGGAAAGGGAAAGGGGTTAGGCCCAAAGACCAGGCGTGAATCCCTACACATCAGAGTACATTACTGGTCTGTCACCCACATTTTTTTTACTCTATTCTCTATGTATCCTGATAATTCGGAGTCCTTTTTTTATTAATCCCAATTCGAAATAACTGGCTCGACTGTATAACGAATTGTCTTAACAATTTTTACATTTTTCCTTATTTTTTAGATGTATAGTATTCAAGTATGACAGTTGAAAAATGTAATTTTCTTTTTTTTACAGTTCAATTACATGTAGTTATTACCCAAAGAACGCACTAATGAATCAATTATAATACTTATGACAATAATTCAATTTTTTTATTTATTTTTCCTTTTGACAACTTTTTTTTAGGGCAAGACAGTAGGCCTACATGTTTTCGTGTTTTTACTTGTGAGCGAATCCCTAAGGGATCCCTCGTCAATATTATTCAATCTTTCGTTTACGCGTCAGGGTCATTACTAATCATATTATTTTTGTGTCTGGCGTTGGTATTGAATTTTTCAGTTCCTTCAACTTTGTCAAGTTTTCAATAGAACTGGCTGTGAGAAATCAATTTAGCCTACATAAATATAGTTCTAATGCTAGGCCTATCTCGCTGTTGGATTCTGATCAAACGTATTCTTGCTAAAAGATATAATAGAATCAATACGCAAAATGTAGATCTAAGCAATAACATCAATTGTTCTAGGCCTAGCCCTACACTACAATGTGTGTGTGTGTGGGGGGGGGGGGGGGATGGTTTAGCAGTGTTGAATCAAGCAATTTGATACATACATGTACTGGTTTTAAGTTGTTTAACCTCCCTGCGTATCTCTGGCTTCCCCCCTTCCACACACACACACACGTACTCACGCAAACATAAAATATACTTTTTTGCACATTTTGAGGATGAAGATTGTTGAGCGACAAGTTGGTTTACGTGAAGGAAAAAAGGAGAGTGGTTCCAGCTGCTTTATCGAAATCTTGGAAAAAATAGACTAGATAAGGATGAATTAATTTACTGACTTAAAAATTTTACTAGCCCAGTCCATTGTGAACGATGATTTACGGTGTTGTGGTGGGAGAATGTTGTAGAGAAAACAGACGCTGAAATTAAAAAGTGCCCACAGAAAATGTATTTTCCCAAAATCATTTTTTTTTTCAGCTTGATGGCCCGGTTTTATGAAGGGCTCCTAACTCTAGGATTGATCCTAATTTCCACTAGTCCCTCTTTAGTCTGTTTTCAAAATTAGGTGCGTCCTATCAAGCAAAATATGAACCTAAGATCAAACTTTGGCTCAAAAATGACGCGATTTAGGTGCAAGATTTAGGAGTGGGTCTACCTTGTCCTAACTTGAGTTAGGTGCACAAAATCTTTAATTTCCGGCAAAAAAGCACCCATAGATCTAATTCTGCCGACAGCTCGATTCGAATTGAAATGGGTTTGTTTCTTCGTTCTTGTCTATGTAAGTTGCTATTGAAATGAGCCAAAACACGTGTATAAATCTAGATCTATGTGCTTAAATATAATAGTCTCACTGAAAACAACAAAAAGTGGACTTTTAAATAGACCGTATAACGCAAAGATTCAAAAGATACGATAAAAGTATAAAAAGCGAAGCATGCAATATGTAATCAGACTTATAGGCACACTTCCAGCGTAAAATAAAAAGTATTGTTCTCGTGTAGACACCATCTACAACATATTTTTCAATGAAAGTATTTTAAAAATTGTGTATGAATATTCAACATTTCAACTCTAACAAGAAGCAGCAGTAGTAATTAGTTGTAATAACAGATGCGCGGGTAGCAGTAGTGGTGGTGGTGGTAGTAGTAGTAGTAGTAGTAGTAGTAGTAGTAGTAGTAGTAGTAGTAGTAGTAGTAGTAGTAGTAGTAGTAGTAGTAGTAGTAGTAGTAGTAGTTGTAGCAGCAGCAGCAGCAGTAGACGTAGTGACAGTAATATTAAAAGTGATAGTACCAGTGCTGGTTGTAGTAGTAGTAGTAGTAGTAGCAGCAGCAGCATATGTAGTTGTAGCAGTAATAGTGATAATAGAGGTATTAGTCGTTGCACCAGCTGGAGCTACTGTATTAGTAGTAGTTGAAGCAGCAGCAGCAGTAGTAGTAGTAGTAGTAGTAGTAGTAGTAGTAGTAGTAGTAGTAGTAGTAGTAGTAGTAGTAGTAGTAGTAGTAGTTGTAGCAGCAGCAGCAGCAGTAGACGTAGTGACAGTAATATTAAAAGTGATAGTACCAGTGCTGGTTGTAGTAGTAGTAGTAGTAGCAGCAGCAGCAGCATATGTAGTTGTAGCAGTAATAGTGATAAGAGGTATTAGTCGTTGCACCAGCTGGAGCTAGTGTATTAGTAGTAGTTGAAGCAGCAGCAGCAGTAGTAGTAGTAGTAGTAGTAGTAGTAGTAGTGGTAGTAGTAGTAGTAGTAGTAGCAGCAGTAGTAGCAGTAGCAGTAGTGGTAGCAGTAATAGTAGTAGTAGGGTAGTAGTAGTAGTAGTAGTAGTAGTAGTAGTAGTAGTAGTAGTAGTAGTAGTAGTAGTAGTGGTGGTGGTAGAACTAGTTGTAGCACTAGTACTAGTAGCAGTATTGGTAGTAGTAGCAGCAGTGATTTGTAATAGTAGCAATGTGGTTGCTGCAGAAAAAAATATGCTTCATTTACATTTTATTTTTTCTTTAAGACTGCCTTCTATGATTTCATAAATGTGGGGCCAATTAAGTGGAAGAAGGCTGATTAATGCACTGTGTAGAGGAATTAAAGGAGAATGTGGAATAGACTTCTGATAAACTACTAAAACTATGATAAAGCTCTTTAAAAAAAAAAAAGATCAAAAGGACTTCAAAGTTATATTCCTAGTAGATTAAATTACACACAGGGACACACATACATACAAACATATATAAACAAACATATATATATATATATATATATATATATATATATAGGGTCTTATGTGTTTTGTAGGCATTAAGTTAAATAGGAGCTAGTGAAACCAAGCACAGGGTGAAAAACTAATTTTAATATTAGGTTCAAAGCCCTATATAAATTAAACTACTGCATTGCTTTATTTAAACCTTAGGTACCAATATTAACTGTCATAAAATGATATAGAATATGAGCTGTCTAAAGACAGTTTCCATCAGTGAATGTGGTCTTCATTTTGATACATTGCTTAGGCAGCCAATTACTTGTGATTAATTGCCTTTTTTTCCCCTTAATGTTAGATTAATAAACAGAAAAGATTTTGTAAGCAGAAAATGGAATTTATAAAGAAAAATGAAACTAAAGCTGCAGATTTGTTGAAAAGCATTTTACACTTTTTTTTATGAAGTTTTGTAAGTAAAGTGCTCAAACTGATATGAAGCAAAGTGGAGAATTTTTTTGTATAACTTTTTAATTTTTTTCTGCTTTTCCACAGTTAGTTTGACCCAAAATCTGAGCTTCTAGAGATATTGTCCAATATATTTTACATGCTCTTAAACTCAACAAAATGTTCTACAATGCTCCATTTGACTGACACTGACACTGAAACTCGATACTTCTGATACCAAATTATCTGCAAAGAATCTAGCAAACCCAAAGGGTATGAACAAACCATAATATACATGTATGTAATTTCGTTAAAAAGCATTTAAAATTAAACTGTTGCTGGATACGATCAATACTTCAGAGCACCATGGAACAGTGGTTAGATTGTTAAATTTGTAATACAGCAGATGCATGTTAATTTCAACATCAACTTACATGTACTGCCATCCGAGAGCAATCACCATAGATAACGTTATAATTTGACTTAAGTGTAACTGTAAAGAAAACCTAACAACAGTGTGTGAATGAAAGCATGAATATACATGTCCAGGCATAACTCTGTACTAAACAGGGCTGGCTGGAGATATGTATTCTTTATTTGATAATCAAATGATGTTTAGTTTTGACTATGAAGTCAGAGTGTGATTACTCTATAATTTATAAAAGCATTACAAATTTTTTAACGTTAAAAAAAGTGAGAAGGCATGAAGGACTTTGATTGAAATAGGTAATTAAATTAGTATTAGTATTAACCTACTCTTCCTTTTTTCCTTATTAAATCCATAATTTAATTGAAATCTAATTCAGCATCATTACACTTTATTTCAGTCTTTTTCTCCAGACATGTGCATAAAGGAAAGAAAAACCAGCAACTGTGAAACTGAAAGGTCCCCATTCCTGCTTTTTAATCTTATTGACTGTTTGGATTTGAATCAGCAGCTGAAATCCTTTAGCATACTCAAGAGGATATGCCATATTTCGGAGCACAAAAAGTAGAAATAAAAAAGAAATGCAAACTTCACAATTTTTTTTCTTTTCTTATAAAGCTATTGAAAATAATGAAAGAATGTGATTGCAAGTTTTCGGCTATAAACTGTTAACTGTATAGACTGTTATATTTCTCAGAAATCCAGGTCTAGATCTTGTTTATCTCAAATTTCATTTTTGTTTCTTTTTTTTTTTAATAACTTTGAAAATTAAAAAAAAAATATTTTTAAACCACAATAAACATATACCTTTTTTCTGGATCATATGCAGAGGACCTTCGATAATGAACAGACTCTGCCTTTGGCTTTTAACCATTTTTGGGCATTCTGTTCATACAAAATATGTGCACATGTTTAAATACACACAAACCTAACGCTAAATTGTTGGCTCAGTGCTTAGTGCATAAAGGTTGTTTTTTTTTTTATCATTTTTTTGTGGTTCAAAAAAAGATAAAACTCTTCGCTAAGCATGGCAGTCATATCCTAAAAGATTTAATGCTTCAAAGTGTTTGAACATAATTTTTTTTTTGTTTTTAGTGAATTGGTACTTTAAAAAATTCTGTAGTTATTGTAGTGTCATGTTGAACATTTAGCCCAGTGCATTTTCACCCTAGATCAGATTGTTATGGATGCGCTATATGAAAGAATAATTCTACAGATGCACATTTAGGCACAGTTATGAAACCTTCTGTTGCATGTGCCAGGATTAAATCTACATATAATTAGTCACTTTGTGTCATCTTCTTATATCATAAACATAAGATTAGTATTTGGCAGAAAAACTTGCACCTTTACATTGTTTAAATAAATTTTGAGTTCTTTATCAGTTAAGTAAACTTAATCTTAATAACTTATATTCAGAGGGCGCTTGTTAAAGTCATAAGCTTGACAAAGGGCAGTCTTTCTACACAGCTTTGTTGAACACATACAAAAACAAATGCTCGAACCCATGTATTTATGCCTTTACCTCTGACAGCCATACATCTGGTACATGGATACATCAAAACTAAACACAGTGTACAGGAACATTGATTTACAATATTGATTAGGTAGACAAAAATGATTTTTAAAAAATTTATTTCTCATTAATTTGTCCAGGATAAATAGAGTCCTGTATACATGAAAATGTGTACACATTAACACAACGAGTTCCATATGACTTCATTGTGCCAGGTACCCTTTCTCCACATTCTTGAATGATCCTTGAGCTCTAGTTACAGTATTAAATAGATAATGCCGTGAGGTTACTTGGAACTTGCTCCCATTCACTTGGCTAGTTTATTTGCAAAGCTTAAGTTCATGACTTTGTAATTGCTGACAAGGAAAAGAGGGCAACGCCATCTGCATGATGAAAGGTGATATGCTGATAACAACTGGTGTCTTCCATCATAAGCATTCCCCATTCCTGAAAGTAAAATCGCAGAATACAGTAATAATCAAAGAAGCTCAATATAGGCAGCTTGGTTAAGATAAAAATTAATTAAAATAAGATTTGTTTTTCTTCTGCATCAT
Source organism: Elysia crispata (assembly GCA_033675545.1). Taxonomy (NCBI): domain Eukaryota; kingdom Metazoa; phylum Mollusca; class Gastropoda; family Plakobranchidae; genus Elysia; species Elysia crispata. The sequence goes on from JAWDGP010001831.1 coordinate 20,953, forward strand.
ATTTTTAACTTTGAAATAAATAGATCTAAATAGTATAGAGTGGTGTAAATTGTTTTTGTTTTTTTTTTTTCGGGGGGGAGGAGAGAAGAGCTTTTATAATTGTTGAATACATGTATTTTACATTATGCAGGCCTACATGGAGGAAAAAAATAATTATACAAAAATTGTCCTTGCATTTCCAGATTTTTGTTACCAATCTATCTAAATTTGAAAGATAATGCATCAATGGAGACAAGTCAAATCATATAAATTATTGAAGATCTTGTAATGAGAACATTTTTTGCTAATTCAGTTATTGAGTAATTCTCATCATTTCTAATTATCCAGAATTTTTTTTACGAGAGAGGAAAATTTATACTACATGCTGATTTTAAGGTTAAAGGTAAAATTTAAGACCTGTTCGGAGAAAAACTGAAAGTTAAATAGGGTTGTATTAGCTCAATGTCCATGGGCTGCATATGAACAGGTTGGTGTGGGGAATGCTTAAGCAGGGTATTGGGCTGTCTGACTTTGACTTTTAGTGTGAGTGACTTATTCAGATCACTGACTTGTGACACTAGTTTTAAATTACCGTGTATTGCTCTAAGTTGTCAGAAGACAAGCATAATTTTCATCTCTACAGCCTAGTAATAGTATCTGTAGTGGGCCATTATATGCTGCTCTGCTACTTTTGCTAGTAATTATTTCATGCACGTTGCAATTTGCTTTCTGCAGTTTCTAGTCTCACTTTCCCAAACACCACACTTTCCATTGATCTGCCAATTAAAAAATTTTGTTCAAAGATTTGTTCCTGTCAACATCACCATTTTTTTCCCTTTTTTAAAGTTTCTATGCCTTTGTACTCCGATTGAATTCAAAGTTAAGGAAACAGCACTTCTTTTGCCCGCTTTTTCACAAATATCTTTGGTGAGCACATATAGAAAATTTAGAACTATACGTTGATCTATTCATTTCCTCACCCTTTTTTTGGTACGTAGCTTTTGGGTAGCGGATCGACTAGATCTATGTACATTATCTTCTTTAGTTGCATAATGTTTGTATTTCAGGCCTAAAACCACGGCCAGAGTGCCGCAGGCAATTTTCAGCAGGTTTACCCGCTACAAGCGGCTGGTTGCTTACCAAGTTGGCTTGTGCGGGTTTGCTTTGGCAGGCGGCCTAACTGAAAGCCTGCTCGCATGCATAGTCAAGCATCTAGTCCTATTTTTCACTACACTCTCGAAGCAAACCAATGTTATCGTCGGATAAAGAATTCCTTTTATTGGCCAATACATCATTGTTATTGTCTATTAAAAGAAAAAAGGAAGGAATACACCAAATTAACACATAAAGAGGGCAATTAGGTGAATATAACCATCTGTTTTATGAATTGAAAGACGATCCAACTCGATTTTATGAATACACCAGAATGACTAAAGAAACTTTTGAATATAGTTAAAAGAAGATTAAATCCCGACTCTCAAAAAATTGGTGCAATCTTCACGATCCGATAATGCCGGAGGAAAGATTGGTAATCACTCTCAGGTGATTTAATCTTTAAAAAAAAAATGTTTAAAATTTTTCTAAGTATAATATTGTCAATGTCAAAATGGACACCGTCAGCATCATTACAAGTATCATCATCGTCACTATCATTACCATCATCATCTTCCTCTTCTTGTTCTTCTTCTTCTTCTTCTTCTTCTTCTTCTTCTTCTTCTTCTTCTTCTTCTTCTTCTTCTTCTTCTTCTTCTTCTTCTTCTTCTTCTTCTTCTTCTTCTTCTTCTTCTTCTTTTTCTTCTTTCTCTTCGCCTTGTCTTCCCGATAATCATCATTATAATCATCCTGATACTAATTATAATGATTATTGTCATTATTATCATGATTGTCGCGCATGAGCTTACAATGCTAGAAGTAGAACAGAATTATGAAATATGATAAACACAAGGTTAATTCCCCACCAGAAAACAGCGATGCAGTTGAATCGAAAAGATGTTCATCTCAAATTATTACTTATTCCTAGAAATCAGACTTGAGGGTAAACTAGATGTAAAAGCTTGGTAATGATATACCGACAAGATGTGCTTGAACGTTCTATTTTACAGGGTTCTTGGCTAGAAAAAGAGATGTGTTATTTTTATGATTGATATCATAGTGATTATATTTGCCTTAACTCCGTGGCCTCTTTCAAATTAATTGCCGAGAAGTGCAATGGTTACTATACAATGCAAATGTATTTAGATGAAAGCCAATAATTTGAATGTGGTATCTATATTAAAACATGATTGCTGTATTACAATGAAGCTTTCAGTGCTTTGTTAAAAATTTATAAAGGCAATTCCAATTATTTGCATTAATTTCTCGTAGATATGAGAATCTCAT
>JAWDGP010001833.1:0-10388 GCA_033675545.1 Elysia crispata
TAGGCCAAGCGTGTTTTACGTACATGCAGAATTGGGGTTCGAGTGTATGTAGATTTGGTATGTTTTTCGTGCAAGGTGGTCCAGAACCCCCAGTCTGTACAATCGAAACCGAAACCGAAACCGAACCGTAGGCCAGATGTGTTTTGCGTACATGCAGAATTGCCTCGCGAGTGCGTGTACGAAAAAAGTGTTTTTCGTACATGCAGAATTGGGGTAATTGTGTATGTAGGTCGGGCGTGTTTGGTGTACATGGACAATTGGGGTTCGAGTGTATGTAGGCCAAGTATGTTTTTCGTGCAAGCTGCGCCAGAACCAGCCTTATATATACTACTTTTTTTTTTTTCTAATTTTTTGCACCCTACCGCTCCTCGTAATCGGAAAAATTACCACTTACCTTTCTTATCGAAATTCCGACTTAAAGTGCCCTAAAATGCCGCTAAACCCGCTCAAGTTTCATTTTTACAAGTTACCTTTTTTCCGCCGTGATTACGCGAACACATACACCTACCCAAAACACTCCGTTTTTCCTACCCATAATGCCTAAAAAACGCACTTTACACCTTTTTCTTCAAATTACTTTTTTTTCCTCTCTACTCCTTCTCCTTACCCCCGAAAAACTTCCTAATCATCTTTTCCGGCAAACTAACGACCAAAAATGGTCAAAAAACCTCCCTAAAGGAGGAAAAAAAAATTTTCTTTTTTTTATAACTTGTTTCACATTTTCGATCTCCCCTTACGGAAAAAAACAAAACCACTTACTTTTTCCGCCCTTTTTATCACCGGAAATAGAAAAACCGCAAGGGAAAACGTCCCATAGGAATTTTTTTTTTGTTCATTTTTTTTTTTTTTTTTTGCACCCTACCTCTCCTCGTAATCGGAAAAATTACCACTTACCTTTTTTTTCGAAATTCCGACTTAAAGTGCCCTAAAATCCCGCTAAGCGCGCTCAATTTTCATTTTTTACAAATAACCTTTTTTCCGCCGTGATTACGCGAGCACATACACCTACCCACACACAATTTCTTTTTGCAACCCATAATGCTTAAAAAACGCTCTTAACACCTTTTTCTTAAATTTACTTTTCTTTTGCTCTCTACTCCTTCTCCTTACCCCCGAAACACTTCCTAATCATCTTTTCCGGCAACCTAACGACCAAAAATAATGAAAAAGCTCCCAAAAGGAGAAAAAAAAATTTCTTTTTTTTTTATAATTTATTTCATTTTCCCTCTCCCCTTACGGAAAAAAACGAAACCACTTTTTTTCCCCTTTTTATGACTGGAAATAGGAAAACCGCAAGGGAGAACGTCCCAGGAAAAATTTTTCTTTTTTTTTTTTAATTTTTTGCATCCTACCGCTCGTCGTAATCGGAAAAATTACCACTTACCTTTTTTTTCAAAATTCCGACTTAAAGCGCCCAAAACTGCCGCTAAGGGTGCGCAAGTTTCTTTTTTTTTTAAATTACCTTCTTTCCTCTGTGATTACGCGAACACATACACCTACCCACACACACTCAGTTTTTCCGACCCATAATACCTAAAAAACGCGCTTAACACCTTTTTCTTAGAATTACTTTTCTTTTGCTCTCTACTCCTTCTCCTTACCCCCGAAAACTTCCTAATCATCTTTTCCGGCAAACTAACGACGAAAATGGTCAAAAAAGTCGCTAAAGGAGAAAACAAATTTTTCCTTTTTTTTATAATTTATTTCACATTTCCCCTCTCCCCTTACGGAAAAAAACAAAACCTCTTACTTCTTCCGCCCTTTTTATCACCGGAAATAGGAGAACCGGAATGGAAAACGTCCCATAAAAAATTTTTCTTTTTTTTTTTTTTTACTTTTTTGCATCCTGCCGCTCCTCGTAATCGGAAAAATTACCACTTACCTTTTTTTTCGAAATTCCGACTTAAAGTGCGCTAAAATGCCGTAAAGCGCCCTCAATTTTCATTTTTTACAAATTACCTTTTTTCCGCCGTGATTACGCGAACACATAAACCTACCCACACCCACTCCGTTTTTCCCACCCATAATGCCTAAAAAAGGACTTAACACCTTTTTCTTAAAATTCTTTTTTTTTTGCTCTCTACTCCTTCTCCTTACCCCCGAAAAACTTCCTAATCATCTTTTGCGGGAAACTATCGACGAAAATGGTCAAAAAACTCCCTACAGGAGAAAACAAATTTTTCTTTTTTTTTCATAATTTATTTCACATTTTCCCTCTCCCCTTACGGAAAAAAACAAAACCTCTTACTTCTTCCGCCCTTTTTATCACCGGAAATAGGAAAACCGCAAGAGAAAACTTCTCATAAGAAATTTTTTTTTCTTCTTCTTTTTTTAGTTTTTTGCATCCTACCGTTCCTCGTAATCGGAAAAATTACCACTTACCTTTTTTTTCGAAATTCCGACTTAAAGTGCCCAGAACTGCCGCTAAGAGTGCGCAAGTTTCTTTTTTTTTAAATTACCTTTTTTCCCCTGTGTTTACGCGAACACATACACCTACCCACACACACTCAGTTTTTCCGACCCATAATGCCTAAAAAACGCGCTCAACATCTTTTTCTTAAAATTACTTTTCTTTTGCTCTTTACTCCTTCTCCTTACCCCCGAAAAAGTTTCTAATCATCTTTTGCGGCAAAGTAACGACCAAAAATGGTGAAAAAACCTCTTTAAAGGAGGAAAAAGTTTTTTTTATAATTTATTTCACATTTTCCCTCTCCCCTTAGGGAAATAAACAAAACCACTTATTTTTTCCGCCCTTTTTATCATCGGAAATAGAAAAACCGCAAGGGAAACTGTCCCATAAAAAACTTTTCTTTTTCTTTTTTTTTTTTTTACTTTTTTGCATCCTATCGCTTCTCGTAATCGGAAAAATTACCACTTACCTTTTTTTTCGAAATTCCGACTTAAAGTGCCCAAAACTGCCGCTAAGGGTGCGCAAGTTTCTTCTTTTTTAAATTACGTTTTTTCCTCTGTGATTACGCGAACACATACACCTACCCACACACACTCCGTTTTTCCGACCCATAATGCCTAAAAAACACACTTAACACCTTTTTCTTAAAATTACTTTTTTTTTCCTCTCTACTCCTTCTCCTTACCCCCGAAAAAATTCATAATCATCTTTTCCCGCAAACTAACGACCAAAAATAGTCAAAAAACCTTCCTAAAGGAGAAAAAAAGTTTTTTTTTTCTTTATAATTTATTTCACATTTTCCCTCTCCCCTTACGGAAAAAAGCAAAACCTCTTACTTTTCCCGATCTTTTTATCACAGGAAATAGGAAAACCGCAATAGAAAACGTCCCATAAAAAATTTTTCTTTTTTTTTTTTCCTTTTTTGCATCCTGCTGCTCCTCGTAATCGGAAAAATTACCACTTACCTTTTTTTTCGAAATTCCGACTTAAAGTGCGCTAAAATGCCGTAAAGCGCCCTCAAGTTTCATTTTTTACAAATTACCTTTTTTCCGCCGTGATTACGCGAACACATAAACCTACCCACACCCACTCCGTTTTTCCCACCGATAATGCCTAAAAAACGCGGTTAAGACCTTTTTCTTAAAATTACGTTTTTTTTGCTCTCTACTCCTACTCCTTAACTCCGAAACACTTCCTAATCATCTTTTCCGGAAACTAACGACCAGAAATTGTCAAAAAAGCTCCCTTATGGATAAAAAAAGTTTCTTTTTTTTTGATAATTTATTTCACATTTTCCCTCTCCCCTTTCGGAAAAAAACAAAACTTACCTTTTCCCCCCTTTTTATCACCGGAAATAGGAAAACCGCAAGCAAAAATGTCCTTTTAAAAAAATTATTTTTCTTCTTTTTTTTTTTTTTTAATTTTCCACCCTACCGCTCCTCGTAATCGGAGAAATGACCACTTCCCTTTTTTTTCTAAATTCCAACTTTAAGTGCCCTAAAATGCCGCTAAGGGTGCGCAAGTTTCTTTTTTTTTAATTTACCTTTCTTCCCCCGTGATTACGCGAACACATACACCTACTCACTCACACTCCGTTTTCCCGAAAAAATTCCTAATCATCTTTTCCCGCAAACTAACGACCAAAAATGGTGAAAAAACCTCCCTAAAGGAGGAAAAAGTTTTTTTCTTTTTTTTATAATTTATTTCACATTTTCCCTCTCCCCTTAGGGAAATAAACAAAACCACTTACTTTTTCCGCCCTTTTTATCATCGGAAATAGAAAAACCGCAAGGGAAACTGTCCCATAAAAAACTTTTCTTTTTCTTTTTTTTTTTTTTTTACTTTTTTGCATCCTATCGCTCCTCGTAATCGGAAAAATTAAGATTACTTTTTTTTTCCAAATTCCGACTTAAAGTGCCCTAAAATGCCGATAAGTGCGCTCAAGTTTCATTTTTTACAAATTACCTTTTTCCGTCGTAATTACGCCGCTTAGCGCGCGCAAAAAACGATTTTAATACCTTTTTCTTGAAATTTTTTTTTTTTTGCTCTCTCTTTCTTCTCCTTACCCCCGAAAATATTCCCAATGATATTTTCCGGCATGTTTACTACAAAAAATGGTGAAAAAGTTTCCTAAATTAGAAAAAAAATTTTCTTTTTTTTTTATAATTTGTTTCAGATTTTCCCTCTCCTCTTCCGGGAAAAAACAAAACCGTCCTTTTTATCACCTGAAATACGAAAACCGCAAGGGAAAACGGTGCATAAAAAAATTTTTTTTTATTCTTTTTTTTTGACTTTTTTGCACCCTTTCGCTCCTCGTAATCGGAAAAATAACCAATTACCTTTTTTCGAAATTCCGACATAAAGTGCCCAAAAATGCCGCTAAGGGTGCGTTAGTTTCATTTTATTCAAATTACCTTTTTTCCCATGTGATTACGCGAACACATACACCTACCCAAACACATTCTGTTTTTGGACCCATAATTCCTAAAAAAAACTCGCTTTTTCTTTAAATTACTTTTTTTGCACTCTGCTCTTTCTCATTACACCACCGAAACACTTCCTAATCATCTTTTTCGGCAAATTTCCAACAAAAAATAGTGAAAAAGCTCCTTGAAGTGGAAAAACATTTTAATTTTATCTAGTACTATTGTCTACACTTCTTGACCATGACTTTTCTTTAAATCTGAACCTTTTCACAACTTTTCCAAAAAATATGGTTTGACATGTAATCAATTTTGTCAAATCGTGTTGTTAGTAAAGATCCTACTATTTCTCACAACAATAAGAAAAACCGAAAATTTATATTAATGCTTTCCAAGTTACAAAGAATACGACCATGCAGAACTTTTTCTTCAGATGAAATATATAGATCTACATTTTCAAAGTAACTTACACAAAAATGACAAATGAGACGCCATGACAGTATAGTCAATTCTTTGGCTCTTTAGTAAGTTATTCAAAAACAAGTTTATGTTATGAAAAGAGAAAAGAAGTCTTAGCGAAATAAAAAAAAATTATCGTTAAACAGAACTCACCTTTGAAGATAGATTTGAGAAACTTTGGATGCGATGTTATGCAGGGTAGATCTACCGGTTGGAATAACTCTCAAGAGCCGTTCTTCGTTTGACGCGAAAAAATGCGAAAGGTCATCGTGTCTCGCGAGACTTTTTTCGAAAGTAATATCCGACAAGGCGAACGGACATTCAAAACAACTTTTCTCTTTTTCATATCACTTTAAAATCTTAAAATTAGGAAATATCCAGAGAATTGAGAATTAAATCAATAGGTATTTTCGTTCTCCATCTTAAAGCAAAATCTAAGGCCTGAAAAATTCTTTGAATTTGAATAAATTTTACTTTTTTAACGTAAAAAAATGCCCTTAGTCTAGAGGCATGCCTCAGTACTTTCACAAAACACCTTTACTTTGACAGAACGCCTTTAATCTAAAGCTAAAGGTGTAAACCTTTGCGGTTACAGGAAATGGGGTGCGCCTGTGCTTTCACAAAACGCCTGAAGATCATGTTTTTTCAAGAAAATGAGGTTTACTCCGGCTCATGAACCGCCATTTCATTTATCGCATGAATTGTGTTTGGTCACTCGTCTTATCAGGATCAAACCACAAGCCAATCCTCGACATTCGCCTTTTACCTCTGACATCCTCTCAATAAATTAGGCCTATTCAAATCCAGCAAAAAGCACACTCTGTCTTCTCTATTAAATGCAACATCACTGAAGAATCCAAAATCATTTTAGTATAAAACAGCAGTGAAGCGGTTCTAGATATTCTACGATTGCTTCGCTATGAATCCTGAAAAAAAATTCCAAGATCTGTTTTAAGACCTGATAGCTAGGAAAGTGGATATTTATTTGATTGGAAGATACTTTACAACTTATCATATTTAGTACGAACTCGTACCGACTACATTCTTTAAAAGTTATGCAGGCTCTTAACTTGAAACAAAGGGAAGCCTCACAGTACCGTTATGGCAGTTCATAAAAATAATAATAATAAGAAGAAGAATAAGAATAAGAATAAGAATAAGAATAATTATACCCCATTTTATATTACATCTCCTTTTTGCCTCAACGAAAGTATATTTTTTTGATTTGTAAAATTTTTTTCAAGGTTTAACTTCAGGTGACATCATTATGTAGGCATTCTTAACTATGAAAAGATTGACCAGAATCGTTGAGAAAATCTCCACAATGAGTACTGGGACAATTCTTACAATGATCGCAAGGTTTGAATTTTCAACAACAGTTCTATAATATCATCGAAGACACCAGCCCCAAACAAAAACGAAGGGAATATTTTTTTTACCAACAAGAATGGGCACCGTATCAAAGTTTGTGCTGCTTTCTTTCTGAGAACACTTGGATACTCTTCGAATTCAGTGATTAAATGTCTTGAAAAATCATCCCCTGCCGAAAATATCTTTGTGCGCCCTGACCAAAGAGGCAAACATAAACCAGCCCATGCTTATCGTGACGATGTTTTGGAAATAACAACGAACATATTGAGTTATTTCATCCTACTTGCAGTCACTCCCGACGAAGCCACGCACCTCTAAAACGTTATCTTCCCCCAGATGTCACTGTGCGTAACATACACAGTCTCTTTCTCGAAAATCATCCGAACTTGCAAGTTGAATATGATTCGTATCGGAAGCGGGTTGAAGCAAAGGGCATTTCTTTTGCAAAGCTTGGAGTTGAAGAATGCGAGCAGTGCATGGTTTTTCAACTTCACGAGCATTCTCAGCCACAAGAAAATCATGACTGTGACTCCTGCAAAATTCAGTTAGAGCACAAACGAAATTACGTTAGTGGTTGTATCCACTATAAGAAGGACGCAGAGGAAGATCTTGATGAGGGGACAACGATTTACGTGGCGGCTGACATCCAAAAGTTGATTATGCTACCATCAATGCCCGGTGTCAAATCTTGTCTTCCTCAACCGGCTTGTGGCATATCACGAAACATTCGAGCCTTAAGGTGATCAGCACAAGAAGAAGCACGCCAAACAAGTGACTTCCATTTTGAGGCACGAGGGTTATCTGATCGCTCTGCTGCTGACGTTATATCTGCCTTCATCAAGGCAATTTCAATGTTGGCTGAGCACGCCAAAGACATTGTGATCAGGTGCGACAATTGCTCAGCTCAAAATAAAAACTGGACTTTATTCACGTCAATTACCAGGGGTACACCAATAGCAATGCAGGTGTCCCTTACCAAAAACAGTGACATTTAAGTACTTCAGGAAACGGGTCAAGCTTTCCTGTCTGCTGATTAATTTCACGGACTGAAGAGAAGAAACAATATGCGCCGGATGGAGAATGTCTACAACTTTCACGATTTTGGTGACGGTTGTTCAGACATTTTTGGTGGTGCTTCAAAAAACTGTAGAAATGCAGTATCGTAATTTCAGTCGTAAGTGAAGACAAACGTGTCAGTGGAGGAAAAACTGTAAGAGTTACAATACCTTTCAGCAAATTCAAGAGCCTGAATTTCGAGCAGACTCAAAGAGTCTTTTTCAAATTATTACACACGATGATGACGTTTTTGAAGAGTGTGACTTTCTGATGAAAAAGACCCAAAGAGATATTGAACATACCATAGATCCGATTACAAAAGGAACCTCAGGAGTGGAAGAAAATGAAAATCGATTGGGTCGGCTTGAACGCCTCATGCCCGAACCAAAAAAACTTCGTGCCTTTTGGAATACCATCCAAACAGACAATGAAGTCGCCGATGTCACGAACGATTATCGACATCACAGAAAATTTTGAATAGACTGTTGTAAATAGTGTTTTGAACTAGTCATACATGTATTAATTTGGTTTCAATGTTTCCATTATATTTCTTTTTGTATATCTTTCTCCATACGTTCTCCCTAAATGTGCGTTATCTCTAAATTAATGTCCGTATTCTTTTTATTCGAGTAAAAGTACTTTTCCTGGACGTTCTTAATATGTTTTCTTTAGAAACCCTTCTTTCTTTCTATTTCCCACCCCCCCCCCCCCCCCCCCCCCCCCCCCCCCCCCCCCCCCCCCCCCCCCCCCCCCCCCACCCCCCCCCCCCCCCCCCCCCCCCCCCCCCCCCCCCCCCCCCCTCTCTCTCTCTTATACTCAAGAAGTTTAGCGAATGCTTTAAATATACAATCTTATATGGTGCATTATATATTCCTATGGAAACACCATATCTTTTCCCACTATGTGAACATATTTATTCATCATGTCTTCCTTTATATTGCTATTTCTTAGGCTACTGTTGCATCTTTTGTAAAAGCCATTAAGTAAAATAAAGTCCATCAAATTGTCCTCTACTGCATATTAGGCAGTGTCGACAGAGAGATAGAAGAATGTATGATGAGGTTTTGACTAGTAAAGGTTTTGTTAAAGTAAAGAACGGGTGCTAAAGGCGCAATTTCAACTCTCAAAGTGGTGGTAAAGGCGTTTTTTGTCGAAATTATTGTGGCGACACGCATGTGTATCCCTTAGGCGTTTTGTCAAAAGACTTACTCTCTGGTTTATTGTGATAAAAATACTATGACAAAAGGCCTTTAAGGTTCTTATACCTTTATTTTCAAACTTTTATACACAGTATATAAGTGCTGAAATCACACCAAGCCCTTTTTACCTATTTTTGATGAAAGAAGAAACAACATCACGATTGTAACATTTTCGTTAAAATATGTGAAACAAACTAAATTGCGTTTTTCTCAAATCAAGGTGCTTTGTCAAAAGTACGGCGAAGTGCACTCCTTCCAATGTCTAAGCAGAGAAAAGTAACCCTTGAAGCCTTCTTAAAATGATTTTGGAGTGCAGTTGCCTGTAAGGTTTATTTTATGATAGATTTTCACAGTCGATTTTAGTATCGATTTCATAGTTTGGAAGTCTGTAAAATAAAAACCAATTGATCAATCAAAGTAAAATTTTGCATCTGTTGATTATTTACATTTTAATAAATGTGGCAGAAATGTGATAGAACCGTGGTTTAGACATAAGGTTATGGCTCAAGTACTGCAGTGACGCATACAGATATGCCTTATTTGGCAATGAGTCATATATATATATATATCATTTTGTTATTATACACAGATCTAAAAGTATAGCTTTCAAGTCTTCCGGCAGGATTTATTTAAAAAATTATGATTTCCGGCAGGTGGAGCAAGAAGTCCAGCCTGTCAAGAGAGAGCGGAGAGTCGGAGAAACGCCGGAGAATGCGAGCTTACTCCAGACAAATTCTATATGCTCACACAGAAGAGACGCGTGTTTTTTCAAGCTTATGGGCAAAAAGAACAAAAGTAGAAAATAAAAAGTTAATAATGGTCACACAGCATCACGTATCGAAAAAGTTACCCCTCTCTTTTTCAGGTCGAAAGTTTCTCATCCTGTAAAATCTTTTCAGTTGTATTATAATTTGGACAGCTTTTGTTTCTGAAACGAGAGTGACAAAAATACAAATATTTAGCAAAATTATTAACAAGAGCCTTGATTTTTTACAAGGGCATATCCAAGGACCGTGTAATGACAAACAGGCAAAGTATTTCGGCACTCATCGAAATCCTGACCTGAGAATCGTGGTGGCCGCCGCAATGTTGAGCAGGATGACGTCAAGAGGGATGCCCTTAAGACACATATCCTGAAGCTTAAATGCAGAGCGAAGCGCTCATTACGATCGCCGCAATTTCCCTGGCAGGAAATTATGTGCCATATGAGACTCACTTGCAAAAATGTACAGGCCGTTTAAAGAACAAAATGACCTGCAGGTGTCTTTTTCTTTACATGCTCCTCTGTGTATTCCAGACATTTTAATCTCGGCTTTGGTCGCCCGGCAACAAATATTTGTTCCACGTGCGCACAGTTCCGGAGCAGGGGTGCAAAACGGAAAAAAGTGATGGCTGTTCAATTCATCCTGCACCACAGACGAGCCAAGCAGTTACCTGCTAAAATGATGTGCAAGAGGCATAATTGTATGC
>JAWDGP010001836.1:0-10000 GCA_033675545.1 Elysia crispata
TACGTCTTAGGCTATGTATGGCATGAGGGAGAAGGTGAGTTGACTGCAAATGAATTTGCATCATGTGTGGCACACTTTCTAGCAGTTGTCCTGAATTTTCAAGATGCATCCTGTATAGCGATGGGTGCACTCAAAAACTTCACCTTAGTAAAGGCTCTGCTACATTTTGCTGTCACCCACAACCTGGAATTAGAGCATAGTTCGTTAGAAAAGGGCCTTACACAAATGGAGGTTGACTCTCTCCATGGTTGTGTTGAAAGACATTAGAAGACCGCTTCGATCTATGTGCCTGCCCAGTAAGTGGACCTAATCGAGTCGGCACGCATCGAACTATTTTCTTTACCGAGTGAAGAGCTTGCACCAAGATTTTTTAAATGATTTTACCCACGTCTGCAACTTGAGTTCAATCATTCCCGGAAGAACAGCAGGAGACCCTACAATGACTGATCTGAGATGTATTCGCTACACCCCCGACAAAACAAGCTTATCACACCAATGGACCGTATACGCCCCTTCCTAAGGGTAGAAACCAAATCCAGCTGGGATGAAATAAAGGAACAACAACCACTTTATTGAAGCTATCAGAAAATCAAAAAAGAAAATATATCAGCACCTCCAGTCTCTGAAAGCCGTGATCCCTGTGGATTATCACCTGTTCATGTAAACCAAGTTAATAAATTTCAATCGAATATTCATGGATACTTGAAAGGTACTGACAGATTGAGTCGCATGTGTGGTGTAAGTAGTTATATATATTAGTTGTTTGCTATATTTCGCCCACTACAAGCCTGGAACGTGCAACTGAGGACTGATAACACTCTGTTGTCAATGGATTATTACTAACATAGCTATTTGAATCTAATTAATGCATAATTATGATAGTTTTTAGTAAAATGATGGAAATAATATGTGTAGCAGTCTGACAAAATGAATGTAGTTGCGGACTGAGACAGTTGGAAAAAACATGACAATTTAGTTTATAGCTGAAAACAAATGAAGGAAATCTGACTCAAGAAAAAAAACAACATAGATACAAAAAGAAAGTTGAGCTCCATAAGTAAATACCTGATTGCTTTTCACTCAAAACTTTTCCGAATGTAAAATAAACAAACTTCAAATAACGTTATCTCTTTTTTCAATACTGGGGATTGTAATAATCCACACCGGTCTTTGAAGAGCTATATATTTTAAATCTTATTCCAAATAAAATAATAATTCTTTCATTACGGTGATTGACATTTAAAGACTTTTTTATTTTTATATTTATATCCATACCTCTGAAATCCACAGCTAGACTTTTTTTATTGGATAGCTACACATATTGGTTTCATTTCTCAGCATTCTTTCAATTAAAACAAAAACAAATACAAATTAAACTTAAAAATGAAATAATGAATGGATCAATGTTAGCGCATAATAATGCAATGAGATTCACTTTATGGCACGAGTTATAATACCCTTGGCATTTTTCAACTAAGTGTCCTAAGTTCATAAAAAAATAACCACGTATGAGACATAAAAAATAAAATAATAACTAAAACACAAAGAAAATTAAAATCAATAATGTCTCTTCGTTGAATCTCCATGAATCAAACGTAACAACTCACAATAAAACAATGATGATTAAGAGAGAAAAAAGTTTGCACACAAGCAAGCGCGCATACACAAAGTTCACGTTGAGATATACCTGCTAGACCGGCCACATACTACCGCGCGTCATACTTCGCCCTAAAAGTGTCATAAAACGGCCACATGCGGTCAGACGGACAACTGCACTGTAGTTGTGATTCACAAAGCGAGTACATGTACTATAGATTTATCTCATGCAATATTTTCAACAAAAGGGATTTTCATAATATCCTATTAATTGCTATTTTAAGCTTAATGTACTTCAAAAGTTTTACCGATACAACTCAGTTTTAATTTTTTAATGAAACTAGTTTATCAATTATCCTGAAAAATTTGATCTACTGCATGTAGCCGGTTTGTTAATAACAGCGACGGTAAGCTACTTGAGATTCGAATTGCGGTAAACAAATTCTTAATATGAATAACTTAGAGAAAAACTATAAATTACTTAACAAGACACTCATATATGAATATATCCGATCCAGACGAGGCGTCAGATACCATTACGCCATATACTTGTTTGTACTTATTCTATAGAGACAAGATTCTTGTGAAAATTTGGAAAAAAAATAATATTGAAAAACCTAAATAAGTGGTCTCAAACCGATTTGGATAAAAAATAACATATTATATCATACAATAATAAAAAACACACAGAAAATAATATAAAAAACATAAGTTTAGACGTATAAAGTACAGAAAAAGAAACGCTTCATTTGTAGCGGTACAAAACATTTTAAGCCATAACGATGTTATTCGCGTGATTAAAAGAAGAAAAAAAAGTTAAATATTAATTCTGAACTTTCTCACTGGGTAACTTTAAAGTTTTCCTTAAAAGAGGATTTAAGTAAAAGACTTGGTGATCAGTCTGAGGTTCAATTAGACGAGGTCGGAAAATCTTGTATTTGTGCACTGTGATTAAAAAAAAATAAATTGTATACTCTCAAACCAATGTTTCCAAGTCGATGCATCCACCTACGTCACTGCGAAAGGAAGTAAACAAGGTAATGTTAATGCATAACGTGTAACACGTACCATTTTAGTAGATAGAAAAGAATCGGACATTTGAAAAGCAACAGTGTGTCTGTGCAAAAGATAAAGATATAGATCTAGATCTAGAGATCATGTTTGTCTGACTACTTACCTGTTTTTATTCCTCACTATTCCATATCAGCCACGTTCTAGATGCAAGCTTTTCTGAACCCTGGATTGCATACAAATCGCTGGGAGAGGAACTTGAGCGGCTTCCCCGAAATGGTCTTGTCCATTAACTTACTTTTTTGTTCCGATTTCTAAGGTAACCAGCCACTGTATAAATTTTATTTCATGAAAACTGGTACTCATAAAAATATAGAATTTAAATTATCTTAAATTTGTAAGTTTCCATCCTTGATTAAAATAATATCTATTTCATACATCCTTCTTACTTAGTTATCTAGAATCTTTTCATGAGACAAAAACTCTAGTTCTTTGGACTTGGACTGACTTCTATACCCGCCACCCAACCATAAGCTGTTCTTTGTGCTACGAGAGAGTCTACTCAGAGAAGGTCATCGTGACTAATCCCAATAGTAATCCAGATCTATCAATAAGTATACCTGGACAATTCTCTTTATCTCTGGTTTATTTTTCCTTAAAATCAACATTGCATATGGGCGTTGTAAAAATCTTTCTTCGGACTGATACTCGAAATAAAAGCATACATTGTGTTGACCTCTGCAAGCTCAACATTGACACCATCCAAACCAAGAGTAAAAAAAAATCCTTTTATTTCTAGATCCCAACCCTAAATAGCCACACCCATAAGAAAGAAACGCTGATTATCGATTTGTTTCAGAATGATCGAAGTCTAAAGTTTTATCAATAATTCTCTTTTCTATCTAGACGTAATTGTAGAATGATCTCCCTTGCAATTTTGATTTCCTTTTGTTTTTATCTATAGTCAAAGACTACTTCTATAATATCTTATTCTCACTTAGATTGGTCTTTCACACATTAAAAGTGAGACTGTATGTGGTCAAATAGGGTCAATCAACAACTTATCTCTGGGAGATAGTTCATTATTTTATTTTTTTAAATTAAATTATTTAATATTTTCCTACTACAACCATCTTGACTTCTCCTCATATAGCTAGTTCGATGAAAAAATACACGGACTGAAATATGTTCTAGTAGGGACTGTCACGATGAAAACTAAAGTCTTAGTTTAAAAGACTACATAAGAAACGAGAAAGAATGGACATAATACTCCTGTACCTCCTCTTTCTCTACTTCTGGCACTCAGCGGAAGTGACACTAGACCTGAAAGAAGTTTGTTTGTCGTTACTACACTGTGCACCGGTCGAACTGAATTTCTTTCAACAAACACATGTATTACCTTATTTTATCTCTCCATCACTCTCTGTGTATCCACTTACCAATTTATTATGTACAGTGAAAAAACAAAACAAAAAAAAAACAAAAAAAACAAAACAAAACAAAAGCAAGGAAATTTGTAAGATAGATTTTTAAATGGTGTAAGAAAAAATTAGTTGTTCCTTAAAGGTCATTCTAGTGTTGCTTCTCACGGAAAAGTTAAATAAAAACAAGTTCTAAAACTGTAAAAAAAAATATTTGAAGATAAAGATTGACCCTCTTTATTTCAAAGCACAAAACTATTATTTACTAAAACCATATCTATTTTTCGTTCTGACATAAGTGACACATGTGTTTTTGCTTAAAATCACCAGAGTTTTCCTGACAAAAAACATATCGATATATAAGTTCTACGAAAAATGCGTTTTAATGTTTCAAACAATTGTGAGACAAAATAAATGTAGGTTCAAATAGCACTAATTTTATTAACTATTTAGAAAGCTCACTACTTTAGTATAAACAATCGTTAATCGAAAACTCTAAAACTCTTTTTTGTCTTCGACAGCTGTAAAGTTGTACACAAAGAAATTAATTCCAATCAGGATTCTAAGGTTTCCTCCACGGACCCGTTTCGAACTGTACCATGGCGTGGTCTACTGTGCTTTCTTTGCTTTTCCTCTTCTTGAGGGCCGTTTTTAGTACGTAGCTTGTTTCTGTCAGTGTTAAGATCATCTTATAAGTCCAATGAAAAAATTCATTCATGTTTAAAGTAAGATAAAACTTCTATAAGTAATTTTACACCTATATATATATATATATATATATATATATATATATATATAATATTTCTTTTTTGAAAAAAAATATAGAGCATGCTTCAGACTCTTGTCGGTTTTAAAAAATCTGAGGAGACGAAGAGTGATAAGTTTTTTTTTTTTTTTTGTTTTCTTTCTACTTAGGGACCGAAAAGACAACACTTGTTAGGGTTGTTTATTTTTTTTTAAATGACAGTGACATGACAAAATGTCATGTTTTTAATAGTTTGTTTCATGATTTCTCTTTTGGTGTAATTATCTGCTGGCAAAACGAACAAAAAAAAAAAGCATTTACGTCATATATCCTCATAAAAATAAAATAATGAAAAGAAATCATTCAATGTTTTTATGTTGGTCTCTCGACCGACACCGATAATATATATATATATATATATATATATATATATATATATATATATATATATATATATATATACACATATAGTTTGAAGATCACTTGATATAATTGATAAGAGTGCTCAACTCTCGGATCTTACCTTAAATTCTCTCTCTCTCTCTCTCTCTCTCTCTCTCTCTCTCTCTCTCTCTCTCTCTCTCTATCTATCTATCTATATCTATATCTATATATATATTTATTTATTTATTTATTTATACATTTTTTGTTTTGTTATGCTTCTAGTTGTATCTTACTTCAATTAGCTATATTTCTTTTTTTAATTCAACAATATTTTTTTTTTCTCTCAGGTAATCCAACGTTTACTCAAAAAACCTTTGAAAAGACTAACAGGTGCAGCGATGACTATCTTGTGGAATGGAAAGATTTCTTAATATTTGAGTTTGAAGCAACTGGCAGTAACTCTACCTATCCATTTAATAACGGTTTTTATGGACCAAAGTTTTATTACACCTTAACAACAAGTAACAACCCTTTCAGCGTAAGATTGAACTGATTTTTAATTAATATATCTTTTATCTTTTCAAGTGTAATCCTCATCTATCTCTATTTTTCTATGTTTGTTTTTCTCGCCGCATTTTACTGATTTTTACTTCATATCTCCAGTAATGATTTGTCGAATCAAATTCATGTAAACGTTCGAAATGATATGAAGCCTCCAGAATAACTGACGTATAGTCCATCATCACGGTGGAGCGTTTAAAAATACAAGAATTAGATTGTTTGGTATTTATATAAAAATATCGATAACGAGCCTTTGTCTTCAAGGTAACTAGTCTTTTCTTCGTTATATGACTGGGTACTAATCAATTTGTGATCATTTGATTTGTTTTCTGTTTTTGCGCTTGTGTCATTCAACACGACACGGATGTATTCAAAGGTAAATTAATTTTACCACTTGCAGAAAAATTATTGAAAATTCCATTTTATGAACTATAATGCTTTGAGCAATTATGTGAAAATAACAAAAAAGACTTCGGTTAAATCTTTTAATTGATAGAATATTTTCGTAGCATAAATATGCTATCCGATTTTTAAAGTAGTGTCACAATTTTTTCACAGCTCTTTTAAAATTGTCAATTTCAGCCCTGTACTGGCTTTAACCTTGGAACTGGTGAATGCACAAATCGACGAGGCGAACCTAATGCGTGTTCATGTTTAGAGGTCCAAACCTCCCTTGTCTATCGATTTACCTACAACTTAACCGCAGATAGGGAGTTAAGCAACCAAACTGTTTATATTGTGTGGCCAGGTCCACCTCCAATTGCCAGTAAACCTTATAAGATTCCTGAAATAAGAGGTAAGTTAAACCCAACAGAAATGACCGTGATGGAATTACTCAAACGACTTAAATATTTATTTTTCACACTATCTAGTTTGGTAAAAGATTGAAACCTCTTAAAAAAGCTACCTACCTTATATTCTTGTTCAAAATTCTTGTTTTGAAAAATACATCGAAGAGATCTTTAAAAAATAGCTCATGTATGTCACTATTTTGTCTGATAGTTTTTCAGGCGAGAGCGGCTAAGTAAGAATTAAAACATAATACAGATTTCTGATTCTTAGGTCTCTTTTATTAAACTGCCCTAAAGTTTTTGAAATTCGTGGAAAGTTATCATGCTTTTTTATTTTTTTTTCCTTTTAGCAATTAACAGTTAAAACAATTATGATTGTTTATGTTAATCAGTTCTTACGGTATAAGCTTGGCCAGCACACAACACGAGGAAATCAAAAGTTCGAAACCTTGAAACAGGAGAAAGAAAATATTTATTATGATCGAAAATATGAAAAAAACTATTACAGAGCCATATGAATTTCAAAATAGTTAGTCTTTTTTGCAAAACAAGTGAAAGGAGTTTAAACTCGTTCACAATAAAATAGCATTGTAAAACTACATAGATATATGTATTACCGCCCATTTAAAAAACTTGAGCAACATTCAAAACGTATCTTTTCTCTAACAGCTATTAATAAAATAAAATGAAACGATTGAGCTAACAATTTACGCTATTATCTCTGACATCTTTGTTTCAGCTGCCTGCCGTAAGTAGCTCTGTAGTATTAATTTAAACACTGTAACTCGTTTTTAAACTTCTTCAACCTTTTTCTTAATTCTGTCACTACAGTATGTTAACACTACAGATTAACCTCTAAACGTTACAAATGCCCGTAGTTTCTTCCCCTTATGTGTTATATCGTTTTTTGAACCTTGATCGCCGTCTTGCTATCATTATTATTAACATTATGACCATACAAGGCATCGCAAGAGCTGGTGATATTGTTTTCACAAGCATTATGACAAGCATCATTATTAACACAACCAACTTCACCACAATCGTCAAGAGTTTTGTGTTAAAAATTTCACCACCATGATAACTGTCACCTTAGTTAACTGAATATTACCATTATGATCAAAACTGATTTCATCGCTCTTGCAAACAAAAATAGGCCACTGCATGTTTTTATCATGCTTAAATTACTCAAATTAAATTGAGATTGCTTACCAAAAGGGACTTTTGGTTTTGTTTTGTTTTTATTCTTTCCAATCATAGAATTAATTTATGAGTATGAGTTTATTAAAAAAAATTACTTGCTTCGTATTATTTATGTTAAAAGATCAGATAATGAGTTACTTTTAACTCTGCTGTTTTTAACAAATAAACAAATTATACATTACCCATTTTTGAAAAGATTTTCGTTGGAGGGCATGATTCCCGTTTTTATTTTATAATTATTATTTTATTGTAAATTTGAATTCATGATCCAAAAAAAAATGGAACTGTTTATTTTCAAGAGAAAAAATAATAATTGAATCTCAATAATCTCAAGCATATCTTTGCTTCTTGCGACATTCTTATTTAAATATTGTTAAACCGCTGTCCTTATTATTAAAAAAAGCATTCCAAATATCATTGAACCGGTTGATGGCAGTCAACATTTACTAGTGATATAGATTTTAATAAATTCTTCTAATTAGAGGTTGTTTTTTATATTTCTTCAAGATCTTCCGTTAATACAATGTAATCATGCTACAAGTCTATTGCTTTTCACTAATTAATTTATTATCATTCATTAATGTGTTTTTTTATATTCCTTTATCTAAAACCTAAAGCATCTAAAGCTATTCATGGCTTGCGTCGTTACTACACTGTGTACCGGAAGATATTTATCGGTGTAGGAGTTGTCTTTCTTTTGGCAACACTTACAGGTGTTCTTGTCGTGTACAACAATATGTATGGTATGTTTTTCACTGAACAAATAGGCAAAAAAATAGGTTTTTTTAACATATCAATATTTAAGTTAATAGTAGGGACATGGAAAGAATGATAAAAATATATGCATACATACATACATACATATTAAGAGAGGAAGTAGAGAAAGAGAGCGAGAGAGAGAAAGAAAGAGAGAGATTAAGAGAGAGAGGGAGAAAAAGAAGAGAGTGAGAGAGAGAACGAGGTAAGGAAGGGAGAATAATGTAGATTTGGGTGCAACAGAGATAGAAATTCCATCGATTTAATATATATATATATATATATATATATATCAAGCTTAACTGACAAGTTGAAGAACACTTCCTTACTATAAAATGAAAAACAAAAGAAAGAACAATTTTATGATAAAAAAAATAAGAGAAAAAATTGTAAGTACTTTTTTTATTCAATCATTTCGTATCAAATACATACACACAGACACATAGAGAGAGAAAGAGAGAGAGAGAGAGAGAGAGAGAGAGAGAGAGAGAGAGAGAGAGAGAGAGAGAGAGAGAGAGATCATTGAAAACAGTGAAATTAAAATGAAAAAAAAAATGATATTTTTTACGATAACGCTCTTTAAGTTTATGTTGATTGATGAAGTAATTTATAAAATCTTTGATAAAATATTGTTTAACTTATTAATATTTTATCAAATTAAAACCCAGAATTCAGAATAAACAAATATAATACGTGGGTCCATATCTTTGTAGAAAAATTTTTTTCTCTACTATGTATTTTATCCGATTAGAGTAAACAAAGAATGAGCTGTTTGTTTTTTACAAGTTCGTTGACGATCAATCTATCTTATAAATTTTCTCATAACTGGTTTAGGATTAAATGTGAAAGATCAAATTCATACGGTGTTATGCATTATAAATTGATAATAAATTTAATTGTCTCATCAGCCAGGGCCGTGTACCTTGAAACCCAGTTGGAAAAGAAGCATGGGAAAGAAATCTTCAAAAATCAACAAAAGGCAGACGATGGATCCAAAATTTAGACACATCACAGAATACAGTGTTTAGTCAAATTGGTACCTTTTTAGTGCAGGAGAGAGATAGATAGATATACAGAAAGAGATAAAAAGGATTAAAACCCATAGAAAGAGAGTGTGAGAGAGAGAGTGAGAGAGAGAGAAAGAGAAAGAGAGAGAGAGAGAGAGAGAGAGGACGAAGCAAGTGTGGGTGAAAGGGGTAAGAGGTTGGCGGAAACAAAAAAAAAATAGATAATTGAACGCTGGGCTGTTAAGTCGCGGTTACCATGTGAAAAGGAAGCTCTACAATAAAGTGCGTTTTCATCCTAGTGACTATGATCAATTTAGCTTCAAAGAAATGTATAACACTTATTTCAGGATACAGTAAAAGTATTTACTACTTTGGGATATAAATAGACAGATTGTAGGTCAGGATCCTGCTCCCATTCTATGCGATTGGTCTCTAAAAGCCGCAGCCCGTGCAGCTGTTGTTAAGTCTCAGGGGTAACAAGAAAACACATGATGTCCTTTTAACGTCAATAATCTAAAAGAATATTAA
>JAWDGP010001836.1:20000-37500 GCA_033675545.1 Elysia crispata
TGCCTCATTGTCTTTTCTCATCTCTGTCTCTCTGTCTGTATGTTGACTCTCTTTCTCTCAACCTCCCTTTCTCTCCCTATTTCTAGTTGTCTGTTTCTCGGTCTCATTCTGTTTATCTGTCTCTCGCCCCCTTCTGATTTGTCTCTCTCTTAGCCTTTTTGTCAAAAGTCTGAAGGTTTCTTTGTCTTAAAAATTCATTATGACCTCTTTCATTTTTCTTGTGATTTTGATTTTAATAAAGTTTAAAAATCTGTGTTAACAATGTTTCTCGAAAAAAAAATCGAAGAAAAGAAAAACAAAACAAAAAAGACAATGGGGTTCAATTTTTATCTGATCTTTTACATTTAGTGTCTCTCTCTCTCTCCCCCCCCCCCCCATCTCTCTCTCTCTCTTTCTCTCTCTCACTCTCTATGTATCTATTGATCTATCTCTCTCCCTCGTTCTCTCTCTCTTTTATATATCTCTCTCCATCCCTCTCTCTGTCCCTCGTTCTTTAGAGATGTCTCTGTCTCTTCCTCTCTTTTCTTTCTTTCTCTCTCTCAGTCTCTTTTTTGGAAATCTTTCTGTTTCTTTGTCTTTTAAATTCTCTTTTTTTCTGTTTTTATGTTTCTTTCCCTCCCTCTCAAATCCTCTTTCATTCTTTTTCTATATTTCTGTCTGTCTCTTTCTTTCTTTTCCTCTCCCTGCCTCTTTGTCAAAAGTCTGTCTGGATCTTTGTCTTTTAAATTCTCTTTTTCTCTGTTTTATGTTTCTTTCCCTCCCTCTCAAATCCTCCTTCTCTTTCATTCTTTTTCTATCTTTCTTTCTGTCTCTTTCTTTCTTTTCCTCTCCCTGACTCTTTGTCAAAAGTCTGTCTGGATCTTTGTCGACCGAATTGTGTTCTTTTCCCATTGTTTCTCTATCCCTACCTCCGTCTCTTTCTGTCTATATCCCTTTGTTTCCCTTTCATCCTTTCTCTGTATACATACATTTTTAAGATATTGTGTTGTTTATCTGCTGAGAGGGAGTGCGAGAGAGAGAGAGACAGAATATTGTCAAACAACGATAGAGACTGGATCTAGACCTTAAGATTGAAAAATGCCACCCCTTGAAAGTAAAGATATAAAAGAAACTTAGATCTAGCTTGAGATCGGCAAAAAAGACGAAGCAGGTTAAGAAAAGAACAGATGGAATAGGCATGTGTCGACGTAGAAAGAGAGAGAGAGAGAGAGAGAGAGAGAAGAGAGAGAGAGAGAGAGAGAGAGAGAGAGAGAGAGAGAGAGAGAGAGAGAGAGAGAGAGAGATAGAGAGAAAGAGAGAGACACAGACAGAGACAGAACGGGAGAGAAAGAAAGAAAAAGTGTGGAAAGGAGAGAGAAAGAAAGAAAGAAAGAGAGAGAGAGAGAGAGAGAGAGAGGGAGAGAGAAAAGAAAAAGAGAGAGAGACATAAAGACATAATGAACAGGACAGACAGACAAATATCCAGGCACACAGATAGATAGAATTAGACGAACATATGAACGAACAGGAGAATGTTAAAGGGACTGAATGGGAGAGAAAAAGATCTAAATATTGGTTATTAGGGGAAAAAAAGATAGATGCAGGAAATATTAGATCCAAATCGGGCTTGGGAGTTCCGTCCGATTTATTGTTTGTTTCTTAAAGCTTGGGTATTTGAGTTATATATATATATATATATATATATATATATATATATATATATATATATATATATATATATAGAGAGAGAGAGAGAGAGAGAGAGAGAGAGAGAGAGAAAGAGAGAGAGACCGACAGACAGACAGACAGACAGAGAGGGAGAGAGATAAAGTGAGAGAGATAGACAGAGACACACACAGATAGAGAGAGAGAGAGAGACAGACAGACAGACAGGCAGACAGACAACTGACAGAGAGACAGACCTACAGACAGTAGTAGTAGTAGTAGTAGTAGTAGTAGTAGTAGTAGTAGTAGTAGTAGTAGTAGTAGTAGTAGTAGTAGTAGTAGTAGTAGTAGTAGTAGTAGTAGTAGTAGTAGTAGTAGTAGTAGTAGTAGTAGTAGTAGTAGTAGTAGTAGTAGTTGGTCGCATATATTTTTTCACTCTATGAAAAACTTGAATAGGATGAGACAAAATGTACAAGGAAATCTAAAGAAAAAGCAAAACAAAATGGAATATGTCGAAGAGAAATGAAATACTGTTAGGATAAGTGTCACATTGTTTAACATGTCTGGTACCTGCGAGATAATTTTTCTTATTTTCCTCATGCTTCTGTACTAAAGAAATGGAGTAAGATCTACGTAGACTCTACGTTCAATTACTAACTCATTCCTAAATTTAAAAATAGAGATAATACGAGATCAGAACTCGTCTTTAAGGAACGTACATCAGTGAAGATTAATAGCCGAGTTTCGGTATCAAGCAAAGAACTGATTATCAAATCAATCGAAAAACAGTTTTAAAACAATTTGTCCGTTTTGGTTCCGTGAAATGGAAGAAATTTAAGTTAAGTCAATAAATAGATGGGTCCTGTCTTTGCCCAAACTATCACTGCTGAAAATAATTTTCTAGACGGGATATTACATATGAGTGTGAGAAGTTTTTTGAGGTACCTTTACCCTTGCTCTACATTACGCTATAACCCTCAATAACAGCTTAATACATTGAAAAAAGTTGTTATTACATGCGCGTCTTTTGAGCATTAAATAGATCAAATTGTTCTCGCCGCGAGAAATCTTTAAGAATGGTGTACATTGCTCAGCAATTTGACTTTATTTACATTGCTAGAGCTGGAATCATCATGCTTGGTGAACATGATGTAAGGTTTATCCAAGGAAGATGGGAGCCCAGTTTCACGACATTCGCTTTTACTGTTCTTGGGTGACTGATACAAAACGATATGCTGCAGGATATTATAAAAGCTAATTTAAATGTGGCGCGACAATATAATATTGAGCAAAAGGTATATATAAATGCATCTTCTGTCAATGACAGAAAATGATACAGATTTTAAAATCTTAAAATGGTAGCAAAAGGTTAAAATCACTCAAAGAGCAGGAAAGGAGACAGCTGTTGCCTGTCTAGATACAATGTCAGTAACATTGTGGGGTATGCAAGCCTATTTGTAATTGCATTAGTTTGGTGTATTATTTTTTGTGTTTCTTATGTCATATTTAAAATTAGTGCCACCATATATACGTATTTTCTTTGTAATTTTGTTTTTCCCTTTTTATTTATTTTCTAGTGCTTCCACTATGTCATATTTCACATAACACAAACACACACACATATATATATATATATAATGATAGATTAAACAAATAAACGATGGTGTTAAAGTAGAGAGCTTTAATGCTGCAAGCTCCACTAATTTAGTTATGTTCTAGTTTATACATAACAAAAAAAACGTTGTTACATAATTAGATTGGATGTTAAAAATTGGCATTTAAAAAAAGAAAAAAAATGTTCACACACATTTTTTATCTGTTTCTTTTCTCTATCCGCTGTGAATGTCTAAATTCATAATGATTAAATCAGTGCGATAAAGATATTAGCGACTGCTCTGTATCACATCAAGATGGAAGTTCCAGAATCGCCAGAAGTTGGTGACCACTAGTGTAAAGGTAAAAACGTCCGAATATTAATAGCTTGAAATCCGGTTTATGGGCTTGGCAAAGGCTTGACTGGATCTGAATATTCATTTAGATTGTAAAGATTAACATGATATGATGCATTGTCTTGTTGCCTGTGAGACTTCACAAGAGAAGCTAGGGTTGTGGCTTTGACTAACAGCCAGTCTGTCAAGATCCTCTCAAGCCAAGTTTATCAGAGTTACTTGAAGGAAATCACATTTTACCCGATTACAGATCAGGGTCTGCTTTTAACGTGTTAAAACCTCGTACTGACATCTCACCATTTTATCACCTAATTATTGCCGCCAAAATTTTCCCCTTCACCCACCCTTGCTTCATATTCTCGCCAAACCTTTTATCTCTTTTTTTTTCCTCGTTCTGTGCCTCTTTGCATCTCACTCATTCTTTTACCCTATTAGGCCAATATTCATTTTTTTTTCTTATCAATATCCCCCATCCTTCTATAAAGCAATTTTTTCTTTCCCTTTCTCACTTTGTGACTTAATTTTGTAAATTTTCTCTAAACCTTTATCCCTACTTCTTATTGTCTTTCTTCCAATACACATCTCTCCCACTCTGAGTCGCTTTCTCTCTCTCTCTCTCTCTCTCTCTCTCTCTCTCTCTCTCTCTTTCTCTCTTTCTCCCTCACTCTCTATCTCTATCTCTCTCTTTCTCTTACACAAAAGTGGCATCAGTTTGACTTGATACTGTATTCTGAGATGTGTGTAAGTTTTGTATTTCATCATCTGCCTGCTGTTGTTTTTCCACAGTTTCTTTCTGATGCTCCGTCTCTATCTGGGTTCTAACAACTGCAGGAACTTTACCCTGGCTGATATGATAATTTATACATCAAATTGATATGTATAACAAGGTATGGATTAAATACAGGAAAAAGTGAATCAATAGTTCATTGGTTCGTACACGACAGTCCAATATACAAACAGCTCGTAAGAACTCGCTAAAATTCAGTTTACTCTAATCAGGTAAGTTACCTATCGATGTTGAAAATATTGGCCAAAATAGTGTATTCGTTTATTCTAAAGGACCGTGCTTGTTGTTGTTATAAACAAAAATTGATTACGAAAAATTTGTAAGGTCTGATGGTAATCTAAAAATATACGTTGGTAAAGAGGACTTCGGTTTTAGTTAAGAGACATCTGTGACTTTGTGTGAAATGTATAGTAAAGTATTGTTAAAACAAATTATCTAATAATGCAGGACAAGTAGTTTTATTACACAACTATAATGTTATTGCTATGGACATACATTTACTCACGCGTTAATGTTTCTTGCTTCTGCACCACCTTTGGAGAAAAGAGTAATATCTAAATGACCCTTTTCATTAATGATATATAAACTTTATCTTAAGGCTTGTAAAAAAATACGGAAATTTAACTTGTTTGTTATTGAACTTTCATTGTTATCTCAAATTCTAAAAACTTTCAAAAATTAGATCCAGGATTTATGTTTTTTATGATTTCAGTCTACTTCAATGTTCGACGTAAACCTACACAACATTAAGTTTTTATTATTATTATTATTATTATTATTATTATTATTATTATTATTATTATTATTATTATTATTATTATTATTATTATTATTATTATTATTATTATTATTATTATTATTATTATTATTATTATTATTATTATTATTATTATTATTATTATTATTATTATCTCCATACTTTTATTTGTTAATTTATCGACCCAGTAATTTTAGCCTTTATTTAATATAATTTCATGTTCATGTCTAATAACAAGTTGAAGAGAGAAATACATTTAACGATAAAATTAAAACAAGAATATATATGACTATGTAGTCCTGCTTTACTTATTTTTTTTAATTATTGTTACTAAATCCAGTCTTTCTCCTTCCCTTTGTCGCACATTTAAGTCATCAGTATCAATTTTTTTTCCCTTTTTGAAGATCATTATAAGAATTTAACTAGTTTTGTCTATTTACACCTCATAGTCTCAGGTATAAATCACGACAAAACGTCCATCATATTTCCATTGTTTCAGGATTCCTTTAAGTACAACGTACCAGTCCTATTGTAGCACATGACACCAACACCTGCGACTGTTGCCAAAAGAAAGACAATCCCTACACCGATGAATAACTTGATATACTCCGTGACACCGAAGCTAGCTTTGGATGTAAAGGGAAGAAAGATCAATTATTCATTTAGTAACAACAGAAGACTCATTAATGAAAAAAAAAGAGATACCACTTAATAGATGATAGGAGCATATCATGTTAAAGAGATCTTCAGAAAACTTTGCGCATTTCTATGCACTGTACTGAGGGTAAGTACTTTTTGAAAGGTTTAAATTTCCCAGTTCGTACGCTATCTTTACTTAAAAGCAAACTTGGAGTTCTTTCAGAGCTATCTCCTCCAAGGCGACCAAATGTACGGCAAAGAAGGTAAATTATTAATTTATATCTGACATTCAAGCTCAGCTCGAAATTTAATAAAAAAAAATGAGAATCAGATATGAAATGCTTTGATTTATTTGTTACAGCTTATTCGAATTATATTGAGATATAAAGGTTTCGCGTGCCAATTAGGAAAGTCGCAATTAGAAAATAATGATAACAATAACCAAAGCATTCAACATTGCTGTGATCGGAAAAAAAACAACAGTATTACTTATTTTTTTCCTTAAAAAAAAGCAAAAAAAGAACATGTTTTTAGATGGCAACAAATTGCGGATATTTTTAAACCATTCATTTAAAAAAAAATTAAAGTATGAGTTTGAAGAACTGTATGTATATCATCTCATATCGAATGATGTTATATTGAAAAACTCAATCCTGATTAAATTAGAAAAGGGCATGTGTTAGTAAAAAACGCACTTTTTAAAAACTATCAATGGATATATCATTTCTTTAAAGAATTAACATAGTGGAAGTAAACAACTGAAAAAAATGAATTTTTCATGTAGAATAAATAAAATAGGATGAAGAATAAGTTTTAAGATTAGGCAATACTGACCAAAAAGCTCAATGAATAGGAAATATTTACTCGATCTACTTGAGCCTTCACCCTTCTATTAAAAAATAATTTAATTTTTATCAATTGCACTTAAATTCAAGTTAAAAGAAGACCGACCTTTTATTTCTGGAAAGGTGTAGTTGTCTGAGCGAAGATCGGGTGTGCCAGGCCAGAGTAAGTAAACGGTCGCTCTACTGGTATCGAGAGTGGCTGTTTTGGTAAAACTGAGCCAGTATTTGTTCGAGGTTTTCATCTCACAGGAGCAAGCGTCACCGACTCCTGTTCGCTTTGTACATGATCCGGTATCGGGGTCAAAGCCCAGGCACCCCTGAGATGCCATAGAAAGTTAACTGCCTTGTATGCTATTGCATTTCCATTGCTATTGGTATAGCATTTTTACATGGATGTGTATATATATATATATATATATATATATATATATATATATAATGTTGTTTTAACAATTGTATGCAAGCATGTAAACAAAAAATTTTTCACTTTACATCTCTCACTATTTCTAGAACAAGCAACACTGCGATAAAGCTATTTCCCACTATTGTATTTGATTTCTTGTTCGACTTCTTAATATGTCTACAGTTAAAAAATGTTTGAAACCAAAATATTTTTTAACCTTACAATGTCATAAATAGGTATGCAGCAGTTGTGATTTACAATCTGTGGAAAAATCCAGCTCATAAAACTGATCGTTTTTTATCCGCTAAGCGCAAAACACTTTATTTCTTGTCTCTTTTTTTTTCTTTTTACGCAGTGTCCGTTCCATTATACATAACTTGCCTCATGAGACACCATGTCTGTTGTGGTAAAGTAGAACTGTGGTCCATTTTTCCCATCAAAAGAGTGGACAGAGTTATTCCCAGACACCTCGAATTGGATGACTGTTGTATCCTCTCCTGCCACGAGGAAATCTTCATTTTCTTTGAACGAAGACTGGAAACTCAGCAATTCTATCTTGGCTGCAAATTTATAATACAGGAAAAGAAGAATAGAAAATAAGTTTTATTTGTATCCATTTTACTTCATGTAATAAGTAATCATCCGGTGCTGTAAGAAAAGTTATAAACTTGTACTTAAACTTCTTAGAATTGAGTAAAAAAAATCAAAGGCACTTAAATTGTACAGTAAGAAGGGAAAATTGAGCGAATTGATAAAAAAAGAGAATACGATATCAGATTCGTTCAGAAAATCTTTTTCTTGTTTATTTATATTGCCAACATACAAAGCGCCTAAACATGAAACTAAATAATGTTTGTTTATATGCGCCTACATACTAAGGCTCTCCTAAAAAATATTGATAATGTTGAAAACAATAAGAATAGAAATAATAATAATAATAATAATAATAATAATAATAATAATAATAATAATAATAATAATAATAATAATAATAATAATAATAATAATAATAATAATAATAATAATAATAATAATAATAATAATAATAAAGGACAACAGAAAGTGATCAATGACACAAGTCATATAAACGAATTACTTGTAAGAATATTCATGATGAGAGTCAGAAACAAAATCCAGAAGTAGCAGAGAAACAGTGTGGATTTGTGGAACCGAAACTTACAACAACGCAACCATCACCCTTCAAGCTGTTTTCGAACGAGCTCTAGAGGTATAAAAAAAGAGTTTATGTGCTTCATTGGCCACAGAGTTGAAGACAGACGAAATATTATCTACAAGACATCATAAGCAAGTACTCTTAACTGAGAGCAGCAATGGGAGTTGATAGAGAAATCAGCTCTTTTTCAAGAAGAAAGGAAGCGGGGCGTCAGACAAGGATATGTGCTATCCCCGGACCTATTTACTCTCTAGAGTGAAATAATCACGCGAAACGTAGAGGGATATTTAGAAATAACAGTAGGAAGGCACAATGTAAATATATTAACCTATGCTTCAGGACTTGAATTAATTACAGAAAAAAATAGAGACTTGCAACAAACATTAACAAAGGAAGCAAAATGGAACGATTAGAATTGAACCCTTAGTTAAAAAAAGGGACCGCCCATCAACATCCATATGAACGGAAATAAACTCAAGCAAAGTGATCAATTCAAATACTTGGGTACTTTAATATCAAGTGATGGACTTAACTTACACTGAAGTTGCACCAAGAATAGGCCAAGAAAAAAAGACTCACCAGGGAATGAAATAAGTACTTATCAATGACCACATCTCGATGCACAAAAAAAGAAGAAACCTGGTGCGGTTTATTGAAGCCACTCTGATGAATGGATGCAAGGGCTGGATAATTTTAAATAAAAGTTACAAAAGAAACAGGAGGAAACAGGAATGTGGTTCCTAAGGGGATTTCTGGAAATATCATGGACTGCAAAAAAAATATATATCAACCAAAACAGTGCTACGAGAATCCAAAAGAAAAAGATCACACATGAAAAGAATACGAAAAGACGAAGCAGTCTTGTTTTGGCTGTGCTGAGGAAACAGAAACTAGAAAATCGTGTGACAAATGGAATGATCGAAAGAGCAGCAGGGGAAAACAGCACGAAAAAATGTTTGATATGGCTCAAAGTAAATTAGTGACAATTAACAGACATATATGGATGTCAGGAAGTCATGATATATATATATATATATATATATATATATATATATATATATATATATAATGACGTGAGGATGGAATAAAATAATGGAGAGATAAAGTTGTAAATAAAGTGATATTTAATATTATTAATAAAGAGGTACTTACGGCAGGCGGCTGAAACAAAGAAATCAGAGGCAATAGAAAAGATAACATTATTTTATTTTTTTATCAAAATCGGTAAATATAAATAAGGGTTAAAACAATTCTCAAGTAAATTTTAATAGTCTGATGCACATAGCTAATTTTACAATGAATATTGAAGTTTTTTAAAATCATTCTAGACAGGCATTCATATTATTTGATAAAAAATGAAAAACAATTTTAAAATAACTTTTAAAGCAAAGACATATTTTGCGTTGTTTATTTTTTGTTCTAATTAAAATGTGAAAAGAGTCTTCTTTTAAAAATAATCTTACTTAAGGTTATAACTTACCTCTTATTTCAGGAATCTTATATGATTTACTAACTAATTCAGGAGGACCGGGCCACACCATCCAGACACTTTGATTGCTTAAACTTCGCTCTGCTGTCATGTTGTAGGTGCACCGGTAGACTTGGAAGGGTTGTACTTCTAAACATGAACACGCATTAGGTTGGCCTGGTGTACTTGTGCATGCATTAGTTATACCTTTAAAACAACTACAGGGCTGAAATACAAAATATCCCCAAAAGTAATAATAAACGCCTATTTTTATCTGTCTGATTATCACAATGAAAAATGAGAGGAAGGACTGACATTAGAAATAAACGAATTGTTTATGCACATAGTGGAATTCAAATTCATGCAGATTTGAAAAAATACAGCTTTGAATAGCAGTGGAATTAATTTTCATATTACTTTAAAATAAGAGAGAATATTTCTGCTATAAACCATTTGATTAATATTTAAGACATAACCTATGTCAATTTTGTTTTAATAGATAAAATAAATGATTGATAATATTAAAATTTTCAAAGTTTGATGCACTTCTGAGGAACATTTATGCACTTGTCAAGTATTATTTTTTGGTTTCAAATAATTAAATAAAAAACTCATACTAAGGAAACACAATAAGTGATATGCTTAAAATTATATATATATATATATATATAAGACCGCTTTTTTACAGAGATATGTTACTCGGAAGTTGATAATCGTTTATTATAAATACTAAACAGTTAAATTCTTGTAATTCAAAATGCTCTAACTGATTGACTTGTGCCTGAAGGTCTCATATCATTTTAAAAGTTAATGTAAATCGAATTGAAAACATTATTATCCGACATATGTTGTCAAAAAGAGGAAATCGAAATACGAAGAGAGGAAAACACATAGAAGAAAACACATTGATGGAGGGAATAGACATTGAAATAAATATTATGTTACAGTCAATTGACGCTTACATTGATATGGTTGTTATGTCTATTTGATGAGTAATAAAACTGTGGCCCATCAAGACCATCATAAAGCGGATAGGTAGTGTTACTGCCATTTGCCTCAAATTCAATAAGTAAAAAATCTTTTCCTTCCACAAGATACTTATCGTTGCAGTTGTTGGTATATTCGAAGTTTTTTGGAGTAAACATTGGATTACCTGAGGTAAAAACGTTTACATTTAAGATTAGAATATTTGTAATAACACACTTAATAAAATAAGTTTCGCTTTATCTATTATCTATAAATAATTAATACTTCATTATTTAAAACTAATACAAAACGATTGTTATGCTGTTGTTGAGAAAAGTTTAGGTATTATTTAAATGTATTTAAACGAAACAACTATGAGCAAAACCGTTAGATTAAATACTTTATCAGGTGAAAAAGCTGAAGCAGTTTATCGGCTGTGTTTTTTAATTGTTTAATTTTCACACAAAACAAATTTCTCTGATGTTTAATCATTTTATTTCCACTTCAAAAAAACTTAAACAGCTGTAAAACATTTTCTATTCAAGGTCGCTGAGAAGTGGAAAAAAAAATTAAATGTACCAGGTTTGCAGACTCATGTAATACAGCCTTCTAAGATTTTTTTTTAGAACCAACATTAGCTTCATACATGTTCTAACTTTAGGAAAAGTACAAATTTTTTAAAATCGTCATTGAAGTTATCTCTAATTATAAATATGAATAAGAATGCTTTTTTTCCTTCTTTTTATCTTTCTTTTTTCAAATGATAAAGTGACCATAACACATATATAAACATTCTACATACTTAAAGCGGCCTTAAGGAAAAGAAATAGCAAAGAAAACACAACTGTCCAGGCCATGGTACAGCTCGACACGGGTCTGTGGACGAAGACTTGAAATCAGTTTCTTTGCGTACAACTTTATTGCAGTCAAAGATGACAAAATGGTGCTCGTTTATTGATTTTTTTTTCAGATCAAAACATTTTATATAGCTGACTTATTTTACAAACTTAGCCCCAATTAAACATTCACTTTTTTAATCTCACAAAATAAAACCCAGATATATATATATATCTGGTTTTCAAAACCATGAAGTTTTAGAGCTAAAATACTTGTGCAATTTGTGTCATTAGACAAAATAGAGATAGTTTTATTAACTAATACTTTTGTGTTCTGGAAAAAGTAGCTCCAATTTTGATCATTAAATAAATTAGTCCGGATAGAAAATACAATTCTTAATCAAAGTTTTAACTTCGATGATCCTAAAATAAAATGGCATCCATAGTTTTGTCATCATGCTAGGTCAAGAAATATTCTCTTTGATTTTGGTTTTGCAATTTAGGGATCTATGTATAGAACAAAAATACTTCCAGTTGGTGCTAATATTTGGTTTGCGGAGATTAACAAAATTTTCGGTTATATATTTCGTGCTTCACTCCCAAGAAAGATCTTTACAAAAATCAATATGCAATGTTGATTTTTAGGGAATAAAATCTAGTGAGAGGTAGATCTCTCAAGATGGACAATTTGATAGGTGTGTTGGGTTAAGTATCACGGATCAAATCCGGGGAGACAATATCATAACACAAAGGATAGTCTGTGCTTAAATTCTTACTATATGGGTGAGTAAAAGTCCAAATAACTATAGCTGTTGTGTCTTAACAAAATCCTGAGAGAAGCCTACATCCAGTACATGGCTGAGATGTAGTGATCAGGGCAACAGGTAAGTCTTGTTAAGGTCAATAAAGGATTTCTTTTCTACATAACTCAAATAAGTTAATGCAGGAGTATAAAAGTTGGGCATCAATACACTTTTTAAGGCTTTGCTTGTTTATGTCTGTTCATTTTTTTTTTACTTTCTATATTTCATTTAAACACCATACTAGTTGCATCCTCTTTTTGAGACAAAACTTAAGTTTTTGATCATCTTAAAATTCCTACATATTTTTCATATTACCTTTCTCGTTTAGTAAAAAACATCCAGATCTAAATCTATCTAGATCTCTTGTAAAGGTTTCATGCCTAAAACTAATGGATTAACCACATTTCTATTAGACAAATGTTGTTTTAGTTCTTTAACCTGACAGAATCATACTTCATATATTATTGTTTGATAATTCAAATTGCTACCAATTTTTGCTTTTCAAGATGTCGGATTCTCTTCTATCACTTTAACCGGTTCGTGTTTCAAGTTTACTTATTGACAACGGTTTGGTCACTTCCTTTAGCAGTGACGTAGGTTGACGCAACGACATAGAAACATTGGTTAGAGAGTATATAAATTTTGTTGTATAATGTTAGTTTACAAATAAAACATTTTCCGGTCTCGTCTCATCGTTCTAAGAAAATGTTTAAATGCATATGAGTATATTTCTATGAAATCGTCATTTACGGAACATTTTAAAGTTACTGATTGCAAACATTTGTTATATAACTTTAATTTCTTTGAATCACGTAGATTATAAATTAGAAAAGTCCGCACCGTTATGGTTTTCAGCACAAAAAAAGAACACTTTTGTACGAATACAAATCAAACGTTCTTTGTATGTCCTTCATACCTTTACAGTTTTTTTTTAATTTCTGGATCTAGCTTCTATTTTTAGTATAATATAATATGTTATTCTTTTTTTTAGCTTTTTCTCGAATACTTGTTTACAATTTTCTCGTTCTCATGGGGGTCCTTCTTAGAATAGCACTTATGTATGTGCCAACGTATCTTTAGATATATATGATATATTACCATCTTTCTCTGTTATTTCTTTGTGGTTAAATTTTCTTTGTTCCTCATCAATTGTTTCAAAGGGGTTATATACGTCCTTGTTTTTCAATTCGATGTCTTTTTTTTTAATTTAGGACCTAACAATTTTATAATTTTTTCTTCTTTGCACTTTAAAGAGTCTGCCTTCTGCATTGCTTTCTAAAATTAACTTTACCAATATGAAATTGTTCATAAACGTCCAGGCGCTTTTTGTTGTGTTTTTTTTTACAAAAATGTGTCTTAAAAAATTATTCTTAGATTTAGATTCATGTTTTTAATCCTATTTCTACACTTTGGATGTACTGGATAACATTAGAGCACGCGTTAATTTTAAAGATTCATCCAGGAACAAATTTACAAAACTCTGACTTTGAAATCACTGGGATAATATTCCATTGTGTGGTAATGTTTCATGGTTATCATGAAAGTGCAATTACACCCTTTTTCTTCTCTTCGTTTTTTTTTTTGTTTGTTTTTTTTTCTTTGCAGCATGTAAAACAGACTATACTTCCCCTTGATTTGTATGTCTAATTACCGCCAATCGCGTCACGTAATGATAAGGGTTTAATAAGCTGAATGTTTACCTCACAGAAACAAATAAACGATAAATTTGGTATTCTTCGAAGATTGGTATGGTCCTATTACATAGCTTGCGTTAAACATAGAATCTAACATTCAGTTGAGCTCCAAAACTAACATTAAAAATAGCACAGAAAAAATCAATCGACCTTGCATTGATAATCTATGATGAAAGTAAACTGAAGGGGGAGGGGGAAATGTAGGGGCACGCAATGTTTTTTTAATTATTTATACCGTCCTCACAGCTTGGGTTAAGGGACATATGTAATAAATATATAGAACATGCTGTACTACCTTAGCTAGTTAGATAAAGGATTACGTGAAATGATATGGTTGAGTCGTGTTTTGTCCAAGGATCAAATGAAGGTTAATTTGAACTGAACAGATACGAGTATGACATGGAGTCTTTTTGTATGTACACCGATTAAAAAAATTCTAATCATCTTTAGAAGATAGGGTTTGGAACGTGCATAATCATCTACTTACTTTTCTGTCCAATGCGCTGATTATACGTGACATATTACACAAAATATTCATATTGAAAGAAATAATTAACTTGCAATTTGCACTTCAGCATTTGCGTGTCGCATTTAATTTGAATTAGAAACTTACTTTTTTAGGCGAAAGAATTACACTCATACCTTTTTTAGAGTTTTTTTTTCTTATGTTCAATATCGATCATTTCAACTTTTTGAGGTTGTCTCTAGTTGTCGACACATTCTAGAAAGTTGGTACACATATAATTCCCAGTGTATATAGAAAGAGATTGTAGAAACTTGAGCTGTATCATTATCCGACAATAGCTCTGCAGTAAAGTCATCTTTCCGGTACTCCGATGGACCAAGTGCAATATGTGATCATCTACATGGCTTTTTCTTTTGTATATTCACAGCTTGAACATCAACATAAAATCACCTTCAAAAGGCTGTCACGTTTCAAGGCTCTTTCCAATGGTTTTTGTTTCTGTTTGTATTCGGTTCGGTTTTAAATTGTAGATTGAATTCTCCTATTTATATATAGCTGTTTAAAACAAATCCACTAGTCCTAAACATAGTTTGATCCGCACCATATTGCAGAATTCGGTGGAAATAAAATACTAATTAATGTCAGGCCAATATAGCTCTCTGATTGGATTTCTCACTGTCTTTTTAGATAGTGGATACGTATACAAATAGCACAGTGATAAAGTTGTCAGATACACAGCTGCTTTTTTATGTGTATATTCATTTAAAAATAGAAAAAAGTCAGGCAAGCTCAAACATTATTAAATCCTGACCGTCTTTAAAGTGGAACAAAAAAAAAAAAACATGGCCTTAAACAAAATGTCAGACTCAGCTGTGCCTCTTAATTGATTCACATCTCTTTTTCGTTTAAGTAGATTAAAACATCGATGCAGTTCCACTTTTACCAAAAGCACAGCTGATCTTTTGATTTTGTACAGCTATTAAAATTGATAACGACATAAAAGATGTTCACATCAAAGAGTTAGTCAAATTAGATCGAATTCTTTGCATAATACAATACCTAAGAATACGAGAGTTAAAACATTTAATATTCAAATAATTTCACACTTTGATCTGTTTTAAGATAAAAATAAAACAAAAACGAAAACTTAATCAAGTCTCGTAAGGCGGAACACATGTAAAAGTATATCAGTTAGGAAGAGCAAGAGGGTGACATATTCAAACGAAGCAAAAAAAAAAAAAGAGCTTTGCAATTTTGCCATTCATATACAATTTTTAAAGGAAGTAAAAATATTCAAGAGTATTTTTTTATTACTTAATTGTTTATCTTATGGTAAAATGTTTGCGTAAAAGAGGTTTCCGAGAAAGGACACTGAAAAAAAGCCAAAAAGAAAGTACCTAATAAGATTAGCATGGTTTTATATATGTTTAATTGTTGTTGGTACAAAGAATCATTCATCGTTAAATTAGAAACTAATTTTTAACAGTTATATATTGTGTATGTCTGCATTAGTTTGGATACTAATTGGAGAAAACTGCAGAGAAGACTTTCTACTCATTTGCATGTAATGGTAAAAGCGATCCTCGCTTTGTGTGAAAAAGCGATAGAACTGCTGCTGACACATCTACAAAGCGATTGCTCAATCTCCACTCAAGCATTATATATGCTACAATATGTGTTCCAAATAGAACTTTATCCGTCAAGGCCAGTGGAAATGTTAACTAAATATTGTAACTCTGTATGGATAAGCAAATGGTACTTTTAGCACACATTATTTATTATATTGTCCAGACTGTGCCCTTCAAAGTAGGGTTCCGTGCTTGACCAGATTGAGTGGTTCGCTATTGGTCACATCTTATTAATTGCTTGGTACTTATTCACCACCTGCTTTCCATGGCTTTATCGCAACCTTGATTAGAGGTATATATATATATATATATATATATATATATATATATATATATATATATATATATATATTGTCTCCGAGAACTATGCCTCGAGCAAGGTTTACATTTCTTCTGCTGCTACTCATGGCAGTTTTCTTCACTTTCTCCCTGGCCGCTCCTAGAACGGATTCTGACTCTTTGCCTAAACCTGGTCCTGATCTCGATTTCATGGCAGCTACACACAGAAGGAATAATACTTTGTTCAGAACTGATTTTAACATCCCTAATCTTCCATTTACCGTCGCAGCATTCGGTTAGACATCGACAAGGCAGTTTTCAAAGAGCGGTAATAAAAATATGACATAAAAGATTGTGGATTATAAAAAACACAAATTACATCATTGCATGTATTTCTTGATGGATGAAACGAGAAGAAGAGAAATTTAGATGATTATTGACAATGAGTTTAATTCAATGGTAGGAGATAAAGAATTCAGTTTGCTCTCGTTATCTGTAAAACTGCGATGCTTAATAAAAACATTACTGAGAACAGACCAACGGGTGCAGCGTTGATTGTGTCGGTAACTCAAAGTGATAAGATTTCATAAATTTTAAGTATCTTGCCTTTTGTAGAATGCTGAATCTCTGGTTGCAACTTTTGTGTACGTTGATATAAAATTGCAAAAAGTAATCATTTTGAATATGAAATTCGAGCAATCATGTTTCGATAAGTTCCCTACTATTTTAGCGTTTCTTGTTTGTGTTAAAAAATTATCCAATAGAGATTCAAACTTAACTGCAAAGACATGTGAATATTGTTGAATACGAAAACATGTCCACAATTTTACTTATTTACATATAATTCTAGTGGAAGTAACTGCATTTTTTTACTGCTTTTCTTATATGTCATATGTTTGAATCCATGTCTATATATAGGTCTTAACTTTTTAATGGGATTCTGCACTAACATAGAAAACTAGATGTAGATTATTCCAGATCTATAATCTAGGCGGCCTCACAATTTCCTTAGATGTGTTCGATGCTACTGATCATGGTGCTATTTTAAGTCCGACTTTGAATAGAATGATATTAAGAAACACAACAATCTAGATCTAGATCTAGGCCTAGAGCCATTTCAAAATGAACTTCTATATCCAGACCTAGACTAGAATATAGGCAA
>JAWDGP010001836.1:42500-48613 GCA_033675545.1 Elysia crispata
TTGCATGAAAATTTTCATTGAAATCAATGTGAATTGAAATGAAATAAGAGGTTAAAAAATGTCTTCTCACCTTCTGCATTTACCAGAAAGTTTCAATTTTGAAATAATAAGTATGAGTTGAAAATAAAATCGCATCTCTTTCAAGCCATTTTTTTCCTTTTTTTTTAATTATTGTTTAATGTGAGTATGAAAAGAGGGGGCGAGTAAATATTGCATTTTATAACCTATCCTGTACAAATTAATTATTAATAACATTTTGTATACTTTATATTTCAGTAAAAAAACAAACACACATTGTAGGTGAATTGAAATTAGGTCTAGAAGAATATAAACACCAGTATTATTATTTTTTTTATTTATCTGGCAACTCATATATTGGATATATGTAAACACTAATTTGTTGTATAAAAGGCTATGTAGGCCTCTTTGGTGTTATATTTCCGTTTTTCTTGAAATCATTGTATAACTCATAATACATGTCATAATTCTAGTCTTCCACGTCCTTTAATTAATGATTTTCAATGTGAAATAAGCAAGGTGTGGACTTGATGAGATTAGTTTTTTACTTTGATTTTTTCATAGATTTTTTAGAATTTTTGTTAAATTTGATACACTGTTTTTTGTTGTTTTTTTTTTAATGGTTACGTACATGGATTTCCTGAATGATAGAATGATTGTAAAATTTAGATGTTGAACTAGACTAGACCTAGAAAACAAAGGTTTTAATAATTTTAAACCGTTTACGTAAAATGTGTACCTCGTTTGTAACCATTATTTCTGGGAAAAGAATATATTCTTTCTATTGTTATACTGTCTTTGTTACATCATTGGATTTTCTGTTATATTTATGAGAATTTAAAAAACTCTCCTTTTACTCTATATTCCTTGATTTTTATTAAACATTTTTCTTTTAAAGCTCAGGAAAAAATAAAGGAAAACAAAAACATAATGCTATAATTTACATTAAAGTTTACAATTTCACATCTTTCAATTTACATTTGCCAAAAATAAACAAATTGCACTAACATGCAAATGAGTTATAGTTTGTATTGCCTATTTTATGTGGATTATTTTAGTACTCATAGGTCACTTCTTTCATATCAATTTTATGCCATATCAGACGAGAAATTATACGTTTTATTTAATATCACTTGTTTTGTAGTACATGTATATAAATTCAATGCATCTATTATGGTTCATTGCTTTTTTTCCCTGACGTATAATCCTACGTGGCAATATTTCTTAGCTCTGCATTTAATGGTTTGTTTCTTTGTAGGTTTCATTTTCTTTGTACATAAATTGTTTTGACCGATATATAATTTTATACAGGACATAAAGGACATATTATACATATATATCTAAAAAACGAACAATAAAGACAGCGGGAGAGAGAGAGAGAGACAGACAGAGAAAGACCGACAGACAGACACACTTACAGAGAGAGACAGACAGATATACTTACAGAGAGAGACAGACAGACAGACAGACAAACTGATGCTGGCTTGAACATATGTGAAAAATGCCGCTATCGGATAGAAAAAAGGAGGCAGTCAAAGAACGATAAAGGCTGGGACAGATGGAGCTAGACCTAAGAATCTAAAGATGCAAGTTATGGTAAATAAAGAAATTGAAGTATAGGAAACGTTTTTTCTAAACTTAGATCTAACTTGAAACCGACAAATAAGACATATAACGTGAAAACATAGATAGATAGATAGATAGATAGATAGATAGATAGATAGATAGATAGATAGGTAGAAAGAGATAGATAGATATAGAGAGAGACTGACAAAAATGAAAAGGGTGTATGTCTGTTTGCACTAAACTAACATTTATAACTGTGAGTTGGAGTACAGTATAACGTTACTTCTAGGAAACCAGTGACATGGAAGGAAAAAAGTTATCTTTAAGATGTTTTGACTATGCCACCGAGTCCTTTAAACTCACAAGGGTTTCAGGATGTCCGTATATCATTTGTTGCACCATTTTCCTAAACAAAGCAACGCTATTCCACTGCTATTTTTTACTTGCTTCATGAAACTTTTTTATAGCATTTTTGTGATATAACTTATAAGACTGAATGTTCTATATAACTCACACTCTGTTGCCTCTAGCATCTTTGGCAGAGCTATTAATAGTATACACATATATTGGAAATGTATGGCAGAATCTGGCCAATGTAATCTACTTTGTTGAGTAATGTTGCTATATAATATATTTCATAGTTTTCAAGTGCTTCTAAAAGTTCCACTAATATTCTGTCTGGGCCTGTTGCGTAGCCTGATATTTTATCTTTCTTTTTGCTTCCGGGATCTCATCTTTCATGATAGGTGTATCAGCAATATTGCTCTTCATTACATTTTAGTGGTGTTCAAGAAGTATGTATAAATTATGTACTGTGCCACCCTGCCTAGCATTTTTTTTTGGGTTCATAATGATACATGTCGCTGCTATTTGAGTTTAGACATCTTGTGGATGTGCAGGTTTTCCTTCCAAGGATTTGTTCGATGATTCTGTAGAATATATGCTCAATAATCCTACAGTATTAGTCTATTTTACTGTATTAAGCACGTCTGTGGTATTAAGACATTTAGAGTTTATGTACGTGAGCAGGATGTGGGTCAGGTCTAAACAATTAAACGATGATTTAATCAAGTTTCCGCCTTGGCAATTCCCTTGTAATATTATTGGATATAGAACAAAAGCAAATCTAGCTCTAAATTGTAAATTTAGGTTATAATATGTCTGAAAATATTTACGTGGAAATCTATCAAGCTTTCCAACTGTATTGGCTATACATTGAGCTTCTTTACTGCTATATCTTGACATTTTTTTATCTTTTGACTTACTTGACTTAGGGCCTTCCGCGTCTCAGTCATCCGACGGGGGCGCTTCGGCAGCTTTTCGGATTCTCGTCGACAGTTCTCTCCATTGCTGTCTGTTCTGGGCGATGCATCTTAGGTGTTCGAGGTCTTCCCTAGTTGTGAGTTGTAATGTGTTTTCTTGTAGTCTTGATAGGTCTTTGTTGAGGACGACTGGTAGTGTTGTTAAAGGGCGTTCCCGAAACTTTTTTCCGTGTGTGGCGAAATAGCTGTTCATTGATTTATTAGCAGGTATTTCAATATTTCTTCTAATATGTGCCCGAAAAGGCGCCACCTGTTCTCAAGTATATAAATAGAAAGAGGGTGTTCCTCGCACTTGTTGTAAAGAGATGAATTTGTGATTTTAACGGGGTATTTGATATTGAGAACTTTCCTCAGCTGTTTACGATGAAATGTATTTAATTTTTCTTCTTCAGATTTTGTCAGTGCCCAGGTGCCGCAGTTGTAGACAAGTATTGATTTTACGAGCGACCTGTATAATTTCAGCTTGGTCTTTCTTTTAATCTTATCTCCTTTGATCCAGACATTTAGAAGCTTTGTCAGTGCTGCATTGGATAGTCGTTTCCTCCTCTCGCCGTCTTCTTCGTCGCCTATGAGACTTCCGACTTTTTTTTGTATTTTTATACTCTGTTCCAGCTCTTGACAATGTTGTAAACTCTGTCTTATATACATTGATCAGTAGATTGTATTTATGTAAGGTGTTTTGTACTTCTTCCGTATCGACGAAATTCAGACCAACAAAATCTACGTCGTCAGCTTATGCAATCTCTGTAGGTAGAGTCTTTTCCAGTTCATTGGTCGGTCGTGGCAAGATGGTTCTTACTTCTTTCAGGGCATTCTCTAAATATACTGAAAACAATACGGGGCTAAGACTGTCTCCTTGCGGGGTGCCTATGTTGCTCACAAAAGGTCTTTCCTTTTATCTTTTTGTATAGTGTATTCTAGACGATGTTTAATTTTATTCATTTCTAGATCTAGTTTAGAATTTCTTTACTTACAGAGCGAAAAAAGATACATACCTTGGAAGGAACACCTGGAATTCGAATTTTCAGCTTGATAAAGTAAATTCGTTATGTGTTAAGATACAATTTTTTGTTAATAATTCGTTTCAAAACAGCAGCTATCCATGCTGCTGTGTCCTTAGCAGGATTTGTTTTGTATTTACCGCAAACCGAGCTGTAGCTTCTGTTTTTCAGCCTTCAAGATTATCTGGGTCAGGTAAGTGGCAGTCTTTCCATTTTTCGGATCCTTGCGTGCAACTTTTTAGAATCAATATGAATCACTGAACTACACTTCTGGTGTTCTCGTGCTTTATATAAACACTAAACAAATAAATATTTTTTAAATGCTGTTCCCGCTAAATTAATGAAATCGAAGAAACATTGATTTAAGAATAAACAAATAAAAAAAGAACAATAATAGGTTGATCTGCGAATTAAAGATAGAATATAAACACTTGGAAATGTTGATCTACCAATCGACTATTGTGAAAAAAAAATCAAATACGTCATAGAGGATAAAATTTGATTAAACATTAGCCTACGAAGTAATGGTGGAAAAATTGATGAAAACATGAAAGATATCATGAACTTGATGAGAAGAAATCTGGAAATTATATGTATAGGAAAAAATTAATGACATGTTCTAAGACTTAACGATTAAAAAAAATGATGAAGTGTTAAT
This sequence comes from Elysia crispata, assembly GCA_033675545.1. NCBI lineage: Eukaryota > Metazoa > Mollusca > Gastropoda > Plakobranchidae > Elysia > Elysia crispata. Next base: position 47,066 of record JAWDGP010001836.1, read on the forward strand.
ACGGTAATTATTATCAATAAGATAAAAACTGATAAAATGTTGACTTACCAAACAAAATCTAGGAATTCTTTCTAAGATTAAAGGTAGATTAACAATTGTTGTGATGTTCGATCTCACGATAGGATAAAGTTGATGAAAATGTGAGATGGGCAGCAAATTTTAGGCACAATGGCAAATAGTTTTGTTTTTTTTTTAAACAGAACCAGTTCCCTGCATAAAAAAGTCGAATTCTTTTTTTTTAATATACTAGTTTTTGGCTGAGATATGACCCAAAATATATCAAATAGCTGGGATATGAGAAACTGAGAAAAACGTGTTTAAATTTAGGACAAACATTTTCAGCAGGGTTGCAGTTATCTTCACAAAACCACAATAAATCTTATTTAAAGTTTGAAACCCAATTGCTCAAAACAGTAATTTTCGACATGAGCTTGAAAATGTTGATTTACGAATATTTAGGATACAAATTGATGTACTTTTGATTAAAAAAAAATTCGAAGGAAGAAAAATATCTGAAATATTTATGTTTGCTTCACAAATAGGATAAAAAGTTATGAGATGTGCTAATAATTAAAGATAATTATAACAAAATTGAGCTCATTTTGATACAAATATACCTGAAATGTGGAAAGAAAAGTTAGTGGCAGGACCTAAAAACGTCTTATTATCAGCTTTGAATTAGACTTAATCCCAAAGTTACAGCCTTTCGTAAATTACATAAACACTATCTAGGTCTTATTGTACTTTCACATTTTTAGTCTTCGCAATAATTTTTTCATAAAATCATCAATTTTTATGCTGAAACGTGTTATTTCGCCCCCACCCCCTTCTTCCCCCTCTTTTCGTCTTCGCCTAAAAAAAAACCACACACACAGTTGGGATAAAATAGTGCGCACTTTCTTTGTTTATAATTAAAACACCTTTCGCTTATATCTCTTTTCATCATGCGAAATACGATTTTTACGCAAATCGATGTGGAGATTCCGTGGCTGAGGGATAGAACACATGTTGTTAGTCTTTGAAGTTTTTTTTTTAAAGGATTCGGCACTAGTTGACGAGAAAACGCAATTATGATTCTGCCTGACGGAAGCTAGTAGTATTTCAAGTAAAAACGTAAATGTTTTAAAAATTTTAGATTGTGTACAAATTTGAAACCTCTTCACCCACCTTCCTCTCTTCCTCTCTTTCCCTATGACTATATCTCTTTCTCCCACCTTCCCTCTCTTTGTTCTTTCCTCTCTCTCTCTCTCTTTCTCTCTCTCTCTCTCTCTCTCTCTCTCTCTCTCTCTCTCTAATCGACCAAAGAACCAAATGCCGACCATTTAGAATATTTTTAACAATGAATAATTTCAAACCGTATTAATAAGGTTCATTATAGCATTCACCTTTTTCGCGCCTTTCACCTGCAATGTCATCCAACACCGCATCTTTAGCTGTTCTCTCTATCTCCACATAGGAAGCTGTCTACTTTTTTTATTAGTTCTTTGTTATGGTTTATAGTTTGCATTGTGCAAAAAGAAAAAAAATATGACAGCATCGCATAATGTA
>JAWDGP010001837.1:0-80000 GCA_033675545.1 Elysia crispata
ACGACGGCGTTGTTTGTCGATGTCAAGTACAACTGTTGAAAAGAAGTTCCCGCAGCGGAGCACGTTCATTAGATGTTCGCATCAATTTAAAGCCTATCAATTCATTAAGTTATTCATTGATTTATTTGTTGATATATTTACTTATTTCCTTGTTTATTTATTCATAATATTTATATTTATAACCCAGACTATGATATTTATAACCCAAACTATGATATTTCTGGCTGTGATGAGTGCTGGTTTGTGTCTCTACAGGTCGCCCAGGAGCTGCTAGAGCTGCGTAACAAAACCTGCTTGGCATTTTTCTTGATCAACTGTCTGTTTGTTGTGATGGTTTTCATGCTGCAGCAAGTCTCGCAAGACTCGTCCAACCTCTCCATACAAATCGACTGCTCCATCTCGGTAAAAACAAAACTAAAATGCGCTTCATGTACTCTGTTTCTAATCTTTGGAAGGGGACATGGTGAGAATGAGTGAGAGAGATAGAGACAAAGGTAAAAAAGAGAAATGCATGAATGTGTAACAAAAAGCAATAAATCCAAATAGAAAAGCAAAAACACCACACTTGGAGGACAACTTGGTAATTATAAAGGATCCAAAAAGGGCACGTGTGTGTCTGTAAATAGATTTAACATATAAACATATAAACATGGCAAGGCCTGATGAAGCCACAATAAAGGCGAAACGTTTATATGTTAAATCTATACTTGTGTTATTGTTTTTTAGATCCTGTATCAAGAGGCTGAAAAAGAGACAGAATATAATAGAGATAAGAGGAAGTGATAAATAAATCGAAGATACGAATAAAAAAAATGAGGGGGTGGGTTGGGGGGGTAGGGGGAAACAGACGCACAGAATGACACACAGACTGATCCTCTGGTACCTAAAAGAAAACCAATTTGAAAGGGATAAGACAAAAATGGATTAATAAAATGAAGAAAAAAAGTGCACGAGAAATAAATTAAAACAATAGAAAAGAATAGATTTCACCAGAGAGAAAGTCATTTTAATGATTGTTTTGTTGATTGAAAATTTTAAAGAAGAATAAATCCATGCAAATACTTTTTATTTATGAAACTTCAACGTCTCAAAATACAAAAATGAAAAGCAGCAGCTAAAATGTTTGGTATCTAAAGTGTTTGCTTCTACAACTTTTTTTTTACACAGAAATTAGTGTTCATCATTTTCCACTCTTCCCAACTGGTTCGTTTCAGGGTTTTGTTGGGGAAAGTTTCGAGCCGATATCGCTGGCCTTCATGCTTGTGTTCGGTGTCTTGCTGGTCATTCAGTTCCTGGCGATGCTGGTCCACAGACTCTCTACATTCCTGCACATCTCAGCAGCCACGGACCTCAAGGAGTTGAGAGGGTCAAAGGTGAAAGGTCAGCTACAAAAACATATTGTGGTCTATAATTGTTTACCTTGACATAATCTTTTCTGGGGATTAGAGAAACTGATAAGTTGCCTTTCAAGAAAGTCTGAGTTTAGACAGGGTTTTTATTTACTTTTTTTTTTTTTGATGGGTTCTTGGTAAAGACCGTTCATTTAAATTTTTTCTTAAGTTACAAGCTTTCGAGCAATCAAAGTCTCACAAGGAACAGAAGCAAATACTTGCGCCTCTAGGAATTTGAACCTTCCTCCCTCTCTCTCTCTCTCTCTCTCTCTCTCTCTCTCTCTCTCTCTCTCTCTCTCTCTCTCTCTCTCTCTCTCTCTCTCTCTCTCTCTCTCTCTCTCCCTCTCTCTCTCCCTCTCCTTCTCTCTCCCTCTCTTTCCGTCTCTCTCTCCCTCTCCCTCTCTATCTCCCTCTCTCTCTCCCTCCTCTCTCTCTCTCTCCCCTCCCCCCCTCTCTCTCCCCTTCAATAAAAAAGTAAATAAAATAAACTAAAATAAAAAGATAACCAATGCACTTCCCTACCACTTGCTACACATCAATGACCAGCTTCATATTTCTGCAGGGTTACCAGAACAGTTGACATAGGAAGGTGGCCCATCCACTGCACGTTGAAACCGGCTCCAAAATGACCATGTTGATAAAAATATCCTACATAAATTCTCTGACCCACGCAATGATAAAAAAAAACCTTTTCATGTAAAACTTATATTCTCCCGTCATTTCTGTTGCAGATTCTCTGTCAGGTAGCAGTTCCAGCTTGACCTCGGGTGTTCTTGTGGATTGGGTCAAGGAGATGCAAAGGGTTAAAGGTCCAGAGGATGAGGAAGAAGGGGATTTGGTAACGTCCAGCGCTTCCTTAGATATTGGTCAGTTCTCCCTCATTATATATTCTAGGCTTAGTTTTTCCTCCTTATCTCTTTGGTTTTCTCTTATGCTCTCCTTTTGGACTTGTCTTTCTTTAATTTCCTAATTTCATTCCTCTTATTCTTTATCCTTTCTGTTTGCTACTGAAGGATTCTCATTCTAACGATCTACCTATCTATCATTTATCATCAGTCTGTTTCTACCGGTCTAGCAATCTATATGTCTATCCGTCTCTCTATCTTTTTATATGTATATTCATCTTCCTTTCAATTTTTTTTCTTTTTTTTCCTTCCTTTTTGTATCTGTTTTTGATTGTAATGAGTTGTTGTTTTTTGTCCACCTTTATTTTTTTCTGTATATTTTTTAATCTGTCCTCGTTTTAGACCTCACTGTATCATCTCTTGTTAGACTAACAGTTTCAAATCAAAGGAAAAAAAATTCTGTTGTTTTTTAATTTTCAACACACAGAAACTGGAGCAGATGTCGAGGGCATGACTGCTCAGAGAGAGAAGGAAAAATGGCAAAGACTCAAGTCCAGGAAAACAATGAAGACGGTGCAAGCTGGTCAAACGCCCAGAAAAACTCTTGATGACCAGTTTACTAAGGTAGGTCTTGACCTAATAGTTTGCTTTATATTTGTATTTTTGACTTGTTTTTGGCATCTCACCTATTGACCATATATATTTATTTTCCTGTCTTCACTTCTCTGTTCTTTTTCCTCTTCGCCTCCTCCTTCACATCTTTCTTTTCGTCTCTCTCTCTCTCTCTCTCTCTCTCTCTCTCTCTCTCTCTCTCTCTCTCTCTCTCTCTCTCTCTCTCTCTCTCTCTCTCTCTCTCTCTCTCTCTCTCTCTCTCTCTCTCTCTCTCCCACTCTCTCTCTCTCTCTCTCTCTCTCTCTCTCTCTCTCTCTCTCTCTCTCTCTCTCCTTCTCTCTCTCTCTTTTCCTCTTTCTATTCATATACCTTTGTATCTATGTATCTTTCTCTTGAATAATAACTCAGAATTAGGATTTTCAATGCCATGTCAAGTTTTGTCTACAGCATTAAAACAAGTTTTAGCATGATGCCTTATAAACCCCAAGATGTATGAGTGAGAGAATATTAGTTTGATACCCAAAGCAGTGCAATAAAGAAGTAATTTGGTTCTATTGACTGTTACTGGGAACAATCATCCACAAACAAACGGAGGTGTTGCGAGTCTGTCAAGACACCAATGTAGTCGGGAACCGTTCAACCTGACAATTATACTGACTGGTGATAGGTAGCCGTGTGAATTTATAAAATCTAACCTTTGATTTGATGGATTGAAATATAGATTTTTTTTTTTTTTTTTTTTGGGGTGGGGTGAGGGAGGATAGGGTGTAAAAAGCACACTCTTATTGTATTGGCGTCATGGTATGAAGGCCCCGGAAACGGTGCCAGGACGGTATGTTCTGTTCAACACAACCTTGACCTTGTAGCCTGCAGCGCGATCTTCTCAAGACCTGTACTAGATAATCTTTTCTGAAAGTAGACCATGTCCTCTAATCTAAATCTCGTCCAATTGATTGTTATATTTGCAGGTATTTACCAAATTTGCTGATGAGTCCATCTCAAGGGATCATCCATCTTTCAGCACCAGGAGAGCTCGAACGGGCAAAAAGTCCGTTTTCAATAAAAGTCGCCGGGCTTTTTCGGATAGCACAGAGGATGATGGGTAAGTCGTTTTTTTTTTAAATATTTTCTACTGTTGTTGCAGTTTAACATGCTGCTGCTGTTATCTTTGTTGCTCTCAGTGCTATTAGATTTGATTCTTTTCAACGTTTATGGTATACTGTCGTTATTATTGTATTTTCTCTGATTGTAGTATAGTTTTTGAAGTGTTTATCTTCATTTTCGTCCTTCTCTTTCCCCTTCTCTTCCATTTTTAATCCCCATCCTCAACTTCATTATCATCATTATCATCGTCAACAACATCATAATCATAATCATTGTCTTGGTCTTCCTCCATTTATATTAATGATAAAAACATTAGAACAGCTACCCTGGCTGCTATCATTGAAACAAATATAATTAGTCAGAATAATGAAAAAAAAAACATCCAAAGTTTCCATCTGTTCCATTGTTCATCTCTTTTTCTCTATTGACCTCGTCAGAGTGGAAGATCCTGTAGAAGCTATATCTAGAGTTGCAGCCCATAACGATCGCTTCAGAAAAACTATTGCCCGCAAGGCCACCATCTTGAAGAAGCGGAGAGGAGGTGGAGCAGGGGGCGGAGTCAGCTTTCACCATAAGCCTATGGGGGAGCCCTTGTCAGGGGGCGGTGAAGGCGTGGCTATGCGAAGGATTGACCAATCAGAGGGCGGAAGACAGAGACCGCTGTCCCATATGATTGTGCGAACAAGCATCACTGAAGAGACTGAAGACTCCGCCCTATAGAGGGTCTAAGCTTGAATGTCCTGACCTTCGCCACCATCGGAAACGTAATAAAATACTTCGAGCTTATTGCTGGTATTGCCATATTAAGAACTGTGATTTTTCTAAGAATACAAGAATCAGTTTTAGAAACCGTTCTACATATGTTAAAATCTTGACAAAATCTGTGATCTTTTTGAATGACAGTCCTGTAAAAGACAACAGAGAGCAAAGATGTTTCTGTGACCTTTTAACAAACAAAACCACTTCTAATAAAAAGCCAAGTTAAATAAATGACTGCAGAAAATATCGGATTTCCTCTTTCTTTAAAAAAAAAAAAGGGGGTGGGGGGTGTTCAAGAAGTCTTAGGGCTAAATCAGAAGGATCGTGGTAGAGTATTGAGATTTTGAAAGCCTTTGATTCATTTCTTTGGAACGCAAGATTCAAATTTTTGGGAAAATCCGAGGTTAATAGGCACCTGTTAGCGCCTTTAATGAAACCGAAGTAAAAAATCGCGTGTTTTTATTTACTAAAGCCTCGCCACGGTGCCGTTGAATATCCCTTGGTTATCAATACTCTATACTTGAAACGAAAAACCCCTTTTGTTATTTTCAAGAAAGGGTCCATGTTTATGATGACAAAAATATCCTCGATAAAATACCTTGGCATACTGAGAAAGAAAATTTGTCTGGATTCATGTCGGTGATGGATGAAGATGGTGAAGGGGGCACACTTTTTTGGTTAGTAAAGATAATGTTACCATAATGAAGAAACTGACTCAACAAGATTGACGCGTAACTGTCAGACAGCTTTCAATTAAACTGTCTAAATGGAACCTAAAACATTTCTATTTATAGAATTCAAGGAAGGACTACTCTTTTTGCACAAGCTACTTTGAGACAACAGAGTACCCTTTTCTTGAAAAATCCTTTCGTGGAACCTGAAACATCATGACGTAAGGAAGAAAATGTAACTCTTAATTTAAAAACTCGAAGTTCATCTCTTGTAAGTAAGGAGCATTTGTTTGACCATGAATCGTTTCCTACGCGGTGGCTACTTCGCCTTTCGACCAGTGAGCAAAAGAAGCACAGGGTGTAGTCTTGCACATCTTTCCCTCGAATGTCATCCAAGGACTCGTATTTCTTTCAGAGCATGCTGACTTTAGATGGAACATGGATTTATCATTTTGATACACAACAAAAAATGTCCTCCATGCAATGAAAAACCTCTTCTTCTTCTTCTTCTTCTTCTTCTTCTTCTTCTTCTTCTTCTTCTTCTTCTTCTTCTTCTTCTTCTTCTTCTTCTTCTTCTTCTTTTTCCTCTTCCTCTTCCTCTTCCTCTTCCTCTTCCTCTTCCTCTTCTTCTTCTTCTTCTTCTTCTTCTTCTTCTTCTTCTTCTTCTTCTTCTTCTTCCTCTTCCTCTTCCTCTTCCTCTTCTTCTTCTTCTTCTTCTTCTTCTTCTTCTTCTTCTTCTTCTTCTTCTTCTTCTTCTTCTTCTTCTTCTTCTTCTTCTTCTTCTTCTTCTTCTTCTTCTTCTTCTTCTTCTTCTTGTCCAAAGAAGACAAAGTGACACTATCTCGAGCTAGGGCCATGTTGTCGAGTTTCTGGGATTGTGAAGGTAAAGTCAGGGCCTGCAACCTGGAAACTTGTCAAACCATCACAGGAGATATCTTCTAATATAAGTGCGGTCCAAATTGGTGAGAAAAGTGTGTTGAAAACTCCGTAATAATCTAAAAAAAATCAAGGGGGCCAATTTGGAGTAAAGAAGGTCAAAGAGAGATAATGACTGTGTTGAGAAATAGAAGTATGTTGCGAAATTACGAAATTCTATCTTCATAGCTTCAATTTTAGACCAAATACTTCTTGAGCCCCGTTCATAACGATGGAGTTTGTATGATTGAGACACTGAAAAAAACTATTGATTATTTTGAATCGTCAGTTTTTTTTTCATTTCTGCTAATTGGTGCGTTGCCTGCAACGCTGTGCGTCATTTGTTTGATAAGGTTCTAAGTAAGAAAAGATAATTAATTTTGTAATATCCTTAAACTGTTTATAATTTCTTTTGAATACTTTTTATCATTAGGTTTAAAAAAAAAATGGGCAGCTATAGATTTTTGCAAAGCAAGCACCTCTTTCGGAACTTTTTTTGCTGAAATTTCGAACTGCATAATGGGCGAACAGATAGATCTTTGAACAACTTGGGAAAGTAGAGATTTAGCTATTTTGCTATTATTTACTAGCATGTAATTTCATGAGCTAAGTTTAAAAAAATGATGAATTGTTTGAAGTTTAATCTAAAAATAAATGAATTATATCATTTACTTATCTTAATCATATCAAAACCTACCAAAGACGTATCGTAAACCTTTGATCTCCATAATAGTTATCTGTGAAATGATATTCTGAGGCCATTGTGTGACACCTTTGTGTTGACGTGGGTGATTTAATTGTTTATTACCGTTAAACAGTGGGACAATATATGTTTGTAATATATATATATGTGTGTGTGTGTGTGTGTGTGTTTGTGGGTGTGGGTGTGTGGGTGTGCGCAACTCATGGTCATAAAAATTTCACTTCTTTAAATATTGTTATAACCTTTGAATTATTTTATTAACAGTGTACATAAAAAGCACGATTGATTGAATTCTAACATTATTTCAGTGAAATTTGGAGAAACTTTCTCAGACTACTCGTAGCAACTACACAGAATATCTCGTGTATTTACATCCATTATAATTTATATCTAATGCTCTGTCATGAAAATGTGGAAACATGCAATGAGCTTTCAATAATCCTCATACCATTTATAATACTGTAATAATACGTAGCTTAATTTATAACAATGTAAAATCCGCGTCTATACCTAATGAACTGAACCACATGCTGTATCTAGCTATCATTAATGTAAAAATTTATGCATCTTTGTTCAAATCATGCTAGTTGTCTCTGAGTGTGACACAAGTTCCAAAAATGTTCACAGAGAAAATCTATTCTTATTTTACCAATAAAAATAATGTTGCGACATCACAATGTGCTTTTCTTCATTCATTAATTATAATCTTGTACTGCATCAGCTTCAGTGAAACTTGAAAGAGTCGTTAAGCACGTATTAGAACTCGACGGATTCTTTTTTCTTCTTCTTCTTTGATTGTGTGTTTCACTGGTTCGTGGCTTTCTATACACCAACCAGACCCCAGTCAGGACATGGATAATAATACTGAGACTCTTATAAAAAGAGTTTGAAGCAAGATGTAGGAATGATTTTTGTTTTCATAGACTTCCTCCATTTCGAGCGCAATAAAATGTAAAGATATTAAGCTAATTTTGTAAAATTCTTATAGATTTATAGATCCTTTCAAACGCTAATTATGATGTAGATGTAAATAAACATGCAGCTATGATTGCCTGCAAATCAATGTATCTCTTTCTTTTCCAAGAACCGATACCTACGTAATATTTACGGTGAACGCTTAAAAGGGTCTTTCAATATAATTGGGAAAGTGCAGAGTAGCTGCTTTCTGGTCTGCTGTTTGCGTCAAGATCTGGGACTTTTTTAAGCAGACAATTACCAAGTGCGAAAGAAAGGCATGGGAAAGTTTGTTTTTTAACATAATCATGCAAATCCCTTTGCCTGAACAACGATGCCTTAATTCTAAAACATTAGAATAATAACAAGCAAAAAAGGAGGAAGAAATAGATCTATTCCATGTGCTTTTAAAAAAAAGCATCATCCCCCTCTTTATATCTTACATAAAAAAAAAACAATCTTACACGAGGGAAAAAGGCTTAATGTCCTTTTATCTTAGTTAACCATTGTTATTGATTATAAACCATCCACAATATTTTACTATACTGCCATTAATTGCATATTCTGTGCTCATTCCTTGAGCTGTGCAGCACAGCAATTCAGTCTAATCGGTCACTTAGCCTGTCACGCTTCTCTGTTCAGTTACTGTAAGCACGAGAGAAAGAAACAGCTTGACACGCTTCTCTGCTCAGTTACTGTAAGCACGAGAGAAAGAAACAGCTTGACACGCTTCTCTGTTCAGTTACTGTAAGCACGTGAGAAAGAAACACCGTACACTGCTGACACAAGTGGATTAAAAGATTTAGTGACTTGGATCAGTCTCGCTCTGAAAAGAATCATTAGTGGCGGATCAGAGGAGATAAAGTTTGAATCTGATTTTCTCTCCACTTGTTTTAACGCATAAGGTACCTCACACCTCACAAATTTATCATCCGAAAGCCCGATCGATGTGAAAGCTCCGAAATATCGAAAATAAAAGAGCCAGAAAAACCATGAGACAATATTGGTCTCGGACAGAGTGAAAATGTTTGACTGATGGCTTCACATAGTCCAGGAAAGGTTGAAAGGTTTAAAGGCTCAGGGTAAATCTTTTATACATGGCAGGAAAACAAGAATGCAAGATGCCATCCTGAAGCAATAGCAAAAATTCAAGCCACTGACCCCAAAAAAGAGGAGACGGAGGATGAGAAATGGGGGAAATAATTAGCGGAGATGACGCAAAGAAAAAAGAAATAATTGCAAACGGTGACAAAGATAAATTGAATAAACAAGAATCAAGCATCAAATGAGAAGGCATGATTTGAATCACTATGCGGAGAACCAATAAGTATCTAATTTCTCCCACACGAGTTTCAAACTAGAGCACGACAAAGAGTTTTCTTGAACCCGTCTAGAAGACAGTCAAAAACATTTTGTTACAGATTGAGACCAAAATAGTTTAGCAAATCACAAACAAGTCTTGAGGGTTTCTATAAACGGAAATGGATTAAAAAAAAATCACTTATATTCTTTCCACATAGACCTTCTTAATAGGAGCTCTATCTCCAATACAAGCTCAATTGGATCTGGAAACAAAAATGTATCTATTGAGCTGTGTGTTGAACCCCTTGTTATATAACATACAAGAGTTTAAGGCTTTCTGGGTTTCTGCTATTCTATACATATATCCACCATGAAAGAGGATTCAGTGTTGTTTGACCCCCTAAACATTTTAATTGAGCTTTCAAAATAAATGATTTAAAAATCGGCCACAGATACACATTGAAGTGGCGATCTCCCTTCAAGCTTCAAATAAACAGGCCAGAGGAAAATAAAAGTCGACATGAAGACTTTTCAGTCGTTATGGCGGTAATAAGGCGGACCCTCCACAGACGGCACACGGCACGTAGCACACGACACACGACACACCTCACGCGTGCCAAAGAAAATTGAATACAATGATTTAGAGTAGCTCATTCCATAGACGACCTGACACAGCCGTGACGAGACATTGCGTGCCGTGATTTGCTGCATAGCCCGTTTTTCGTGCCGTGTGCTGCCAACATGGACGACAACGAGAGGGAAATTATTGAACTTGTGGGAGACCAACCGCTTCTTTGGGACCCTAAAAACCCGGAGTGTTAATTTTTGGACACACCACAAACTGTTCAATGGATTCACAGAATAAATAGAAAAGAATCAACATCTATTGCATAACACCGTAGAAAAAAATGGGCGCAGTTTTTTATACATTTGAGAAAACTTTGCTTCTTTGAGTATATCAAAGCCCGATTGGATTATGTACACCCAGAGCATTTTACATCCTTATTAATTTCATCCATATTCATTTGTTAAAATCATTGTTGTTTACAGTTATCGAATGTAACACTTACAATCACAATTATGACGTGAAATAATTATGATATATCTTGTTTTTATACTAGAGTCTGTAACTTTCCTGCCTTTCAATCAAAGTTATGACCTGAAACGATATAGATCAGTTTGACATTAGAATAAGGTGAATGTTGGTGTGTGTTCTTGAGAATTTCCTGACATCCCTCCCCCCCTCTTTTCTTTTTCAAGAAAAAAAAAGGAAAGAAATTCGAATCAGATGATAACACAGCGTAAAGTGTAAAGAAACACCGCGATAAAAAATTAAGACTAATTGTTTGAAGCCATTTTAAGACACCTTCACCTTGCTTGTCCGAGGGAATTAAATCCAAAAAATCCAAGGTACAGTCACAATTACACACACAGGCACAGATCTATACAAGCTCTAATGTTTTCACTTTCTAAAGTGCGCATATTATGAAATAATGACATATTTAAGAATATGGGCTGTTTTGTTTTGTTTTTGTTGTTGTTTTGCTTCTTGTGTGTGTCATCTAGATTCTCGATCAGGTTTTTTTTCCAAAAGTAAAGCCATAACTCGCCGTTATGCCAGATTAAAGACTATGAAGTTCTTGTTATATTACGATTTGGGCCTTATTTTTTTTAATTATCTGACTTAATCAAATGTCGATCCTTCAGTTCTCTTAAGGCTTTATTAAAAGAAATAAAGTTAAAAGATTTGGTCTGCAACTCTATGCTGAGGATCAAACTTGTCTCTGGTATAAAGAAATAAACTTAAAAGATTTGGCTTGGAGCTCTATGCTGAAGATCAAATCTGTCTCTAGAATACAGCATAATATGTTTGAAATAAGCTAGTCCGCGGTTTGGTGCTAAGCGAGGCTTCCCAAAATACCGGCCAAGTCATTGAAGTAAATGTAAGAGTGAGCTATATCATTTAACTATTGGGCAGAGTTAGGATAGTTAGATATTTTGTTGTTCAGGCCTGTGTGCTGAATGTGCGTTCTGAGTACAATTCTATCCTAATTATGCCCAAAAGTTAAAAGAAATAGATCACTATAAACTCAAACATACAAAAAGTTTGTTCACTTTAGTGACTTAGCCTGCATATTAGGAATCCTCAGTGCCAAACCGTAGGGCGTCCATACACGTAAAATAGATTATTTCCGAAAAAAAACCCACAGAAAAAAACCCAGAGGAAACAAAATAGTATACTTTCTTCAATTTTTGTGATTTTATTTGCTTTTTTCGTTTTACGTTCTTTCTTTTCTTTTTGGGTTGCTAGAAGTGATGGAAATGGCATAAATGCCAAAATCTATCGTACGTGGCAAAAACTCCTTCTTGTGTCGGTCTGGTAGAACTTAATCTGTTCTTTAGTACATGCCCTAGGGCCTTTGATTTTGGGACAGTCATTGAAATTGTGTAACTAAAAGATGGACTAAATCTGTCATAATCTTATTGAGCCTTATGCTACTGAAACATTTCTAAATTCTTGACAAAATCTCATATTAGCCTCTGATATATCAGATTAAATGGGCGAAAATAATGATCAAGATCCACTGTCATGTACCTCGACAAACCAAACAGCCAGCGTATATAGCCTGCAACAAATCGTGTCAAAATCTATAACGCTGAAAAGTTCTATTTTAACAGCATTCCTAACAAATTATTTTTTTCTAGCTTATCTTAAAAACTAACCGTCAGGATGTGTATATACAGCGTGTCACATTTTCCTAGAACCCCGACTCTTCCGGTTTGTTCCACAGTGCCAGCAATTCTCTGGCTCTTTATCTTTCTTCATTACCGCCATTTTTCCGTCTGTCCGTTGTTGTTCGATGATGTACAACCGGTCAGAGCTAAATCAGGTTTTGGACTTTCGTGGGGAGGCAAATGTCACAGTGTACAGCAGTCAGTCCCAAAAGATCAAAACAAGTGTCAGTGTGCCCAGTGCTGTTTTGACCGTCTTCCACTCTTCATTTTGAGGAGTAAATAAAGCTATGTTTTCATCCGTTCCAAAAATAGAAAATCCGAGCATGTCTGTGGGTGTCTTGACTGGAAAACGCTTGGGCATTTGTCTGCACAGATAATTAATTTTTTTTTTTCAGAAAATTCATTGCCTCAACATCATGTGTAGTTCTCATGACATCGGTTAAATCCTTTTTTTAATATCTCTGTTTAGAGGCAAAATCCATAACATAGATCTTGAGTTAGGTCTTACTCTACAGGAAGATCTAAAAAAGATTGAAGAGCCGTAACTTGGGTGTTGATAACGTCAGCAGTTCGAAGCCGAACCGAAAGTTTGCTCTCTTTGTCTTCTAGAACCCGTTTCCTTTTAAACCACGGCTAGGCCAAAGTTTGTAATAGGGTCTTTACAGTGGTATTGATAAATCCTATTTTCTCGCAGCTTTTGTTGTTACTGCTATTTCTTTTGATTACCGATCGCCATAAAATGAAAAATGAATTTACCCTACAGTCCACGCAGTCCTTACTAGTATGGGTCCCATGTGAAAGATGTGCAGATTGAGAACTTCAATATTCATTCTTTGTCTCCATGAGTCAGAGGGGTCAATAGATACATTTAAAACTTTGTAAGATTTGTATGGTTTAGAAAATCTATTGAGGCAAAAGGCCTGTTATTCCCAACCAGTAAGAGTTGATAATTATTATTATTATTCGCTTTTCCGTAATTTTGCGTAATTTTAGATCAGATCTAGGTCTAATTATACGGTGTCACAGCGATTTTACTTTTCCTAAACTTTGGCCTAAATGTCAAGATTTCGATCAAATTAAGCTTCAATCACATAGAATCAATCTACACCTGTCATTTTATATGTTCAATCCAAGTCTATTATTCACAACAAATAATAAGCAGTTTCTTTATTGGCACCATGATGTATGCAATTATAGCACTCTAGACAGAAATTGCTGGCAATGGCTAATATCACCATACCCAACACAGAGAGACAAGGACAGCTCTCTAAATTAGTGATAGAGTCTCACCATGATCAGACTGGGAATTGATATTCGTCCAAAAATTAAATAGGAAGCCATTGAATAAAGCTGACTTAGAACATAATCCTATGGAATAAAACCACGCAAATTTCTAAAGCTAATTATGCAAAATGAATAAAAGGTAATAAAAGTTCGGAATGCTAGTACGCTCTTGTCTGCCTTCCGTTTTCTTTTCCGCTTTGTGTTTTTTAACGGATCACAGCATCATTTGAACAACTGGTAAGCATGACATAAATATGAGGCGTCGCTAAAACTCTCATACATGACGACATCCAAATCGTCAAGGATGTATTTTACATCTGTCTCTGAACTACAGCATCTGAATCACGGGCAGCTGGTCAGGGCAGTTTTCAAATCACGTCGATCACAATTTGAATATCTACCACACATTTCTTACTATATGACTTTATCCTCTCTCCCCCACACCCACACACTCGTCTTACTATATAACTTTATCCCCTCCCCCCCCACACACACAAACACATTCGTCTTCTAGTGAGAAACGAACGTTACAATACACCACAATTTGTTGGTAAGCAGCTCTCCAGATATTACGATGGACGGCATTGGATTTGGGAAGACAGTGTGTAAGATACTTGGGAGATTGAAACAACGAAGAGAGGATGCATTGAGAAATGATACATGTTAATCCGTGTTTAAAAATCATCGCGATTCCTTAATTTCTTAAACAAAGAACATGATTTTTTTTATTGTGAGATAACCACATGCATGACTGTCTTATCATTTATCCTTCTGACATTAATGATGGACGCATAAAAAAGAAAATGTACGCCAATCCAAAGCAATGCAGCAAAAGAAAGCATCCTTTTGGAAACTAATTATAACAGAATAGAATCAGGCTCAAAGTATGTAAGCTACTTCAACGATAATGAAGTTAAGTCAAAAGTCCAGTTAACCTTATCTACATAATTTATATACGTTTTCAAGCCTTCCTTTCAGCAGCTTTCAACTCAAAAGTGTAATATCCATTTGAGAAGTAAATCCAAACAGCTATAGAGAGACATCCACTGCTACAAGAAAAGTTGGTATTACATGTAATAACAAATTAATGTTCACCCTTTATGAAGAATGGAGAGTGAAAGACAGGCAATTTTTTTTTTTTATAAAATTATCTTCTAGGGTAAAACTATATCTAAGGCGACGTCTGAAACTTTGTTACAAATAAATTATGTTAAGCTGAAATTCAAATTACTCATCACGTTCATCTTGGTTCAGAGCAATGACCAGAGTTAAAATAGACTCAATTCTCTGGATTGAATTTACTGCTAATGTTATCATTAATTGGTTTCCTGTTTTTTCAGAAACTACATTAATCTCGTATTTTCCTTACCACTATTTATGCCACAATTATACTCCATTAAACACCTTTTTTGATATCTGAAAGATGTAAGGAAAAAAGATGGAGAGGTAAGATTTTCTGTTTAATGGAAGTACTTCTTTTGTTATGATTTATTATTTCTTTCTTTCTTTTGTCTATAATTTATTCTGTTCATAAAGTTTGGCAAAATACAAAGTATGTGCCATTTCTCTCTAAAAATGTATGTTTGCTAAATTGATTCTTTACGTCATCGATCTTCTTTGACTATTTTTATTCTGTCTG
This sequence comes from Elysia crispata, assembly GCA_033675545.1. NCBI lineage: Eukaryota > Metazoa > Mollusca > Gastropoda > Plakobranchidae > Elysia > Elysia crispata. The sequence goes on from JAWDGP010001837.1 coordinate 14,916, forward strand.
ATTTTTTTTTGGCTGATACCATTACAAAACGTCCTCTTAGGAGTGGCATTTACAGTAAGAAAAAAAGATTAATGCTGTGGAAAATAAAAACAACTTATAGACAATCCATTGAAAACATGCCCTAATTTTATCCGGCATTTATTATTAAAAACGGAAGATGACTCGCCATCTCCTCAGTTCATGTTTTACTTCGTTGTTATCACATCGCTTCGACCCTTTCATTTCTTAGGCCAGTAATGATGGACCTAACCCTGGTTCTCCTCTGTTTATTTACGTTTTCTCCGTCCTACATTTCATAATTCTACCGTCTTCGATTTTTTGTTCTTGTTTTCAACTTATTAGTCCTGATCTCATCGCCTTTACCATTATTCTCATTTTTTCTGTTTTTTTTTCTCCCTTCCTAGTCCTTGCTGTCTTCTATATAACCCTGGTCTTATCAAGCAAAGCTTTGCACCTCTATGATTGTCCTTAATTTTACTCTCGTTTTGCTTTTCGTTCGCATTTCTCTACCGTTTTTCAAATAGTATTTATTATATTTCCATCTTCGTCATTTCTACTTTGTTTTTAGATAAGGCCACGATTCCCATCAACACCAGTAGTATTTATACACGTCATTATTATTTCCATCAGAAACAGCACCATCTTGAGGCTCAGTAAAATGATATTCTCATTATTGTTTTATTTATCCTCAATGTTACTACCATCATTATCATCATCATCATCGACATTATCACCAGCTTTATGATCGTTATTAACATCATTTTTATCATATCATCATCATCATCAACTTTATGATCATTACTGACATCAATATTACCATCATCATCATCATCATCATCATCATCATCATTATCGACATCATCATCACCATAATCGTTATTAACATTATCATTATCATCATCATCATCATAATTATTACCACCTTTATGATCGTGGTTAAAATTATCATCATCATCATCATCATTATCATCATCATCATTATCATCACCACCTTTATGATCGTTACATACATCGTTCCTCGCATCGTTAAGTTTACCATTGTCTTCATCGTGACTCTAAGTAGACGAGTGGGTGACGTTTAGGTATCAGTAACATGCCTGTCCACGACTTACTATAATCTCATTGTATGATTAATGACATCGATTGTTTAACTAGGATTAGGCAAAAATTTCTTCCAGCATTCCAATTGCATCGCTGAGAACCAGAAAAAATATCTTTCATAATGATCTTATCAATACTGCAATATACAGCATTTTTGTCGTGTGATAATTGTTTTTAATCGTAAGAGATTCTCGTTCATACGACTTATGTTCCCCAATAAGAACGTTAAACATATCAATTTAAAATGACTTATGAAATAGATATAATATAGATCTTAATCCTCATTTCTATCTATTATCTCATAGGTTTGAATATACCTCATGCTTTTGTCAGGTCTTTTCACAGGCACAGTATTAGAGAATTGGTAAATTGTTTTTATGATTTAAAAAGAAAAACCTCTAGATTGATCTCCATTCATAGCGTTTCTTTATTACTTGGTAATGGTACACGGACATACATTCTCCAGTTCTCTTTAGAAAATACGCGTGGCATTCGCCACTTTAAAATTTTCTTTCGTAATGTAATAAATGAAATTTTTTTTATTATTATTTTAGATGATTCAAGGGGCAAAAAATTAATTCTCAGTTTCATTTTTTTTTACCAAAAGTTTTTCATTTATACAATTATAGTCGTTACATGGGTCAAAAGAAAGCAATTTAGTAAAGCTCATTCTTGTATTCTTTTTTTTTTCAAAGTTATCATGACCACGCTCTATGTCAAGGTAAGATAGCCCAAGCATCCGATGTTTATCACTATGTTAATTGTCATTAGCATCATCATCGTCAATACCAATATCATCATCATCGTAATCATCATCAATACCAATAACATCATCATTTTGTGTAATCGCGATCGTCTTCAATCTGTTACTTTCATCATCACAATCATCAAAATGATCATCATCAACTCAATCGTTATCGCCATCGTAGCCATCACCATTTCACAATCATAATATTCTTTATTTTCGTCATCTAATCGTCTGTTCCCTAATCAACGTCTTGGTTCACAGCATTTAAAAGGTATAGAAATTCTTGATCACCAGTCTCTTATTTACAGCTGTTTTATAAAGAAATTTGCATTTTTTCTATACATAGTGTGGATTATTTTATTTTCACGTAAAGTTTAAAATCAAAATCTTTCAATTATAGCTGCATTTAACTGGTTCTGAATTTTCTTATATTTTTCTCTGATCTTTGGTAGATTTAAAAACAAATTAATAGGCCTGGAATATTAAGATAGCTGGCGAGAACAGAGTGGCGCCTAAGTAAGAAAATGACCATGTTCAAAGTTAATTTCATATTTAGCTCACTAATTTGGTTTTGGAATGCACTGCATGCTTTAAAATAAAAGATTATCTGCAAAGTTAGCCCTCTCAATTAAAAAAAAAAAGATACACGAATACCACAATGACGCCTAAGTAAGAAAATGACCATGTTCAAAGTTAATTTCATTTTCAGCCCACTAATTTGGTTTTGGGATGCACTGCATGCTTTAAAATAAAAGATTATCTGCAAGGTGAGCCCTCTCAATTAAAAAAAAAAGATACTCGAATACCACAATGAACACACCATGAAATAACAAAAACTCAGTAACGTGAACAAGTGAATATATTGTTTTATTCACTGCATGTTAGAGTCACCTCCCTTCCATGGCTCCCACACCAGGATGGCCACCAGGTCCAGGAGGGCTCGGGGTTTAACGTCCATGCTCCCTGTAGCCCTGAGAAGGGCTTAGCCCCACGTGACCGCCAACTAGGTTGGCACCCGCCGTAAGGATATTGAACAGAGGCACAGACAACAGAAACTGCCTATCAAGTAAAATGTACACACAAGAATACTCCTTTTCACATTTCAATTTCCATGTTTAGAATATACAATTGGACAGCTCAAGATTGCTATAAATCATTTTTTTTTTTTTTGTAAATTTCATCCATATTAAAAAATATCTACGAAAAAGTTTTAATACTGAGCGGGGTACAATGAAAATATGTGGTTTCATACAACGAAAATATTTCTATAGGCTTAATTACACTCTAGAAATCAGAATTTATTTTCTGTTCTTTTTGTTAGACTTAATACACATCTAAATTCAGAAATATATTTAAAGCAAACAGGAGAAAAAAAAATTAACGAAACAAATTATTGCTGATTTGTAACAAGTACCTAAGAACTAATTGACCTCATTCTCAGTCATGAAGTAAAAAAAAAATGCTAATCTGGCCTACAAGCAGTCCAAACCAGTCCATATGTTTAATAATTGAAATGAAACTGAAATTTTACTCCAAATGCATGGTCAGAAGTTGCAGTATCTTGATGCTCTCCCCCTTCCCCCAATCCCCATCCCCCTTTATCCAAAATAAGAAAAAAATGTAAAAAAAAAAATGCGTAGCAGTATCATTGCATTCACAGGAGAAAAGTTTCATGTTATTTTTTATCGGTTCCAAGTTGTTAATCTGAGTTATCCAGATCTACCTCTCAATATATCAGCTTGGATATTTTTTAAATGTTAACTCCAATTCAACAATCAAAGAAAACTTCATATCGTACGTTTATGGATGGATAGCATAAAATCTAAGAAATTAAGTACTCAGCTAAAATAACACCAAATAACACAATGCACTTCATAATGATCATGAAAAAGTTGATCCCACAAAATAAAACAGAATAAAGGTATTTCATTTCTTCTCAGAGTAAAAAAGAAAATAGAATCCTTGATGGCATTGCATATTCATATCACAAACACTTGTTACTACATTTATAGCTTTGATTTCAAACTAAGTTTAAAAAAAGTGTAAACTCCTAAAGCTCAGGCATTTTTTTCATTTGGTGGTCATTGTAATATACCCTTTCCTACATTCAACTGCTTTTCACAAACTCTAGTTACAACAATGAAAATCGCTCCTTTAACAACCCATAATCCTATATGGTTTATTTATTAATGCATAGAGAAGGAGAAAAAAACTGAATTGGGAGGCAACAGAAATGTGGTTCCTTCGATGAATTCTACAAATCTAATGCACTGCAAAGAAATCAAACGAAATAATGTTATGAGAAGCCGAGACAATAAGATCACTCTTAACTAGAATACACAAGCACTAAGCAACCTTTTATGTCCATGTGATGAGAAGAGAAACAAAAAACATCTCGTGAGAACTGGAATGATTGAGGGAAATGCAGCAGGGGAAAACAGCATGAAAAGATGCTGGATGGACTAATAAAGTGGCTCAGAGTACGAAGAGTGACAGAAGCACTAGAAGCGACAAGGGATAGAGATGCGTGGAAGGTCAAAATTGCCTACGCTTAAGAGAACGACACCTGATCGATTAATAGTAGTTTCTCTTGAATTGGTAACCGCTTCTACAAGGTTTGTTTTAATGCGCTTTACATTTAATCAATAGGTCAAAGTTTTAGCAATTATACCAATAATACAATATGTAGATATACACTTTTGATATGTAGATTAATATGGACTTCTTTATAAGACACATATGATATAAAAATCTCAAATTGTAGAAATTCAAAGTAACTACATATATAAAAATAATATGAATAATAATATTCTAAAGAAATTAATTGTTGAGAATAACAGATTTCTTTGAACACACTTTATATTCTGTTAAATTTCTTCACAGACAACCAGCAGTTTTCTTTTTCTTAAAGGGCCTTGGTGTGATTTCACAGTTAGCAGCCTAACGATAAAGAGTCCTGATACTCTTGATGGTTATACAAATAACAGTGATATTAAAAAATACATATAATTATACACTAAACCTAATGTCCTGTCTGATGCCGCTAATAATTATAACCATTAAACCATCAACATCCTATCACACCACTGCTGCTGTTGCTACTACTACTGCTGCAACACCATTACTTCTCTTACTATCCAACAACTGTTTTTACTATCAATACAACTATCACAAAACAAACTCAACAACTGTGACCACTTGACTAAATAGAAAAATCATGAAACCTAGCGAACTTTACTGAAAGTTAATGTTAATGTCGGACTTGTACGTGGAACAATTAACCTGTTGGTTTTAATAAAGATTGAAAAGAGTAAAGAATATTTAACATTTGCTGCAAAAAATGAAGAGACTGTTATGCAGTGTTACCACCCCTAGATTGAGACAAGTTTGATCTCACTTTTTCTTTCTTGCTTGTAAGACTGAACAATTACATAGAAAAAAATGAATGACAGTTTATCACTTTAATTTACTTTTATCTACCTAGCCATGCCCCTAACCCATCTAGAGTTTTTGCCACATTGCAGTAAGCTAACCATACCAGCGTGATCCATTGAACTCTTCCTTTAAATTAACTTAAATCCAACTGATACAAGGATCAGTAGACATTACACAGGTGCATCGGTGTTGATTATGAAGCATGCTTGTTAGTGTTAGTGACAAAGTTGATTAAAAAGAGAAAAAAAAACATGCAAAAGTAGTGCCTGGAATGAATTTACGCTTCATGGTTTGTCTTTCTCTTGCATGCTGAGAAGGACAAACCATAATTTCTATTTACCTGATGACAAAGGCCATCAATTTATGAATGTAGAAATTGTGCTTCAAAAATAACATCATGCATTCTATACACCTGTGTAATGTGCCATGATACTTTCTTTTTCTGCAGTTTTCTCCTTGTAAGCCAAAGAGACTTGAGGTATAAAAATTCAGATGTTCAGAGTTCAACAATACCTTTTGGGTGAAAAATCACAGGCACAGCCAATTTATAAGCAATTTTACCGAAGATATGTGCAGTTATTTACACCTAGTACTTGTCCAGACTTAAGTTCTTGGCTAGGCAAGGGGTAAAATTAAGCCATTTGAATAATAGAAATTGGAAGATCGAAATGTAAAGCTTTGGTTTTACTCTGCTCAACCAAAGTAAAGTCCAATAGGTCAATTGTTATGATTATAGATGAGACCGATCTATCTTTATTTAGAAAAATAATTTTTTTTCCTATCACTCAGACTGCAGTCTCCAATTAATGGAAAAGCGCTCTAAACTCTGTCTACTGCAAGTGACTCGAAAGAGTATTTTTCTCCTTTAAAATGGGTTATGTCCACTTTAATAAAATTTTGGTCGTTTAGAAAAATTATGTCAAGAGGTGTAATATCTGCACAAAGAACAAAAAAAAATTAAACTCCTGACTCATTCAGAACTTGCCACATGAGTGGAAAAAGCTGATCTCTAATAACTGCATTTGTCATAATTACCAGAAAAGGACAACGAATCTTATGTAAGGTTTCATGAAAAATCAGGAATTTAACATGTTCATTTCAAGTAACTTGTTTCCATACCTTTGTCTCCCAAATTTCAGACAAAATGGACCAGATGCTGAGAGAAAAAAAATTCTTCACTTTAAAGAGGAATGATACAGAAAGTGAAAGGAAACAATGTGGTGCAGAGAGCTAAATAGATAGAAAAAGGAATGTGGAAAACCTAAACAAAGGTCTCTATAAATTTAAATCCATTCCTGTAGATATCTTGGTATGGACCTGAATGAGATAGCAAAGTCCAATCTGAGCAACACTTGGATTGAGACACATGCTCAACAGAAAACAAGATGTTAGTAAATTCTGTACACATCAAGCCTTTGGAATGAAGCAAAGATGACAATGGTGAAAGAATCATCCTAGAATTATGGACTAGACTTGTGGATGGAGTGTTCTGTATTCAATAATACAATCAATAAATACATTAAATTTTACACCCGTAAAAAAATCGTATGATAAAAGCGAAGTTGTCAGTGCATATGACAAAGTCTAAAGAGGAAGAACAAAGCCTTGTTGAAAAAAGTATTTATGGAAAAATGAGCAAGAACAATTAAGCAGATTAGCCACGCAAATTTATACAAGCATAATTTATATTCTTAGAGAGAGAGAGCAAATGCATCACAAAAGGTTATAATGATTCTAGTGTTAATACTACCACAACCATAGTTCTGGCATCAACTACTTTTGCTGCTCTTTACGCTAGTGCTACTTTCACTAACATTGCTGCTGATAACACTATAATTACTGTACATATATGACATAGGATATTTTACAAATTTACTTCAAGGAACTTGAAAACAATTCCAAAAGGTATACCATCAAAAGAAGAAGAAATGAATATTTATACAAAACCAGGAAAATAAAGGTAAGTTTTGAGAGAAAAAGGATAACCCAAAGAAGAGATGGGTATGAAAAAAAAAAGGTGAAACTTGCTGATGTCAATCCTTGTTGTGTCGTTACATAGTCCATAAGTAATTTGTGGAAGACCAGTCATGCAGAGAGTTGTATGAGTTTGACTTAGCATCACTTGACACCTGTGTTGTCTAATCTCTCTAGCGCCAAATTTTGTTTATCCTGCGATGTACACTTTTTTTAAACTAAAAGGATGAAAAAAAAGTTAAATACACTGCGTTTGAACTTTTGAAAAGTAATGGAAATAATTCAGAGTCACTTGGCTCTTTATAAGCTTATACCTTTACTCCCATATTCCCACATTAATAGGAAGGACAACTACAAAAAGAAAGACAAATTACATAAATCCCATTAAAATATTGTCCACATTCAAGTTAGTAATGGGCATTTTCTTTACATACAAAAGTGATAAGTATGTAAATCAAAATTTAATCTAAAATTTGTCTGACTGCTTGTGTTCAATCTATTTTAAAAATGGCATCAATATAATTATTTTGACCATTAAATCTGCATATATGACAATAGCTAATGATTTTAACTTACATGCTTGAAAAGTTTGCCTCCTTCTTGTAACTCCACTATTTGCACCAACTTTCAATCTGTTCTTTTATGGACCCACACTAACATCCTGCAGAAATCAAATCATTCTATCAGATATTAAAATACATCACACTTGAGGACTTAAAAACTACCAGGAATAGAATATTACACATTTGAAAAAGCTCAACCTAAAATATACAAATTCAAAGTACGATAGAAGTTTTTTAATTGACCAACATTTTTAAGAATAATAAAATATGAAAAAAGTCTAAAAAATTTCTTTGTAAAGTTGAAATATGAATATGGAAACGTGAAAAAAAATCTCTTGGAAATTAATGTTTCAGTTGCCTCATTAACACAATGTGTTTTTATATTCTTCATAGAGCTGATCCAATGAATTTATCTCGACTTACAGTGCGTAGGTCTTTGCTAATTGGTGAAACAAAGGGCATTTAATCTTTCATATAGCAAAATGTCTCTTATACATTAGTATTCTTTTTTAATTTTTTTAGAAAAGAGATTTAATGAAATTATCTTGTATCCAAAGACTAAACAAAACCAATTTTTTTTTTAAACGGAGCATTACACTTTCATTGGTAAGAATGAACATACATCAATAGACTATATAGTTATGCGCCAAAGAGTGAACATTTTGGGAACTATATTAATTACTTCAGTTAAAACGTAACCCACCTTTGGTCAAAGGACCTTACTCCGATGCAAATTGATGACTGCCATGATCTTTGTGGTCCAGATTGCAATGTTGTTGATCCAGGTTTCTTGTGAGTCCAAACCTATTGCAATGAATTCAAGTCCCTTCACTACTTGTCATCCAAGTCCACCTCATCATCACGGTCCAGGTCCATTGCTATTGTGTTCCTCCCCTCCTTATCATGGTCCAGGACCCTTGTCATAGCAATACAGGTCCCTTCTTGTTGTAGCAGTCCAGGTCCCTCATTGTTGTTGTATTCCAGGTCCCTCCTTTAAGTTGTGGTCCAGGTCCCTCCTCGAAGCTGTGGTCCAGGTTCCTCATCATCGTAGTGGCCCAAGTCCCTCGTCGTCATCGTAGTGGTCCAGGTCCCTCATTGTCCTGGTGGTCCAAGTCCCTCTTCTTTCTTGTGGTCCAGGTCCCTTCTCAAAGCCATGGTCCAGGTCCCTCTTCGAAGCTGTTGTCAAAGTCCTTCATTGTCGCAGTGGTCCAGGTCGCTCATTGAAGCTGTGTTCGAAATCTCTCCTCATGGTCCAGGTCTCTCCTCTCAGCTGTGGTCCAGGTCCCTCCTCTCAGCTGTGGTCCAGGTCACTTCTCTGAGCTGTGGTCCAGGTCACTTCTCTGAGCTGTGGTCCAGGTCCCTCCTCGTAGCCGAGGTCCAGGTCCCTCCTCGTAGCCGAGGTCCAGGTCCCTCCTCGTAGCCGAGGTCCAGGTCCCTCCTCGTAGCCGTGGTCAAGGTCCCTCCTCGTAGCCGTGGTCAAGGTCCCTCCTCGTAGCCGTGGTCAAGGTCCCTCCTCGTAGCCGTGGTCAAGGTCCCTCCTCGTAGCCGTGGTCAAGGTCCCTCCTCGTAGCCGTGGTCAAGGTCCCTCCTCGTAGCCGTGGTCAAGGTCCCTCCTCGTAGCCGTGGTCCAGGTCCCTCCTCGTAGCCGTGGTCCAGGTCCTTCCTAAAAGCCGTGGTCCAGGTCCTTCCTAAAAGCCGTGGTCCAGGTCCTTCCTAAAAGCCGTGGTCCAGGTCCTTCCTAAAAGCTGTGGTCCAGGTCCTTCCTAAAAGCTGTGGTCCAGGTCCTTCCTAAAAGCCGTGGTCCAGGTCCCTCCTCGTAGCCGTGGTCCAGGTCCCTCCTCGTAGCCGTGGTCCAGGTCACTCCTCGTAGCCGTGGTCCAGGTCACTCCTCGTAGCCGTGGTCCAGGTCCCTCCTCTCAGCTGTGGTCCAGGTCCCTCCTCTCAGCTGTCGTCCAGGTCACTCCTCTCAGCTGTGGTCCAGGTCACTTCTCTGAGCTGTGGTCCAAGTCCCTCCTCGTAGCCGAGGTCCAAGTCCCTCCTCGTAGCCGAGGCCCACGTCCCTCCTCGTAGCCGAGGCCCAGGTCCCTCCTCGTAGCCGTGGTCAAGGTCCCTCCTCGTAGCCGTGGTCAAGGTCCCTCCTCGTAGCCGTGGTCAAGGTCCCTCCTCGTAGCCGTGGTCCAGGTCCCTCCTCGTAGCCGTGGTCCAGGTCCTTCCTAAAAGCCGTGGTCCAGGTCCCTCCTCGTAGCCGTGGTCCAGGTCCCTCCTCTCAGCTGTGGTCCAGGTCCCTCCTCGTAGCCCTGGTCCAGGTCCCTCCTCGTAGCCGTGGTCCAGGTCCCTCCTCGTAGCCGTGGTCCAGGTCCCTCCTCGTAGCCGTGGTCCAGGTCACTCCTCGTAGCCGTGGTCCAGGTCACTCCTCGTAGCCGTGGTCCAGGTCACTCCTCGTAGCCGTGGTCCAGGTCCCTCCTCGTAGACGTGGTCAAGGTCCCTCCTCGTAGACGTGGTCCAGGTCCCTCCTTGTAGACGTGGTCCAGGTCACTCCTCATAGCTGTGGTCCAGGTCCCTTTTCCTCGCAGTGCTCAAAATCGCTCCTCGTGGTCCAGGTCTTTCCTCATCCAGATCACTCCCTGGCATCATGGTCCAGGTCCCTCCTTGTCCTCCAAGCCCCTCACTATACATGTCCTTTCTCATCGGCATGGTTAAGGTCCCTTTTTCTGCTCATTATATAGTCCTCTGCTCAATGCCATGTGCCTCACAATCCTCATTGCCCAAAGCCGTTTTTGTGGACCAGTTTATGAGATTTCTGTATGGAAAAAAAATTATTCATGAATCATGATTCATTAAATCAGAAAATCATTATTTGTAAGACGAAATCTCTTAACTGAATTCACTTTAACGAGAATGAAATTTCAGCAAAAAAAAGGCTCTGTCCACTTAAAACTCAACATCAAATTATCACATTTGTTAAAAAAAAAGTTATGAAATAAAAATGTATACTCGTGAATTAAGGTAAATAATGCATGCCCATCTTCACGTACCTTCTGGAAGTTATCATCCAAGTCATGATTTACCATGTGTTTTTAGTCCAAACTTATGCCAAAGTCTCATCATTGTGGCTTTGCTCTTTCTTGTTCTTCTTTTCTTTATTCTACAAAAGAAAACTTTTATAATCGCACGCTTAATCAAAGGAATGAAAGGACCTAAAATGTGGAACTATAAAACTAGACAAAAATATAAAATATTGCAGCTTCTAGTCCTTAAGTACAGAGAAAATTAAAGACGTATTGGAATTTTTAAAAAAATATTTCAAATAATTAAAAAATGGGAGGATCTCTCATGATCAGATCAGTAGCATAAAAAAAGTCTCCTAATATATTCTTGTAGTAATAATCACTTGTGAAAAAAAAAAGGCATTTATGTGTGATAAGGCCTTTCAAACCCATTGTCCACCTTGATAAAATTGTTTCTTTTTTTAGTTCTCTGGTCAAGTCTATTCTTCCTTTTTCTGGATCATCGTCCATGGCCTCATGTCCATAGTTTTGACCTTGCGAGTCCATCCTTGTTCTTTGTCAAGGCCTTACATCTTTTCGGTCCAGATCTCACCTTGCCCGTCATCCTTGTGAGTAAAGGTCTCATCTTGGTTGCAGGTCCCTTGTGCTCAAGGATCCTATCTGCAATTATGTGATTCTCATGTTTTGATTTAAGCTCAACTTGTCTGTATGAATTATTTTAGTTTCATCTATGCTCAAACCTGAAGGTCTCATGCTAACAGCTATTAAAATCCTTGTCTTTCCGATACCTTTAGTCCATCTATTTATCTTCGTCCAAATCCTTCAAAGCAGGAACTCCCTACATATTGCAATTCCTTTGCTCTTAGTCCTAAGTAGAAAAAAGAAACAAATGATCCTTAACTTAAACAGAAAGTGTTAAGAACACTAAGAAGACTCTGTTTAAAATAATGTGCGCAGGATAATAATGAAGTCATGGAAATGTTAATTGTTTAATACAAGTGACAGGTCTTTAAGTACACAAAATCTTTTTTTTTAAATTACAAGTAAATTAATAATATGGGGATCAATAACAAGCCACTTACCAGTCGTGTCATCCAGTCATGAGTTTGCTTGCTGTCTTCATTTTCATGGGTAGACACATATCTCAACTTCAAATAAAGTTTCTTGTGATAATAGTAAAAAACAAGTAAATTCATTTTAATGGTAATTTTAAGGAATTTTATCACATTTCTTTTCCTTGATGCAAAACATTATGACTGTAAAAATGAAAAATATAGCACAATTTTTTCCAAAATAATTCTGACAAAAAAAGATTGCATGTTAAATATGTTTTTAAGGAGCCTATGTAAAAACTATTTCACAGTATATATGATCAGACTTTGAATTTACCAAACCTCTTCTCCTTATATGACTGTGAAAGCATCATTTTCAAAAGATTCATTATACCTTTCTTTTGAGTCTATTAGAAAATAAAAATGACAACAAAAAAAAAGGCTTACCATTGTCTAGAGGGATGAATTCCATTATCGCTATAGACCAAAGTCCATCTTTGTTCTTTGTCAAGGTCATGAGTTTTATGTCCAAAAGTCACCTTACATTAAACTTTAAGGACTTAAGTCATCCTTGTGAGTAGTTTTGATCTTGGTTGCAAGACCCTCGTACTCAAGGCTTTCATCTCCAATGAGGTAATTCTCATGTTTCAGTGCAAGTCAACTTGTTCCGATGAACTGTTTTAATTTCCCCTCTGCTCAAACTTGTAGGCCTCATGATACTACTACTAGTCTTTCTGATAGGTTCAGTCCATCGATTTGTCCTTGTCCAAATCCTAGAAAGCAGAACTCCCTCCTTGTAATTTCTTTGTGCTTAGTCCTAAATGTAAAAAAGAAACAAATGGTCTTTTATTTGAGCAGAAAGTGTTAGACATTAGAAATACACTACTTGACCTAAATGATGTGTACATGATAATTACAGAGTCATGAAAATGTTAATTTTTATAATATAAGAGACTCTGCCTTTCAACAATTATATGAACAGACATTTTTTCTACAAATACTAAGGTATGATTAAATTATTTAGGCATGAGTAAATGATAAAAGGATCAATAACAAGCCACTTACCTTTTATCTGGTCATGAGGTTGCTGTCTTCATTCTCATGGGTAGACAAATATCTCAACACTAAATAATGGTTTTTGCCAAAAATTTGTTTAATGAAATAAAAAATTATCAAATTTTATTCTTTTCCTACATTGAAACAAAGCTTTTTCACTGCAAATGATAAAATTAACTGGATAATATTTCCAAAATAACTAGAACGATCTTCAATACAGTCCAGACACAAAAAGATTGTATGTTTACTTTGTCTTTAAGGTGCATTTTAAAAGCAATTATTCATAGCAATAAGTCAACATCACATTTTGGAGCAAGTTTCTTTAAGTTTACCATATGTCCCATTGGTTGTCTTGTGTCTTTTGAGAGAAGGTTTAATAAGGTATCTCTGATAGTTCTTGTGTTCCAGTCTTTACAACTCTTGTCTGCTTCATCTGCTTCTTTCTTGTCGCTGAGTTCGCCCTTGCGATCCTGCTTCTTGTGATCCTTCTTCTAGGCCTATTGGTGCCTCTGTATGTCTTTTTTGGTTATCTAGGTATCACACTTCTGGTTCTGTTCTTGCTCTATAGCCTGAGATAGTTCAATTATGGATGTTCCTTTAACTGAATTATTTTTCTATTTTCCTTTGGTTGGTACTCTTTCTGGATATAATAATGCGTTTTCTGGTCTCTCTTGAAGAAAAAAATCAATAACAAATTAAATTAACTCAATGTTCGCAAAGTTCATTTTCACATCACTACGTAATAATCTCCATGCCTCATATTTTCCAGATCCTTCAAAGCAGAAACTCCCTACTTCTTGTCATTCCTAAATTGCGTCTTTAATTTGAAGAGAAAATGTTAAGCATAATTATTAGGAATACTCTGTTTAACATAAAAAGGTGTTAATGATTATGAAGTCATGGAAATCTTAATTATGAGAATATAATTGACCCTGCCTTGAAATATACAAAGAGAGGTTCTACAAGAATTTAGGTCTAATTAAATTATTTACGTATAAATAAACTGTATAGGTATCAATAGCAAGAAATTACCTTTTATCTTGTCAGGTTGCCGTCTTCATTATCATGGGTAGACAAGTATCTCAACACTTAACCCTTCTTGCCATACAGGAAAAGAACAAAATTTGTTTAATTTAAAAAAATGAATTTTTTTCTTTTCTTTATTTGATGCAAAGCATATTCAATGTAAAATTTGAAATTGACTGCATATTTACTTTAGAAAATTATTAGAATAATCTTAAATATAGTCCAGACACAGTAGATTGCGTGTCAATGCATTTAAAAACTGGTTGATGATAATAAGTGAACATGATTTTTGAAGCAGGTTTCTTTAAGTTTACCATCTTTCCCCTGGATTCTTTTGTGTCTTTTGAAAGAAGCTGTAAGAAGGCATCTTTGACAGATTTGTGTTCCAGTCTTTGTGATTCTTGTCTACTTGGTCTGAATGATCTCATTTTTTGTCATCAAACTGGCCCTTTTGATCCTGCTTCTTGTGGTCCTTCTTGCTCTAGTCCTTTCAGTGCCTGTTTTTGTCTTGTTTGGTTCTCCAGGTCTCAAACTTCTGGTTTTGTTTTAGCTGAGTAGCCTGAGATAGCTCAATACCCACGTTCCTTTAACTGAATTACTTTTCTCCTTTCCTTTGGGTGTACTCATATCTTTAGTATTGTTATGCATTTTCTGGCCTCTCGAAGGAAAAAAAATCAATAACATATTAAATTAACTTAATGTTTGCAAAGTTCATTTCCACATCACTAATTAATAATCTAAAAGACTCATTTTTTCCAGATCCTTGAAAGCAGAAACTCCCAACTTCTTGTAATTCTTTTGCTAGTAATCCTAAATGGAAAATAGAAACATATTGTCTTTAATTTGAACAGAAAATGTTGAGCATATTAGGAATACTGTTTTTGATATAAAAAAAAGGTGTTAAAGATTATGAAGTCATGGAAATCTTGATTTTTTTTAATAAAAGTGACCTTGCCTTTGAATATACAAAGAGACATTCTACAAGAAGTAAGGCATAATTATTTAGGTACGAATAAACTATATAGAGATCAATAACAAGCAACTTACCTTGTTCTTGTCAGGTTGCTGTCTTACTTCTCATGGGTAGACAAATACCTCAACACTAAATAATGGTTTTTGCCAGAACAGGAAAAGATAAAATTTGTTTCATTAAATAAAAAATTATCCAATTTTATTATTTTCCCACCTTTAAACAAAGCTTTTTCACTGCAAATGATAAAATCGACTGAATAATATTTCCAAAATAAGTACAACAATTTTTAAAATAGTCCAGACAAAAAGAGATATGTTTACTTTGTCTTTAAGGTGCATTTAAAAAGCAGTTCATTAGATTTTGCAGCAAGTTTCTTTAAGTTTACCATATGTTCCATTGGTTGTCTTATGTCTTTTGAGAGAAGGTGTAATAAGGCATCTCTGATAGTTCTTGTGTTTCAGTCTTTACAACTCTAGTCAGCTTCATCTGACTGACCTTGTTTGTCATTCAGTTCGCCCTTGTGATCGTGCTTCTAGTCCTATTGGTGCCTCTGTACGTCTTGTTTGGTTATCTAGGTATCGCACTTCTGGTTCTGTTTTTGCTCTATAGCCTGAGATAGTTCAATTATGGATGTTCCTTTAACTGAATTATTTTTCTATTTTCCTTTGGTTGGTGCTCGTATCCCGAACATAATAATGCGTTTTCTGGTCTCTCTTGGAGAAAAAAATCAATGACATATTACATTAACTCAATGTATGCAAAATTCATTTTCACATCACTACGTAATAATCTCCAAGCCTCATATTATCCAGATCCTTCAAAGCAGAAACTCCCTACTTCTTGTTATTCTTAAATTGCCTCTTTAATTTGAACAGAAAATTTTAAGCATATTAGGAATACTTTAACATAAAAAGGTGTTGATTATGAAGTCATGGAAATCTTAATTCTGAGTATATAAGTGACCTTGCCTTTGAATATACAAAGAGAGGTTCTACAAGAATTTAGGTATAATTAAATTATTAAGGTATAAATAATATAGATATCAATAACAAGCAACTTACCTTTTATCTTGTCAGGCTGCCGTCTTCATTCTCATGGGTAGACAAGTATCTCAACACTTAATGCTTCTTGCCATACAGGAAAAGAACAAAATTTGTTTAATAAAAAAAATTGAATTTTTTCCTTTTTTTTCTTCTTCAATGCAAAGCACATTCAATGTAAAATTTGAAATTGACTGCATATTTATTTTATAAAATTATTAGAATAATATTTAATATAGTCCAGACACAAAAGATTGCGTGTTCACTATGTCTTTAAAGTGCATTTAAAAACTGGTTGATGATAATAAGTCAACATGACTTTTTGGAGCAGGTTTCTTTAAGTTTACCATCTTTCCCCTGGATTCTCTTGTGTCTTTTGAAAGAAGCGTAAGAAAGCATCTTTGATAGTTCTTGTGTTCCAGTCTTTGTGATTCTTGTCTACTTGGTCTGAATGATCTCATTTTTTGTCATCAAACTGGCCCCTTTGGTCCTGCTTCTTGTGGTCCTTCTTGCTCTAGTCCTTTCAGTACCCGTTTTTGTCTTGTTTGGTTCTCCAGGTCTCAAACTTCTGTTTCTGTTTTAGCTGAGTGGCCTGAGATAGCTCAATATCCATGTTCCTTTAACTGAATTATTTTCTCTTTTCCTTTCGGTGTACTCATATCCTTATTATTGTTATGCATTTTCTGGCCTCTCAAAGGGAAAAAAAAAATAACAGAGTTAAATTGAATTAATGTTTGCAAAGTTCATTTCCACATCATTAATTAATAATCTCAAAGACTCATATTTTCCAGATCCTTCAAAGCAAAAACTCCCAACTTCTTGTCATTCTTAAATTGCGTCTTTAATTTGAACAGAAAGTGTTAAGCATATTAAGATTACTCTGTTTAATATAAGTAAGGTAATGATTATGAAATCATGGAAATCTTAATTCTGAGAATATAAGTGACCCTGCCTTTGAATATACAAAGAGAGGTTCTACAAGAACTTAGGTATGATAAAATTATTTAGGTAGAAATACACTATATAGGTATCAATAACAAGCAACTTACCTTTTTTCTTGTCAGGCTGCCGTTTTTATTCTCATGGGTAGACAAGTATCTCAACACTTAATGCTTCTTGCCATACAGGAAAAGAACAAAATTTGCTTAATAAAAAAAAAATTGAATTTTTTTCTTTTTTTGTCTTCGATGCAAAGCATATTCAATGTAAAATTTGAAATTGACTGCATATTTATTTTAGAAAATTATTAGAATAATCTTTAATATAGTCCAGACACAGAAGATTGCGTGTTAACTATGTCTTTAAAGTGCATTTAAAAACTGGTTGATGATAAGTCAACATGACTTTTTGGAGCAGGTTTCTTTAAGTTTACCATCTTTCCCCTGGATTCTCATGTCTCTTTTAAAAGAAGCTGTATGAAGGCTTCTTTGACTGTTCTTGTGTTCCAGTCTTTGTGATTCTTGTCTACTTGGTCTGAATGATCTCGTTTCCTGTCATCAAACTTGCCCTTTTGATCCTGCTTCTTGTGGTCCTTGCTTTAGACCTTTCAGTGCCTGTTTTTGTCTTGTTTGGTTCTCCAGGTCTCAAACTTCTGGTTCTGTTTTAGCTGAGTAGCAGAGATAGTTCAATACCCACGTTCCTTTGAATTATTTTTTTTCCTTTCCTTGGGGTGTTATGCGTTTTCTGGACTCTCTTGAAGAAAAAAATCAATAACATATTAAATTGACTTAATGTTTGCAAAGTTACTTCCGCATCAATAATTAATAATCTCAAAGACTCATATTTTCCAGATCCTTCAAAGCAGAAACTCCCAACTTCTTGTCATTCTTAAATTGCGTCTTTAATTTGAACAGAAAGTGTTAAGCATATTAAGAATACTCTGTTTAATATAAATAAGGTGTTAATGATTATGAAATCATGGAAATCTTAATTCTGAGAATATAAGTGACCCTGCCTTTGAATATACAAAGAGAGGTTCTACAAGAACTTAGGTATAATTAAATTATTTAGGTATAAATACACTATATAGGTATGAATATCAAGCAACTTACATTTTATCTTGTCAGGCTGCCGTCTTCATTCTCATGGGTAGACAAGTATCTCAACACTTAATGCTTCTTGCCATACAGGAAAAGAACAAAATTTGTTTAATAAAAAAAAAATTGAATTTTTTTCTTTTATTTATTTGATGCAAAGCATATTCAATGTAAAATTTGAAATTGACTGCATATTTACTTTAGAAAATTATTAGAATAATCTTAAATATAGTCCAGACACAGTAGATTGCGTGTTAATGCATTTAAAAACTGGTTAATGATGATAAGTGAACATGATTTTTGAAGCAGGTTTCTTTAAGTTTACCACCTTTCCCCTGGATTCTCTTGTC
Organism: Elysia crispata; assembly: GCA_033675545.1. NCBI lineage: Eukaryota > Metazoa > Mollusca > Gastropoda > Plakobranchidae > Elysia > Elysia crispata. The sequence continues at coordinate 33,278 of JAWDGP010001837.1, forward strand.
TCTTTTAAAAGAAGCTGTATGAAGGCTTCTTTGACTGTTCTTGTGTTCCAGTCTTTGTGATTCTTGTCTACTTGGTCTGAATGATCTCATTTCTTGTCATCAAACTTGCCCTTTTGATCCGGCTTCTTGTGGTCCTTCTTGCTCTTGTCCTTTCAGTGCCTGTTTTTGTCTTGTTTGGTTCTCCAGGTCTCAAACTTCTGGTTCTCTTTTAGTTGAGTGGCCTGAGATATCTCAATATCCATGTTCCTTTAACTGAATTATTTTCTCTTTTCCTTTCGGTGTACTCACATTTTTTTTATTTTTATGCATTTTCTGGCCTCTCGAAGGAAAAAAAATCAATAACATATTAAATTGACTTAATGTTTGCAAAGTTCCTTTCCACATCATTAATTAATAATCTCAAAGACTCATATTTTCCAGATCCTTCAAAGCAAAAACTCCCTACTTCTTGTCATTCTTAAATTGCACCTTTAATTTGAACAGAAAGTGTTAAGCATATTAAGATTACTCTGTTTAATATAAGTAAGGTGTTAATGATTATGAAATCATGGAAATCTTAATTCTGAGAATATAAGTGACCCTGCCTTTGAATATACAAAGAGAGGTTCTACAAGAACTTAGGTATGATAAAATTATTTAGGTATAAATACACTATATAGGTATCAATAACAAGCAACTTACCTTTTATCTTGTCAGGCTGCCGTCTTCATTCTCATGGGTAGACAAGTATCTCAACACTTAATGCTTCTTGCCATACAGGAAAAGAACAAAATTTGTTTAATTAAAAAAAAAAATTTTTATTTCTTTTCTTTGATGCACAGCATATTCAATGTAAAATTTGAAATTGACTGCATATTTATTATTGAAAATTATTAGAATAATCTTTAATATAGTCCAGACACAGAAGATTGCATGTTAACTATGTCTTTAAGGTGCATTTAAAAACTGGTTGATGATAATAAGTCAACATGACTTTTTGGAGCCGGTTTCTTTGGTTTACCATCTTTCCCCTGGATTCTCTTGTGTCTTGAAAGAAGCTGAAGAAGCCATCTTTGATAGTTCTTGTGTTCCAGTCTTTGTGATTCTTGTGTACTTGGTCTGAATGATCTCAATTCTTGTCGTCAAACTGGCCCTTTTGATCCTGCTTCTTGTGGTCCTTCTTGCTCTAGTCCTTTCAGTGCCTGTTTTTGTCTTGTTCGGTTCTCCAGGTCTCAAACTTCTGGTTTTGCTTAAGCTGAGCAGCCTGAGATAGCTCAATACCCATGTTCCTTTCACTGAATTATTTTTCTCCTTTCCTTTGGGTGTACTCAAATCCATGTTACGATTTTCTGGCCTCTCTTCAAGGGAAAAAAAATCAATAACATATTAAATTGACTTAGTGTTTGCAAAGTTCATTTCCACATCACTAATTAATAATCTCAAAGACCCATATTTTCCAGATACTTGAAAGCAGAAACTCCGTACTTCTTGTCATTCTTTTGCTCTTAATCGCAAATGGAAAATAGAAACATATTGTCTTTGATTTGAACAGAAAGTGTTAAGCATATAAGGAATACTCTGATATTAAAAAAAAGGTAATGATTATGAAGTCATGGAAATCTTGATTCTTTGAATACAAGTGACCTTGCCTTTGAATATACAAAGAACTAAGGCATGATTATTTAGGTACGAATAAACTATATAGAGATCAATACAAGCAACTTACATTTTATCTTGTCAGGTTTCTGCCTTTATTATCATGAGTAGACAAATACCCCAACACTAAATAATGGTTTTTGCCAGAGCAGGAAAAGATTAAATTTGTTTCATTAAGTGAAAAATTATCAACTTTTTTTATTTTTCAACCTTGATACAAAGCTTTTTCACTGTAAATGATAAAATTAACTGAATAATATTTCCAGAATAAGTAGAACAATCTTTATTAGAGTCCAGAAACAAAAAGATTGTATGTTTACTTTGTCTTTAAGGTGCATTTAAAAAGCAGTTCATAGCAATAAGTCAACATCTGATTTTGCAGCAAGTTTCTTTAAGTTTACCATATTTCCCATTTGTTGACTTATGTCTTTTGAGAGAAGGTGTAATAAGGCATCTCAGAGTTTCTGTGTTCCAGTCTTTACAGCTCTTGTCAGTTTCATCTGAATGATCTCGTTCAGTTCGCACTTGTGATCCTGCTTCTTGTGATCCTTCTTCTAGGCCTATTGGTGCCTATGTATGTCTTGTTTGGTTATCTAGGTATCACACTTCTGGTTCTGTTCTTGCTCTATAGCCTGAGATAGTTCAATTATGGATGTTCCTTTAACTGAATTATTTTTCTATTTTCCTTTGACTGTACTTATATCCTGGATATAATAATGTGTTTTCTGGTCTCTCTTGAAGAAAAAAAATCAACAACAAATTAAATTAACTCAATTTTCGCAAAGTTCATTTTCACATCACTATGTAATAATCTCCAAGCCTCATATTTTCCAGATTCTTCAAAGCAGAAACTCCCTACTTCTTGTCATTCCTAAATTGCGTCTTTAATTTGAAGAGAAAATGTTAAGCATATTAGGAATGCTCTGTTTAACATAACGAGGTGTTCATGATTATTAAGTCATGGAAATCTTAATTCTGAGAATATAAGTGACCCTGCCTTTGAATTTACAAAGAGAGGTTCTACAAGAACTTAGGTCTAATTAAATTATTTAGGTATAAATAAACTTTATAGGTAGCAATAACAAGCAACTTACCTTTTATCTTATCAGGCTGTAGTCTTCATTCTCATGGGTAGACAAGTATCTCAACACTTAATGCTTCTTGCCATACAGGAAAAGAACAAAATTTGTTTAATTAAAAAAAATTGAATTTTTTTCTTTTTTTCTTTTAAATGCCAAGCATATTCAATGTAAAATTTGAAATTGACTGCATATTTATTTTATAAAATTATAGAACAATCTTTCATATAGTCCAGACACAGAAGATTGCGTGTCAACTATGTCTTTAAGGTGCATTTAAAAACTGGTTGATGATAGATAAGTCATCATGACTTTTTGGAGCAGGTTTCTTAAGTTTTACCATCTTTCCCCTGGATTCTTTTGTGTCTTTTGAAAGAAGCTGTAAGAAGGCATCTTTGACAGATTTGTGTTCCAGTCTTTGTGATTCTTGTCTACTTGGTATGAATGATCTCGTTTTCTGTCATCAAACTGGCCCTTTTGATCCTGCTTCTTGTGGTTCTTGCTCTAGTCCTTTCAGTGCCTGTTTTTGTCTTGTTTGGTTCTCCAGGTCTCAAACTTCTGGTTCTGTATCAGCTGAGTAGTCTGGTCTCTCTTGAAGAAAAAACTGTAACATATTCAATTGACTTAATGTTTGCAACGTTTATATTCAAATTTTTAATCTCAAAGCCTCTTATTTTCCTGACCCTTGAAAGCAGGAACTCCCTACTTCTTGTAATTTTATTTGCATTTACTTCTAAATGGAAAATAAACAAATCATCCTTAATTTGAACAGAAAGTGTTAAGCATATCAGGATTAATCTACTTGATGTAAATTATATGCACATGATATTTATGAACTCATGAAAATGTTAATTCTTTGAATATAAGCAGTCCCACCTTTGAATATGTATCAGACATTGTTTCTTGTGATCCTTCCTGTTTTAGTCCTTTTGGTGCCTTTTCTTGTCTTGTTTGGTTCTCCAGGTCTCAAACTTCTGGTTCTGTTGAGCTCAATAGCCTGAAGTAGCCCCAATTACCCTCTTTAACTAAATTAATCTTTGTCTTTCCTTTGGCCATACTGATGTCCTTGTTATAGTAATGCATGGTCTTTTCTCTCTTTAAGAAAAAAAAAATAAAAACATAAAAAATAACATTTTAAAGTAACATAACATTTGCGATTTTAATTTCCAAAGAGCTAATCAATAACCTCCAAGCTCATTGTATTGACAGTATTCATGCCAAATTGATCTCCATTAGCTTTTTGAATTTGCCAGTTGCTCATAAATTTGTGCCCCTGAAACTTGTTCACCATTGTCATTCAATAGGATTTATTCTAACATTTAATAAATAATCACAAATGATTAGAGATTCAAATTGTCTCTTACCTTAGTTGTGAATCTAAGACAATACTTTTTGTCTAAAAAACCAATCAGCTCAAGGTTTAAAGTAAAGTTTTAGCTCACAAGTTGTGATCTATGTGTATCCTTTGTTCTCTTTTCTTGAGATTCTGTGTAGGAACCAAAGAATAAACAGTTTAGCCATAAGTGGAATTTTACATTTATCTATCATTTACTTTTAAAAAAGTTTTACAATGAAAAAAATTATTTGTGCTTTACTTATCCTTCTGGACTTATTACACATCAAAGCAACTCAATCTAGAAAGAGGAAAAATAGGAATGTTCCTATATACTGTTTGTTTCAACCAATCATAATTCTATTTCTGTCCCCTCACCCTAAATCCTGCTCATTCTTTTCATAGCATCAATTATTGTCATAGTCTATCATATTGTATTTATGTTTATGTTCTTAATCTCTATCTTTGTGCTACAAGTCCACTTAGAGCTCCCTGTGTAGATCTGATCAATAGAGTGTTCATAATTCATTTACAGATGGATAAAGTACACCTTCATTAATAGGCTTCATAATGTATCTAACCACTCTGTCATATGTGTAACCATCATTTCCGACAGATTCAATATAATTTTTTTTAGAGTCTTTGATAAAAACAAAAACAAAAACTAAAAGAAAAAAAATCCACAGCCAAACAAAAGGTCCAGTCCCCTCATTGTCATTGGTTCCACTTCCATCCATGATTTTTCTTATCTAGGTCTTAGATCCTTTTGGTCCAGGTTTTACCTTGCCCTCTTGGTCCAAGGCTCTCATCTTTGTAGATCCAGGTCTGTCAGCTGTAGCTCCCTCTTTCCTCATGTCTTCAGGGTAATCATAGTCCAAGTCTTTTTGCATCATAGACAGAATCTCTTCTTTGTGGATCTATTTCATTGACTACTATTCAAATTAATAAAATATTAAAACAGAAAAAAGAAATTGTAGCAATCTTTTGTTCAAATTTGGGAAATTACGTACTACTCCTGAGGTGCCATACCTTGTATTCTTTATTATCACCCAAATTACCCTCATAAAATAAAACACTTGTCAAAAAAAAAAAAGAGTTGCACTCCATAAAAGGATAGTAGATATTAGATGTCTTTAGGTTTATATGTGAGATTATTATTTACTTTGCAAGCAAAAATGACCTATGAAAGCAGATGAATATTTTGTAGACAAAGAAGAGGTAAACACAAAGATGTTAGATACTTAGAACCCTGTAAGGATGCTAAGAGTTCTAGTTACATTAATCCTTACAGTACCTACTATAATGTTTTCTGTCTAATTACTTGTGCTCCAAGTCCTCATTGTGCTTGGTGCCTACATCTTATGAAAAGACTTCATGAAAAAAGAATTAGCAATTATTTTTATATCAGTTTGTAAAGGATATATAGGGAAAAGAAAAATGAATTGCAAATATTGTGTCACTTTTATATTTTATCTCAGGCATGGAAATATATATGGTTTCCTGTAAAGAGAGTCAATATGGATAGGAGATAAGACAAACGAGTGTTGCATACTTATGTTATAGAAATTATCCTTACTATGAGAGTCAAGAGTTGTGCTTCGTCTTTGAGCAGCTATGTTTTTTTCTCATCATTTAGCCCCCTGAATTAGAATAAAGGGTTTTTGAAAACAGGTTTAAGTAACAGCATAAACATAACAGTGCAATAATCTGTTCATAAGTCTATAAAAGAAATTAAATATAAAGCCCTCAAGCATAGCCTGATACAACTGGGAAGGGAATTAATTGCTGCCACTTACCCTAAACTCCAACATGTTCATATCAAAGGACTGACCCTCCTGGTTTAACTTGCAGTTCTGTCTCATTTCACAATTTGTGTTAGAATTCAATATTGCTGAGCTATTCACTCTCTTGCTGTCAACCTCAGACATGAGATTGCTGGTACTTTTCACTGCTCTAGTCCCACTGCTTTGCTGTAAATACAAATTTAGTGGTAAAAAGAAATATATTTTCTTAAATCATGTTTACAAAGGCAAATTAAAAAATCTTCCAACTCTTGTGATAACAGTAGGGTAGTTAGCTTCCATGATTTTTCGTTCACAAATTACAATTATATAAATGTATAAAAAAAATGCTACTATATCTTTCCTCGATGATATTAGGCCATAAATGCTGCAAAATAGAATGGAACACTTGACTTACCTGTATTTCACAAGAGTGAGGCTCAAGGTATGGCACATGCCTGTCATTTTATGCTTGTCCGGGCTCTAATTCATCTTGAAAACTCTCTTGGCTCCTACATGATTCTTGTCCCAGTTATTCAAATCCACTTTTCAATCCTGTCACATGCCTCACTGGTTACCCTCACAACACCAACTTCTACTTAACTCTGCTGCAAGCACAACTAGATGTAGAAAAAGTCCCATCAAATCATTTTAAAATAAAAGAACTTGCATTGGTACATTGAGATAAATTTCAGACCTGTTTAATTTTTGAGTAAAATTAAGAACTGTGTCCACTTCCTCATAAACAAATAAATGGTTTATTCTTCACCTTTAAGTTTAGATGTGAGATTACTGTTTACTTTGCAAGCAAAAATGGCCTATTAAAACAGATGAACATTTTGTAGGCAAAGAAGAGGTAAACACAAAGATGTTAGATACTAAGAACCCTGTAAGGATGCTAAGAATTCTGGTTACATTAATCCTTACAGTACCTACTATGTTTTCGGTCTAATTACTTGTGCTCCAAATCCACATTGTGCTTGGTGCCAACATCTAATGAAAAAACTGTTCATGAAAAAAGAATTGGCAATAATTTTTATATTAGATTGTAGAGGATATATAAGGAAAAGAACGAAAAAGAAAAATGGATTAGAAATATTATGTCACTTAACATTTTATATTTTATCACAGGCAAAAATATACAATGCTTGTCTGTAAAGAGAGTCACTTTGGATTGGAGCTGAGATAAAAGATTATTGCATGCTTAAGTTATAGAAATTATTTTTACTATGAGAGTCAAGAGTTTTGCTTCATCTTTGTGCCGCTTTGTCATCTCATCATCTAGCCCCCTGCATTAGAAACAAGGGTTTTTATAAACAAAAAAGTGTTTCAGTAAAAACATAAAAATTACACTGCGATAATGTATTCACAAGTCTATACAAGACAAATTTAACATAAAGCCCTCAAACAGAGCCTTAAACAAACTGGAAAAGGAATTTATTGTTGCCACTTACCCCAATCTCCAACATGTTCATATCAAAGGACTGACCCTCCTGATTTTACTTGCAGTTCTGTCTCATTTCGCAATTTGTGTTAGAATTAAAAATTGCGGAGCTATTCATTCTCTTGATGTCAATGTTGAGCATGAGTTTGTTGGTTATTTTCACTGCTCTTGTCCCACTGCTTTACTGTAAAAACAAATTTAATGCTAAAAAAATATTTTCTTAAATCAATGCAAATTAAAAAATCTCGTGATAAAAGCAGGGCAGTTAGCTTCCATGATTTTTCGTCCACCAATTACATTACATAAATGTATTAAAAAAAAGCGTTACTATATCTTTCCTTGATAATATTAAGCCATAAACGTTGCAAAATAGAATAGACCACGACTTATCACAAGAGCGAGGTTCAGGTAGGGTACATGCCTGTCATTTTATGCTTGTCCTGGCTCCTATTCTTCATGACAACTCTCTTGGCTCCTACATGATTCTTGTTCCAGTTGTTCATATCCATCTTTTATCCAACTTGCATACACCACTGGTTATCTCCACAACACCAGCTTCTAGTCAACTAAGAGTAGATATAGAAAAAGCGTCAACAAATTATTTCAAAGTAAAAGATCTTGCATAAATTTCAGACCTGTGTAAGTAAAATTGAAAATTTATATGTATTTCTTTAACTGTGTAAATAAGGATAAGAGAAATGTCACTGAGTTGCAGATCCTTATCCAGTTGAAACCATGAGTAAGATATTTAACGTTCTAACATATGCACACAAGCTCACATGAAATACCATTAAAAGTTTTCCTCATTTAAATAATCATTAGATGTTTTATTATCACTTTAGTTCTAAATGTGATTACTTTGAGTTTGCAAGCGAAAAAAAGTATGAAAACTGATGGACGAAAAGGTACGCTCACAAAGATGTTAGATACTAAGAACGTTGCAAGGATGCTAAGTGTTTTAGTTACATTTATCCTTACAGTACCTACTATAATGTTTTCTGCCTAATTACTTGTACTCCAGGTCCATATTTTACATGGTGCCTACATCTAATGAAAAGACTGAAAAGTCAGTTCATGACAATAAAATCGATAAATTTTATATTAGTATTTAATGGATAAATATTGAAGCAAAAGAACAAACAAAAGAAAAGATTCCGAAATTGTGTCATTTTATATTTTATCAGGACATGGAAATGCATAATGCTTACATGTAAAGCTTACCATTGAACATGAGGGAAGTTGTTTTGGGTTGAGGCTGAAGTAAAAGAGGTGTTGCATGCTTATCTTATAGAATTTACCCTCACTCAGAGATTCCAGAGTCTCGCTTCGACTCTCTGCCTCCAAGTCCACTTAACATCTAGCCTCCTGAATTGAAGGGTCTTTTTTTTGATGGTTAAGTACTAGTATAAACAACATTTTATTGCCATTTTATATTTATAAGTCTTAAAAGACATTAAATATAATAAATAAATATCTCAAATAGAACATGGTATAAACTGGAAAGGGAATTTATTGCTGCCACTTACCTCAACTCCATCATGTCCATATAAATAAAAGTACCAACTTACCTGATTTAACTTGCAGTTCTGCCTCATTTCATGATTTGTGTAAATTTAAAAAATGCTGAGCTGCTCACTCTATTGTCATCAATGTCACACTTTAATTTGAGGGTTCACTGATCCAGTCCCAGTGCTTTACTGGAAGTCAAAATGTAATGGTGAAAGAAAAATTTTATTTTCTCAAATCATGTGATGACAGCATGGCAGTTAGCTACCATGATTTTTTTTTCACATGATATATCTAAATGTATATACATATACTTGACACTATGTTTTCTCGATGATATCAAGATATAAATTTAACAAAATAGAATTATCAATCTATCTTTATATCTGAAAAAGAGCAAGGTTCAAAGTAGGGCACATGCCTATCTTTATATACTTGTCCTAGCTCTGATTCTGATGGTCAACACTCTTGACTCCTACATCGATCTTGTCACAGTTGTTCTTATCCATCTTTTATCCATGTTGCATGCCCCACTGGTTACCATCACAATACATGCTTCTACTCTACTCTGCTGATAACATGACTAGATAAAGAAAAAATCTCAACAAATCATTTTAAAACATTGTAAAACTGGAAAAAAATTTCAGACCTGTCAAACTTAACAGTAAAGTTGAAAGTTTATATGTATTTCTATAACTGTGTAAATAAGGATAAGAGAAATGTCACTGAGTTGCAGATCCTTATTCAGTTGAAATGATTGATAAGATATTCAACATCCTAACATATGCACACAAGCTCACATGAAATACTATTAAAAATGTTTCCATTTTTTTTTTATAATATTTGAGGTGGTTTCTTCTTTACCGATAGGTTAAGATGTCAGATTATTACCTTAGCAAGCAAAACAAAGTAAAAAAAAGTTATGAAAATCTTTTAAACAATGAAAAGGTAAGCACAAAAAGATTTACGGTACTAAGAAACTGAGGACTCTGAGGGTTCGTTACATTAATCCTAACAGTAACTATCAATGTTCTAATGTATCAATGTTCTGAGTCTAATTACCAGTGCTCCAAGTCCACATTCCACATTGTACTTAGTGGCTACATCTGATGAAAAGACTATGTCAACAGAATAAGCAATTATTTTTATATTAAATTATAATGGATATAAAAGTAAGAAAAAACAAAACAAAATGGATTGACAATATTGTGTCATTTAACATTCTATATTTTATCTCAGGCATGGAAATATATAATACTTGCCTATAAAGGTTACCATTTAACAAAGAGAGTGGCTTTTGTTTGGATCTGAAGTAAAGGAGATGTTGCATTCTTATGTTATAGAAATAGTTCTCTGTCAGAGTCAAGAGTCTTGCTCCGTCTATCTGCCTCTAAGTCCTCTTAACATCTAGTGCCCTGCATTAGAAAAAGGGCTTTTAAAAACAGAATATTTAAGTAATAGCAAAAACATTATATTGCAACAATATGGTCACAAGTCGATAAAAAACAGCCTGATAAAAGGAAATTTATTGTTGTCACTTACCCCAAACTCCAACATGTTCATATCAAAGGATTGACCCTACTAATTTTACTTCTGTCTCATTTCAATTCAAACTGCTGAGCTATTCACTCTCCTGCTGTCAGCATCAGACATGAAATTGCTGGTCCTTTTCACAGCTCCAGTCCCAGTGCTTTGCTGTAAGTCAAAAATATTTTCTTAAATCATGTTTAAATTGGCAAATTAAAAAATCTTCCAACCCTTATGATGATAGCAGGGCAGTTAGCTACCAGCATTTTTTGTTCAAAGAATATAATCATATAAATGTATTAAAAATGCTTGACTATATCTTTCCTCTACAATATAAGTCATATATGTTACAAAATAGAATGGAACACTTGACTTACCTGTATTCCACAACAGCAAGGCTCAAGGTAGGATACATGCCTGTCATTTTATACCTGTTCTCCTTAACTCTCTTGGCTCCTAGATGATTCTTGTCCCAGTTGTTCATATCCATCTTTTATCCATGTTGCATACCCCACTGGTTACCACTACAACACCATCTATTACTCGACTCTGCTGCTTACACCACTAGATTTAGAAAAATTTCAAACAAACTTAAAATAAAACATTGTAACATTGCAGATAAATTTCAATGTTATTTAACTTTTCAGTAAAATAGAGATATTTATGTATTTCTTTAGCTGTGTAAATACCGATCAGATAAATGTCACTGAGATGCAGATCCTTATCTAGTTGAAACCATGGGTAAGATATTCAACATAATAACAAGCTAACATGAAATGCGGTTAAAAGTGTTTCCACTTTTAAATAATAAGGTGGTTTCTTTTCCACCTGTAGGTTAAGATGTGATATTTCTATTACTAATTAATAAATTTGCAAGCAAAAACAAAGTATGAAAATTGATGAACATCTTGCGCACGAAGAAAAGGTAAACACACAAAGGTTTTAGATATTAAGGACCCTGTGAGCATACTAAGTTTAAGTTACATTAATTCTAACAGTACCTATAAATGTTCTCTTTCAAACTACTTATGCTCCAAGCCTGCACTGCACTTAGTGCCTACACCTGATTAAAGGATTAAATTCATTATTAGTATATAACAGACATATATTAACTTTAAGAAATAGAACAGAACAAACAGAAAAAAAAGATTACAAATATTGTCTCACTTAACATTTGATATTTTATCTAAGGCATGGAATATATAATGCTTGCCTATAAAACTTACCAGTGAATAGAAGGATAAGAGATGTATGATGCTTATCTTTAAAGAAATTATCCTCACTCAGAGTCAAGAGTCTTGGTTCATCTTTCTGCCTCTAAGTTATCTCAACATCTAGCCCCCTGCATTAGAAGAAGGGTGTTTTAAAAAATAAGTTCTTTCATAAAAAAACATTACACATTGTAAACATATGTTTACAAGTCTTTAAAATACAGACATAAACAATGTTCTCAAATGGAGCCTGGCGCAAACCAGAAAGAGAATTTATTGTTGGCACTTATCTCTAACTTCAACATGTCAATGTCGAAGTAATGACCCTGATAATTTAACTCGCAGTTCTGTCTGTTCAGGATTTGTGTTAGAATTCAGAATTGCTCTGCTTTTCACTCCCACGTGGTCAACGTCAGACAGGAAATAGTTGGTTCTCTTCACTGCTCCAGTCCGAGTACTTTACTGTAAGTCAAAGTAAAAATTCAATTGTAAAAGAAAAATATTTTCTCAAATCATCTTTACAGTGACAAATTAAAAAAAACTCTTGTGATGACAGCAGAGCAATTACCTTACATGACCCTTTTGTTCATGAAATAGGTCTTTTTATATAATGAAACATTTATTGACTTACATGTTTTTTAAGCGAGGAGCAGGGTGGGGTATATGCCTGTCAATTGCCCCAGCTCCATTTCTCCTTGGCAACTCTCTTTACTAGTACATGATTCTTGGCCCATGTTTTATCCATGTTGTATACACATGGTTACCATCATGATACCAGCTCCTCAAATCGATTTCTAACACAACTAGGTGTAGAAAAGTCCCAACCAATTAGTTAAAAATTAACTTGCATAGTGAAACTGGAGAAAAATTTCAGACCTCAAAATTTTAAGTAAAATTGAAAACATATAACTTTTAAATATTGTAAAGATAAATGTCAATGAGATGCAAATCTGTCAATTTGTAACCATAGGTAAAATATTCAACATCCTAACCTATACAAATAAGGTCACAAGAAACACCATTAAAATAATTGTTCAGATGGCTTCTTTTTAACCTGTAGGTTAAGATGGGAAATTCTTATTAACTTTGCAAGCAAACGCAAAGCATGAAAACTGATGAACATCTTGTATACAAAAAAAGGTAAACACACGAAGGTTTCAGATTTTAAGAACCATGTGAGGATGGCGTGCATAAATATTGAACAATAAATGCATGAGTAAGCTCGAGAGAACTACTATGTAAAGTAGGTGAATGCTGAAACAGGTATCTTAGGAAAGAGTAGAGTAGGGGTTCAAAAACATGCATGCTGACATGATTAGACATCTTTGAAAGAGAAAAACACAAGTATAAACAACTTTCTATGCATGTATATACTTTTTATAAACAGCCCTTTATATATGGAAAAGTAGATGCACTTACATATTTGTAAACGCAAGAACGGAACAGATAACCATATTTTTCTCGGACATTCTAATTCATTTGATTTTAGGTACCAGTTGTAACTGCAGAAATGCAGCTAAAATACAGATAATCTGGTAAATTACTGTAAGACACAGAGTATCAAAACCGCAGACATGTAATTTTTAAAGTAGGGACAATAATGTTGTAAACAGGGAAAGCAATCATACGAGTAAATGTAGATATGTAAGCTCCGGTTCCAACCAAATGATCTGTTTAATATTCTTAACAAGGAGAGGCGCAGGGATAGTTGTTTTTCTCTTGTTTTTTGAACAGGGAGATGACGAAAAATTAAATGCGAAGAGTAAGGTCAACAACTATTAAGTTTGTTAATATCTGCAAAGTACCAACAAAAAGGAAAATGCTAATCAATATAAATGTGGATGTTGACTTTGTAAACAGAGATAGAATACAGATACTAATACTTATAAATAGGCACAATGCAGAGAAAAAACAACAGAAATATAATAACATATAATCAGAGAATGTAAGCAAGGGTTGGCGATGCAATGGAGTGAAAACGCTTTACTTGTTAACTGACCAGACAAAATATTTTTGTAAATGCAGCAAAGGTAGAGGTAAAACAATATGCGCAAGGGTTAGGTACACCTAAAACTTGTCAACATATAAATATGAATAAAGCACAAGTACTCACTGTGAACATGAGTGCCTGGTACCATAATTAAAGGACTAAAATACATGTATACAAAAGGTAAAAACTTTTTTTAAAGGTATGAATAAACCAAATGAGTAAGGTACAAATATTTTTCAATGATGAAAGTGATTGGAATGATGGAGATACCTAAAGCTGGATAAACAATGGTACAGTATAAATACAGGGTGAAGCACAGATGTTGCCCATTTTAATGAGGAAAGTTAAGATCTGTAAAGTAAGGCAAAAAGAGAAGAGCCAAAAACACGACCTAAAAATGCGGGCAAAATAAAGGTAAGCACAATCCCACAATCATCGCCAAGGTACAGTTTGATACGTTCGTAGCTTAGTGAAAAGAGCTTATTGTTAATTATATAACACTCTCTAGAGTGCTGAGGGAAAGACACTAATGTATTTTTGAAGAGAGGTATTATAAAAAATTATGCACGATTCAAATAGGGTCAAATATTTTTGTAAATGCAGCAAAGGTAGAGATAAAACAATATGCGCAAGGGTTAGGTACACCTAAAACTTGTCAACATATAAATATGAATAAAGCACAAGTACTCACTGTGAACATGAGTGCCTGGTACCATAATTAAAGGACTAAAATACATGTATACAAAAGGTAAAAACTTTTTTTAAAGGTATGAATAAACCAAATGAGTAAGGTACAAATATTTTTCAATGATGAAAGTGATTGGAATGATGGAGATACCTAAAGCTGGATAAACAATGGTACAGTATAAATACAGGGTGAAGCACAGATGTTGCCCATTTTAATGAGGAAAGTTAAGATCTGTAAAGTAAGGCAAAAAGAGAAGAGCCAAAAACACGACCTAAAAATGCGGGCAAAATAAAGGTAAGCACAATCCCACAATCATCGCCAAGGTACAGTTTAATACGTTCGTAGCTTAGTGAAAAGAGCTTATTGTTAATTATATAACACTCTCTAGAGTGCTGAGGGAAAGACACTAATGTATTTTTGAAGAGAGGTATTATAAAAAATTATGCACGATTCAAATAGGGTCAACTTTACTATGTAAATATGATCATGGTTAAGATACTGATTTCACAAAAATTTCTGAGGAAAGCATAATGCATAAGAGTTGAAGATCTTAATATAAGTGCAGGTAAGAAACATTTTTATATCAATACATAGACTAACCCCACAAGCATTAATGAAGAAAGCATTGCAGTAAAGAGCAGAGATCTTAATATAATTGCAGATAATGTGCAAATTTAAAATAATAAAACATAGACTTACACCACAAGCACTATTAAAGAAAGCATGGTGGTAAAGAGGTGGATAATAATGCAATCAGCATTGTAGATACTGATGTAAATCACCAGACACTTATCAAAGCGATACTCTGGTATATCGCTTTTTGTAAGGTAATTAGACGAAATATATATTTAAGGCAGAGATACAAGTGTCGAGCTGCAGAATGATATCTTAGTAAGTTTAGATAAATAATGGTACTTGTTTAAACCAAAAATACTTATAATCTAAAACCACTTTGTAAATATAGGTATCAGTGCAGTTCAACCAGGTGTAAATAATAACCTTACCAAAATAGAAGTGACGGAGACACCACACAAGTTTTCCCCACATATTCATACATGAGATTTTGAAAATGTATCGCATGTAAGATACAGATTGTTTTAACCTTATGAGGATAGGCATATATCTTGCAAAAGCAAAGAAGAAAGAAACATTTCTATGTGCTGACAAGGAACTTAGTTATAACGTATTGATAGAGATGCAAAATGCCATGTCTTTGTTAATAATTTTGTAAAATGGAGCAGCTTTACATATTGTGCCGATTAGTTACTGCAGCCTACTTATTATTATGAAACTATTTTAGGTACAGACATATTAAACAACAAGAGATACTTGTGCCAAGGCATTATTGTAAACCTGACAGATACAAATAACTCCAAATTCTATATATAAATGCTAATTATCTTGTAAATTTGTATAAATTCATGCCAAGAGAGGAAGTAAAGACAGTAACCTCATAAACTTTCCCCAGATAAAAATTCATACAATCTTTCAAACGCATCACATGCAAAGATATGTAATGGTAGAAACAAGTGTCGAGCTGCAGAATGACATCTTGTTTAGTTTAGGTTAAATAACGGTACTTGATGTATAAACGGAAAATACTTAAGCATAAACATTAATCCAAAACAATTTTGTAAGTGGTACCAGTGCACTTCCAACCAAGTGAAAATAACCAAAGAAGCAATTAAGACACCAATATCCTCACAAGCTTTCTCCACATTCATACTTAAGATTTTGGAAATGTATCATGCCTATGGCACATAGTTTTAACCTTGGGATATCTATATATCTTGCAAAAGTAAAGAAGAAAGAACCATATTTCTAAGTGCTGATAATGGACTTAGTTATGATATAATTTTAAAAGATATAGAGACGAATTGTCAGATTTTTATTAATGATCTTGTAAAATGGAGTAGCTCATAATGTGACGCTCAATTACTGTAGCTTACTTACAATGAAACTATTTTGGGTACAGGAATTATAAACATGGTAGAGATACTTAGAAGTGTTGAATCAGATGACTTGTAAGTTTAGATCAGGTGAAGATACTTATTGTGTAAACCTTACAGAAAAAATTATTTCCCACAGCACATTGTGAACGTAGTCACAAATGTTAATCTTGTCGAGCATTTGTAAATTTGTATGATGAATTCATAAAAGAAGAGGCAGTTGAGGCAACCTCATAACCTTCCTCCAGATATAAATTTATCAGATATTTCAAAAGCATTGCATGAAAAGTGAAGATTATGTATAGAGGTTTAGTTTATAGTCTTGTAAAGATAGAGAAGATGGAAAAAGTAATAACATACTTATATGTAAACAATAATTTTGTCCATGCAGAGAGACAAATGGCCTAACTGGAAGAGCAATCAAAATCAAATCAATGCGGTAAAGGACTGAAAGCAGATATTGCACAATGATACTAACTTATATCTCCATTGATAGCAAACAACAGGTTTAAGAATTACCTTTGCATAAAGATCAACTGACAAAGACAATAACGGCACAGCTAGAATCTTGAGATTGGCAAAAATAACATGCAAAATAATTCTGATAATGGTGATGATAATGATTGCTAAAGAAAAATATTACTTGTACAGCGTGGACTTCATTTAAAAAAAGACTAGGAAAGAGGAGTAATATAAAGATGTTAGGAATAGAAGGAAAGAAGAGAATGAATTTTAAAAAATAAAACTTAAAATATGGTCTTAGCGTCACCTGTACTTTTTGATACTGAATGTTTTCCAGAAGATTACTCTGCAGCTGAGCCTTCAGACCAACAGTTTCCATTCCAGTCCTATTCTGATGCTGCCTTGGTACCCCTCTGGGATTTCATTGCTCACACTGGGATTTAAAGGTATTATCTGAAGGATTTAGAAAATAAGAAACCACAGTAAGAGGACAATAAAATAATTCATGACACCACATGACTTTCTTCAAGAAAAATTTTTTTTTTCAAATTATCACTCAATTCATAAAAAATGAGAAAAAGTATAAAATATCATGCAATGTAATTTGATGATTGGATAATGGGTGATTGTAGTGAGGATAATGACTATCAATTGTGAAAATGATAAAAAAAGAGGAAAAGCACCAGTGTGATACAATCAAAAACCATATTACTATTTGCACAATGCAGAATTTAATCTCGACACTAAAAATAATTACAGTACATGATTGAATCACAAAAGACCAAAGAAAGAGTGGTGTTTAAAGGATTTTAGTGTGCTTAAAACTGAAAAGTAATTAAACATATGGTTTAAGTGTCACCTTCCCTTTTTGATACTGAACGTTTTCCAAAAGCTTCTACACTATGCCTTTATACCAACAGTTTTCCATTTCAGACATTTTGGTGCTGCCTCAATATGTTACTGGGATCTTCTCGCAAACATTTAGATTTTGAAGCACTGTTACCTGTTGGGTTTTAAAAAAAGAATAAGGACAGTTAAAATATCTAGTAATACCATGCTGTTTAAATTATGGCAAGCATGCTTTTTTGACCGCCCCATTCAAAAAACAATTCTAGACTATGTTCAGTCTTGATCTAAAAAGCATGGATGGAAAACGAGAAAGATGGGCTATGTACAATTCATGTTCAAAATACTCACCGGGAGACTACTTAAGATATTTGAGAAATATCTAACTGCTCTTTGTTGCTGGCTTTAGGGCTGTCACTGGATGGAGTCATTCAGCCTGAGAATAAAATCAGGAATTATGAAAGTAAACCATAAGACAGATTTTAGTTTATTAAAAGAGAGGGCAGCTGTATTTGAGCACATCAGACATCTAAAGGCTATGAAACTTTCACAGCTTAGTCGTTTAAAGGATTGGCTTCCGTATATCCTAGGTCTAGATCTACTTAAGTTAACTGATTACTTTCCAGATTGAAATCAAGAGCCTTTAGGGACATTTTAAACAATCCGTTTAAATAATTAGAAGATACGATTGCATATTATTTTAGGACTAAATGTCTAACCTCGAGTCAAGAACGATCAAGAACTGAATGTGAAAATCTGGAAAATTTGCGAATATCGGCCCACTCACGCTGGGATTTACAATTGACCGTTTCCCGACGAAATCGAAACTTGTAGTTTAATGAAATTTTAAAGCAACAAAAATGCTTATATCTTGAATAACATTTATTTGCGACGAATAAAACCTTCACATTCGTGTTCAGCATATCAAATTCAAATACAAGTATGAACAACTTTAAAGCTTAGAGTGAGTTGGGCCGATATCTGCAATAATAGCGAAAATCAATTTTTTTTTCCAGGGCAGCCATGTCCAGATGAATTCCAGCCCATCAACATACTTCATAGTATGCGCCTAAATGCACGTTTGAATAATATGTCAATATGTCGAGTTCTTAATTTAGAATATAGGAATATAAAATCCTCAGTTTCTGAGGGAAACTGGTCACAAAGGTCTTGAGTTTCCATCTACTATGCATTATCTAGAACAGTGTATATATTTTTTTCCTTTTTTTTATAGATCTCGGTCTACACTTCGAATGGTACGTGTATTTTATTTTAGGGACAACGCACAAAATGTTTTTAGCTATATAATCTAGCCATTGACTTGTATATTATTTTAAATCTAAGTATAAATCTTAATCTTGAGTCTAGATCTTGATTCAAATACTACGTTCTTAATTAACTTACCGAACGCTGCCGATCGCCTGATTGCACTACAACGTGCTCACAGTACAAAGTTGTACAACGGAGCACACTATGCTGAGCATCGCTAACCGCCACATTTTCACGGGCAAAGCATGACGATCAGAAAAGGGTATTGAACTTGTCCAAAAGGCCAAGTTGTGTGTGTGTATACAGTTGATGTCTGTATTTGTCAAGTAAGTTCACCTTTAATCACTTGAAGCTTGTATTTTTTCCCCTTTAACACCGTCTCAACGTTGGATGGGGCTAGAAAAACGAGACGCTTGCAGGAGGTAGACAACAGCGTAAATATTGTGACACACTTTTCCTGACTTGTGCTCAGTCCAAAGCTTCCCCAACTGCAGGCCATGTCACCCAAATGAACAAATCGTTGCATATGAAGGTTTATTTCTAGTAACTTTTTGTCGCAGTTAGAACAGAGTAATGCTCGGAAAGCAGCTTTTGTTTAATCCAAAAGCACACTTTGCAACAGTATTAAAATATCCTATATGTGGCAAACAGCTAAATGAAAAAGTTCAAAGTTGACACAAAGCAAAATCTAGTTTACCTCGATGATTCGACCTATATTTTGGGCAGGCCTCGACTCAGCCAAACTATTAACAAGTGCAATATGTCACAGTTTTTGTGCGCGGGCTCATTTATTTAAAAAAACAAGCAAACTATAGATGTAAAAAAACAAGCAAACTATAGATGTAAAAAAACAAGCAAACTATAGATGTTTAAAAACCACTAACTAATATTGCAGTTGCAAAATTTCATACACCAGTTTTCACACATCGGTATTGCAATAGTGTCCATGTTCAGCTCAAAGTTTACACGTTAGGAAGACATGAAATAACTTTGTAAACAAAAAAAATATGATAAATTAGTTTTGAGTTTTAAATTGTTTAAATAAGAAACAGCAGCAGTAATACTGCTAGTAGTAGTAGTAGTAGTAGTAGTAGTAGTAGTAGTAGTAGTAGTAGTAGTAGTAGTAGTAGTAGTAGTAGTAGTAGTAGTAGTAGCAGTAGCAGTAGCAGCAGCAGCAGCAGCAGCAGTAGCAGCAGCAGCAGCAGTAGCAGTAGCAGTAGTAGTAGTAGCAGCAGCAGCAGCAGCTTCGGACCCTTACACTAGAGATCACCATAACCAGAGGACAACTTGTCAATAAGAAAAAGATCGCTGGGCGGAAACTATCAGGCGCACTGGACTCTTCTTTCCCAGCTAGGGCTTTTATAAACTGCTTTAGTTAAGATACTTTTTTCCTGCTTTTAGCTTAGACGCTTTGTTTTCCAGCACAAAAGAAATATTTTCTGACAAATAATCCCATTTCTTTTCAATACTCATATACACACAATATGAATGAAAATTCTATTATTATTTTTTTCAATTGTTTTCTCCATTTTTATAATAACTCTGATCATGATATCATGGTCAAAGATCACAAAAGGCGAAGATGCAAAGACCTGAATTTAAAGACCACGAAGAGAAACTGGAAGAGATACTTCTGAACATTAAGCTAGAGATAGTCATGGACAGGTAAGAAAAAGACCCGGAAGACTGAAGCATTCATTGACGAACTACATGGATCAGAAGCTGAAGCTTAAAAAAAAAAGCGGGGGGGGGGGGGGTAAAAAGCATGTTCTAATAAGTCATGTCATGATATTATATTTTGAGACCACAGAGGCCGAAGCCGCAAAGACCAGTCCAGAAGTTTAGATCCAGGAAGAATAGTTGGAAGAGAGCTTAGGCCTGTAAAGCTAAGGATCTTCATGTTAAGGAGACAAGATAAGAGAAAGGAAAGACCTGGAGGACTGAAACATTGAGTCATTCAAGAACTAAAGAAACAAAAATTACACGAGCGTAAACATGTACTAAGAAGACACGGTCATGGTAAAGAACAATGGTCACAGGTGAAGCAGCTACTCTTCTTGTCAGAACCATGTAGCCTTCAACTCCTTCTCTTGCGCCAACCTTTTTTATTACAAACACAAATAAAAAAGACCAGGTCAGCTACAATAGAAAAGATTGATAAATATACACCTCGGGAAAAAAAAAAACTTTGACCATTTCGCTTTATCTATTGCAAGAACCTGTAAAAAGAAAGTGCTTTTTTTGCTTCGTTTATCGTTCATTTTTTCCCTTTCCATTTATCATATTTTTTGGTTTAGCATTGGTAAATACCTGCTCAATCTCTCTTTTTCAATCTAAACTTTTTTTTAACTGATTTTATTTAGATTCTGCTTTGGCTTTTCGATTTGGCAGTTTGTTTTGCAATGCAAAAGAAAAACATTCCAACACTTTCTCTCAAATTTCCTTTCCAATAATTAATATGCACACAAGAATGAATACAAATGCTTTCCTCTATTTCTTTTTTTTTTTTTTTTTTTTGCCATATTTGAAATAAGCCATATCATATTATATTTCGAGATCACAGAGGGCGAAGCCGCAAAGACCAGTCCTGAAGTTTAAGACCAGTAAGAATAGCTGGAAGAGAGGTTAGGACTGTAAAGCTGAGGATCTCCATTTGGAAGTGACAAAATGAGAGAAATTTAGGCAGACACACAGACACAGGCAGATAGCAGAAAAAAAGACAGGGACATACATATGGAGAGAGACAAACATGAGTCAGACAGACAGGATATCAGATAGACAGAGACATACATACATTGTATAGAGACAGACAAACATGAGAGAGACACTGAGACAGGCAAGACAGCAGATAGACAGAGACATACATACATTGTATAGAGACAGACAAACATGAGAGAGACACTGAGACAGGCAAGACAGCAGATAGACAGAGACATACATACATTGTATAGAGACAGACAAACATGAGACAGACACTGAGACAGGCAAGACAGCAGATCGACAGAGACATACATACATTGTATAGAGACAGACAAACATGAGAGAGACACTGAGACAGACAAGCCAGCAGATCGACAGAGACATACATACATTGTATAGAGACAGACAAACATGAGAGAGACACTGAGACAGGCAAGACAGCAGATCGACAGAGACATACATATAGAGACAGACAAACATGAGACAGACACTGAGACAGGCAAGACAGCAGATCGACAGAGACATACATACATTGTATAGAGACAGACAAACATGAGAGAGACACTGAGACAGGCAAGCCAGCAGATCGACAGAGACATACATACATTGTATAGAGACAGACAAACATGAGAGACAGACGAACATGAGAGAGAGACATTGAGACAGGCAAGACAGCAGATAGACAGAGACATACATACATTGTATAGAGACAGACAAACATGAGAGAGACACTGAGACAGGCAAGCCAGCAGATAGACAGAGACATACATACATTGTATAGAGACAGACAAACATGAGAGAGACAAACATGAGTCAGACAGACAGGATATCAGATAGACAGAGACATACATACATTGTATAGAGACAGACGAACATGAGAGAGAGACACTGAGACAGGCAAGACAGCAGATAGACAGAGACATACATACATTGTATAGAGACAGACAAACATGAGAGAGACACTGAGACAGGCAAGACAGCAGATAGACAGAGACATACATGTAGAGACAGACAAACATGAGACAGACACTGAGACAGGCAAGACAGCAGATAGACAGAGACATACATATGGAGAGAAAAAAAAAACATAAGACGCACAAAGAAAGACAGACAGGCAAAGTAAGATACATAGAGAGATATCGACAAAGCAAAACAGACTGAGAAAGACAGAGATGGAAAGGCAAAGAAAGACCTGAACAGGGAAGGAGAGCAAGGAAAGACAAATACAAAGAAGGAGGGTGGAATATGACAGATACAGAGAAGGAGATACACAGAGAGAGAGACAGACAGACAGACAGCAAGACAGACAGACAGACAGATACAGAGAAGAGGAGGCATAGAGAGACATATACGGAGGAAAAGAAGAAATAATAGAGAGACATACAGAGAGAATCAACAACGCAAGACAGACATTGAGAGACTAAGAATAGACACACATAGGTAGAGGCAGAGAGAGAGAGAGAGAGAGAGAGAGAGAGAGAGAGAGAGAGAGAGAGAGAGAGAGAGAGAGAGAGAGAGAGAGAGAAGAGAGAGAGAGAGAGAGAGAGAGAAAGAGAGAGAGAAAGAGAGAGAGAGAGAGAGAGAGAGAGAGAGAGAGAGAGAGAGAGAGAGAGAGAGAGAGAGAGAGAGAGAGAGAGAGAGAGAGAGGTTTAGAGAAGGGGCAGGCAGAGAAAGAGACAAGTGCAGAGAAATCTCTATGAAGCAGCATAATTGTAAAATTTGATTACTTCAGAAATGAATTCAAGTGTTTCTTTAGCTATAACCGGCACAATAAATTAATATCGAAGCCTAAGAATGGAATTCAAGTGATTCTATATATCTCTATAAACCAGTATAATAATATAATATGATCACTTTAGAATCGAAGTAAGGTGTATCTATCTCTATAAACCAGCAAGATGAGACAATTTCATCATTGTAGAATCGGATCCATGTGGGTTTTTTTTCCTCTAAATATTAGCATAAGAACACAATATCATCACTGAAGACTCGAATTTAAGTGTTTCGATCGCTCTAAATTAGTCAAATAATACAGTATCAACCCCGCAGAATCGTATCCAAATGTTTCTTTTTCTAAAAATCAGCAGAACAATACAATATCATCATTATATATCCGAATTTTCTTATGAACAGCATGCAAATGCAATGTCATCATCATAGAACGAATTCAAGTATTTCATTTCTAAAATCCAGCAAAATAATACAATACCTTCAATATAGAATCGGATCCAAGAGTTAACTTTCTCTAAATACTAGCAAAACAATACAATATCATCACTGCAGAACAGAACTCAAGTGATTCTACTTCTATAAACCAGTATAATGATGATAAAAAAAATCATCACTGTAGAATGGAACGCAAATGATCCTATCTCTATAAATCAGTATAATGATAAAATATCATCATTGCAGAATAGAACTCAAGTGATTCTATTTCTATAAACGAGTATAATGATTAAAAAAAAGTCATCACTGTAGAATGGAACTCAAGTGATCCTATCTCTATAAATCAGTATAATGATAAAATATCATCACTGCAGAATAGAACTCAAGTGATTATATTTCTATAAACCAGTATAATGATAAAAAAATCATCATTGTAGAATGAAACTCAAGTGATTCTATCTCTGTAAATCAGTATAATGATAAAATATCATCACTGTAGAACGGAACTCAAGTGATTCTATCTCTATAATCTCTATAAATCAGTATAATGATAAAATATCATCACTGTAGAATCGGAATCGAATTCAAGTGTCTCTATCTCGGTAAACCAGGATAGTAATTTCATCATTGTAGATATATATTGCACACTGGATCGGCACAATATAGTTACAATGCAGTTTGTTCATAGCTACTAAAAGCTTGTATTCGTGTGTCGACTAAAATCGACAATGCATGTACTCGAGACTTGAGTTTCTTTAGAAGTGGTTTATAAGTTTTGTAACTTTTAAAACTAGGGGCTTATATAATGAAATACTCAAAACAATAATATTTGAAGTTTTACTAAATTTAAGTAATAAAAGGTCATGTTCGCCTCCGCTATATACTTGTATATAAAATATATAGAATTAGACATTTTGAACTAGCATTGGATTCTCCGGCGACCATATTGTTATTATAGATAGAAAAATTTTAATTGGATTCCCCAGCGGCCATATTGTTCTTATGCTATTTTAGAGATAGAAAAATTAGAATTCGAAGCTGCGGCAGCCATATTGAAATAACGCAATTTTTAGAGATAGAAAAGTTTGAATTGGATTCCCCGGCGGCCATATTATTTTTATGTTATTTTTAGAGATAGAAAAGTTTAAATTGGATTCCTCGGCGGCCATGTTGAAATTATGCTATTTTTAGAGATAGAACTCTAGAATTAGATATTTAGAACTAGAATTGGATTCCCCGGCGACCATATTGTTATTATGCTATTTATAGAGATAGAAAAATTAGATTTGGATTCTCCGGCGGCCATTTTGTTATTATGCTATTTTTAGAGATAGAAAAATTAGAATTTGAATATGCGGCAGCCATATCGAAAATTTTTAGAGATAGAAACTATAGAGTTAGACATTTTGAACTAGAATTGCATTCTCCGGCGACCATATTGTTATTATGCTATTTATAGAAATAGAAAAATCTTAATTGGATTCCCCGGCGACCATATTGTTTTTATGCTATTTTTAGAGATAGAAAAATTAGAATTTGAAGCTGCAACAGCTATAATGAAATAACGCAATTTTTAGAGATAGAAACTCTAGAATTAGATATTTTGAACTAGAATTGGATTCGCCGGCGTCCATATTTTTATTATGGTATTTATAGATAGAAAAATCTTTATTGGATTCCCCGGTGGCCATATTGTTTTTATGCTATTTATAGAGATAGAAAAGTTTAAGTTGGATTCCCCGGCGGCCATATTGAAATTATGTTATTCATAGAGATAGACAAACTAGAATTTAATTCTCCGGAGGCCAATCTAATCTCATCAAGAGCTAACATAGATTTTGGTAATTTTCTAAAGAGAACACACGTTACCGATTTAGAGAAAAAAGTGGAATTGAACATTTTTTTAGAAAATCTATATAATAATACAAAAACTAAAACTGAGCAAACGTTTCTTTTTACCTAAGATTAAACCTAATATTAATTAGGGAGGATGGAGGAATTCTGCCTCCCAGTCAAGATTATCAATCATGTTTTAAGGGGAAATTTTTGCAGAAAGGAACAATAATTGTTTTCACTCATCCACAGACACATTCTAGGACGTGTTTCGTCGTATTACGACTCATCAGTGTGGCTATAGAGTATAGACTTATTCAAGTGTCCATCATTCAGACAAAATGTTTTTCCTGGATCCACAACGTCGGCCACCTGAGACGTAGCCTATGAATCGAAGAGCTATGTTGGACAGTATTTTATCTGTGTATGACCTCTGGCTTTAACTAAATCTAGAACAAGGCAGTGTTGAGGCAACAAACGTTTGACCATTTTTCAATCCAAAACTACGGCAAGTGTTCATGCATGAACGTTTGACCTATTTTCAATCCAAAAATGGAATAAGAGTTGAAGCAACACCGTTTGACCTTTTTTTCAATCCAAAACAGGCCAAGTGTTGATGGACACTTGACCTATTTTCAATCCAAAAATAGAATAAGACTTGAGGCAACAAACTTTGGACCTTTTTTTCAATCCAAATCTAGTTAAAATGTTCATGCATGAACGTTTGACCTAATTATTTTCGCTAGGCTGAGATTTTGTTCATTCTTGCATGATATTCTTGTGCTTCTTCTAATATACAATTTTATAACTCGTTATTTCACCAGGAAAAACTTGCTTCGATAAAACCAGTTTCAGCATTAAAAAAAAAATTCTCAACGCATAAAGCCATCTTAAAATTAATACAAAAGTGTACAAATTCACACTGTAAGAAAAACACGACCTCTCCATGTTAGATTGAGAACTAGGTAGGTCAAGGTAGCTACATGTGTAAACAAACGTCATCGTAACTGTGTGCTGATTGACCAGCCGATCGGGTGAGCATTTTCAAGTGAAGTGAAAAGGCTTGTATTATTCGCGACTCGACTAAAATCGACAATGTATATATCTGAAACTTGAGCTTCTTTAGAATTGGTTTAAAGTTTTGTAACACTTAAAACTAGGGGATTATATCATAAAACATTTCAAACAATAATATTTCAAGTTTTAATATATTTAAGTACTAAAAGGTCCTGATCGCCTCCTCTATAGAGCAGGGCACCTAATTGATTGACTGTAACGGTTATGGTTTCTATTACTGTTCTTAGTCTTCTATTCCACCTCAACCCACTGCTGCTGCAACTATAACTACTACTACACACACACACACACATATATATATATATATATATATATATATATATATATATATATATATATATATATATATATATATATATTATATGTATAAGACGAAAACGATTTTGAAAACTTTTCAAAAAGCAAAATGTCCAGTATCGCTAATATTAGAATGTTTTGTTACGAGACTGAAGCTATAAGTTAACAACAATCATTTCATCAGTGAAGTATGTAGGCCTATGTAATTGAGAGATTTCAAATCTAACAGAAAGGTGAACTTATTTCCAGGAGGAAACAAAGACAGATTAAAGAGCCTTTGACAGTAATTAGTTACTTCTTATTTTGTTAGGAGCCGGGATGCTAGTTAGCTATTTTAATAGCATTGAAGTTCGGGCTATTATTTCGAAAAAGTTGAAGATCTTAAGCTATTTCTTAAAGTATTTTGCGTAAATTTCGAGGAAATGTCCTATGAAAGACGAATTTACATCAAACTCAAAGGTTATCTTCGAGAAAGATATTAGTCAGCAATTAAAATCAAAGAGCCATTTTGTGTTAGTTTAAAAAATTGGAGAGAAAACAACGTATAGTAAGCCTGAATCATTCCTTTTTAGACGACTTTTCTTGGCTCTTTTCCACAACTCAAACTAGCAGAATTGAGCTGGCTAGACGTTTAGCTCTCACATGTTTACATTGTCATGTTGTTGTTAGTACATTATATAAGTTGAACTCACATAATGTGCAAGTATCAGGACCCATCCTAAAAGATGGAATGGTTTATTGTTCTCATGCCGTCTCAAGTAAACCAAAAAGCAGATTCAAATGTCATCAGAATTACTGATGTGCCTAGTAGACTTTATTAGTTCAATCAAACCAAATGGATCTTGCTCGATGCGCACCCCAGGCCCACTGGCATACAGCAAGTATAGTAATCTTAGCATAGCACACATTTACACACACAAACACACATAAATAGAATAAGTGATGTGATGTGAAGTATAATAATTAGACCCAGGAGTTCGTAATAACTAAAGTATTAAAGTAAGAATATACTACAAGAGCAGGTTTGAACCAAAGACACGAGTAACAAAAGTCAAAGGTTATCAAGCATTTAAGTAAGAATTGAAAAGCTTGGGAGCTTGGTTTAAAGTATCTTATTTCAATCAATCCCATAATGTTAATTGGGACTAAAGAGAGCTAGCCTGAATTATCGAGAGATGATTCTTGAGAATTCAAATTTCAACTGATTACTATATATATATATATATATCGAAGAGAGTGGAGGACAAGCGAAAACTTTGTCCTCCGCTGGAAACACCAGTGTCGTATGAAGAGAATTTAAGGTAAGATCTATATCTATGAATTGCTCCCACAGTTGAGCACTCTTATCAATTATTTCAACTTAACTTCAAACTATATATATATATATATATATATATATATATATATATATATATATATATATAGAGAGAGAGAGAGAGAGAGAGAGAGAGAGAGAGAGAGAGAGAGAGAGAGAGAGAGAGAGAGAGAGAGAGAGAGATCTCACCCTCTTTTCTCTAGGCCTTTACCTGAATAATAAAAAGTGCTCTCTTTGTCCCAATTCCCTCCCAAACAGGTCTGAGTCTAACAAGAACCGATTGCTGGTTACTCAACATGTGTCAAACTTCTGTCTGCTGCATCAAGACAGGTGTAGGTCAAGCATGGTGCGTTCGATGGCAAGCGAGAAGCAACATTTCTAGCATTTATCTGTAGATTTTTTTTAGATTTTCAAATTATTTTTACTAGTCGTAAATAGTCCATGAATATGTCGAATGAGACAATCATATTTTTTAGTTATTTCTGTGTGTTAATACAATGCTTTTTTAGTAAGAGATTTATTAAAAAAAGAAATGGAAAAATTCTTTATAAATTAAAATTCCTCTACAGCGATTATAGATCTGTACAAAATTAGAAGACCACAAATAAAATTTCTCCCTCACCTTATCAATGCTGTCCTTTCTATACCATCATTTGCTGGTCAAACAGACAGAAGCTAGGATCTGTTGATCTGAGGCAGCCAGTTTCCACCCACTCTGATTTCTGTTCCTTCAAGGTAAAAATTATGCTATTGAAAAGTTTTTCTTTAAATTTGTTTAATTAGGATGCTTGTATATATTTATTTGCAAATAGGATAAAAAATTGTGCTCTGGACTTCATAGATTTCAGACGTACCTCTATTCTATTAACTCTTGCATTCTATGCTCTAACCAATGCAGTTTGCTCAAACTGTTTGGGGTAAATTTTGTTAATTTTAAGATAGGTAAGACGGATGCTGCTTTTCATGATAGAACATTTTGAAATCAAGAATTTATCTTTGCTTATAAAATATGGCTGTGATCAAACATTGTCAACCAAAAGTGGCCTGAGGGGGGCTGTGCTATTTCCTTAGATTTTGAAACAAACTCTTTCTCTTGCTTCTGCTTATTTTCTGGTCTTGCAGTTGTAAGGATAAAGAGAAGGTTGGAAAATATAATGAAGTTTACATACAATTACTCAGGCTGAATTAATGTGGGGGCAGTGTTAAAGTCTAGTTTCAGGTCTGCAAAAAGCATTTGATTTAGTCAAGGTTATTTGTTAATGAAAAAAGCAGTTTAACGACTTCATACCATTTTGGCCGAGCTATACGTCTTTGATTGAAATATTTTGGTTTACTAGTGTTTCACTGTAACAGAATTGACTTGCCTGTTATATTCAAGTTGAAAGAGAATATAACAGACTTAAGACAATCCAGTCCACTTCATTTGACTTTTCTTTGAAATTCCAAATTCTGTTTATCAAATTATTTTTTTTTCATTTTTGACTCAATTGAAGTTTCCAAAGCTGTGAATTTTTTTTTTCTTTGAAATTCCAAATTCTGTTTATCAAATTATTTTTTTTTCATTTTTGACTCAATTGAAGTTTCCAAAGCTGTGAATTTTTTAAAAATTCAAACTAGGCAGAATGTGTTACAATGTGTTGTACTGTGACAGAAATAAGTAGTAGTGAGCAATCCATAACCAGGGAAGAGAATTTTTCGTAAATTTTCACAATTTAAAATATTTTGAACATTCATCATTTCATATGATCCTTTTAAATCCTATCCTTGTGCCATATGGAAACTTTTTTTGCTTAAGGTTAAACATATATGTAAAATTTTGCGTAAAAAGAAATGTTATTTCTGTCATCGAGTGTGAACCTGAGCCAAAGTATAGAACTGGCCGATATATATAGATATCGTGTATTTTTTTAAAATTATTATTTATACTTTCAACTCCAATATTGAGATTTGCATTGTAGTTGAAACCATGCAAGATATTGGTGCCATCGAGTTGTTTACTTGTTAATAGCACGTTCGTCCGAAAACTTTGTTCTCTCTAACTTTACACCCAGATTTTGCCATTATTTCCAACAAAGGATCTTTCTTGTTTCTTGTTCTAATCATAGTTGATACAATTAGCCATTTCTGTTTTTTTCAAGATACATCATCTAAATTTAGTCGATTATGAAGATCGATGGGAAATCCCAAGTAATGCTATATCTAGATTGAGATCTTATAATCGAAACCGGGCATGGCATAACATGAGAGTATAATAATAGTAGGTGACTTTCATTCCAAAGCAAATAATTATAAACCTAGATCTAAATGTTAGATTGTTATTTTTCTCTTTACACAGCTAGTTGAGCCCTAAAGAGAAGTTTTATATCTAATCGATATTGATTATATTCACTTCATTTGTCTTAAGAAAAAGACAAGATGAAAAGAGCAATGCTCAATATGTAAGCTAGAATATAGGCCTTTATGTATTCTCTGATGAGTAAACCTTTATGGTGCCTAAGTTTAACCAGTATAAAACAGAAAGCAAAACTTAGCATTTGGAGGATACAGCTGGAATTCGAGCAAGGAAAAAAAACTCAGCTAAATCAGTAAGAAAAAATGCTCCACAACCATGGGTGTACAATCAAATTTCGTTTTTGAGAGAGAGAGAGTGTGTGTGTGTGTGTGCTCCTGCTTACACTGCTTGCATTGACACTGGTTTTAATAAGTACAGTAAAAAAAAAGTTTGTGTTCAGTTCTCAACCCTGCATAACACATCCCTATGGTTTGATGAATAAAACATATTAATAGGGAAACTTGACAGGCAAAAAAATGATGTTCATACAAATGAAGAAGAAAAAAAAGGCAAAGAAACAATTTGAAAATGCCATTAATATAAGAGCATTATGCAGTTGCTGAAGATTTAAAATGAAAATGGTTTCAAAAGATGAAGACAAATATTGTGCAATAAAAATTAAAATATTTAGTTTATCCAACGTTATCCAAGGAAATAATAACTCATTGCATCAGTGTAATGAGCAAGTAAAGTTATGGAGGTTTTAATTGAGAAAAGTGTTACAAGAATATAAAATCTATTTTATTGAAGAAGCAAAAAAAAAAAACCAAAAAAGATTTGTAATGTTCAGAGAAAAACAAACATTCTATTCCAAAATCTTCTATGGCTCTGATTTTTGTGAGGTCAGCAACTTTGATATCAATTTGGATCATATTCTAGTAGGCATAATTTGGTTCAGGTGTTAGATGCTTAAACTTTTCAATGACTGTTCTCTTTCTCTTTTTTGGCATTTTTCATCTTGATCTGATCTGTGGCTTTCTGGAACTGTCTTTTTTATGAGAAATTCGTTTTCATGCAATTGTCTTTTGCTGATTGAAAGAAAAAAAATGTTTCCAAACTAGACAAAAATCAAGCGTCACAAATTTATTTCTTGTATAAACCTTTATCAGTTTTTCCATTATCGACAACTTTGCTCTGCTCGACAAAAACACCATGCTGATCGTTACATTCTTTGTAGAAAGGCATGTGTGAGCTACTGTCACAAGATCATTATTTTATCAACATTATTCTTATGTTGCATGATGTTTTTATATCTTGTCAAATCTCTCTCTCTCTCTCTCCCCGTCTTCCCCCCATCTTTTCCCACCCCCTCTCTGTGTAACAGTTGTTCCTTTCTATTTGTATTTTCCTTTCATTTTCCAGCCGCCTCTTCCTGTGCCTTTTCATATACTGTCCTTTCCTCACCTTCTCTCTGTTCTTATGTTTTTATATCTCAATACCTGTTTCTCTTCAATGTGCGCATGCAAAACTGCATTTCCTCCTACACTGGCCAAAGTCCGGGGACCTAAAGGGCTGCCTCTCTCAACATCTTCAGTGATAATCTGATTGAGATCTTCAACCTTTTCTTTTGAGAAGATCACAAGCCACAGACTAAACTACTTGAGACAATGTGCTTTTGAGAGAGAATTCTCACTATCTACTGAGTTTTGAAGACTGATGCAAATTAGAATCAATGTGACGCATAAGCCTAGTTAAGTAATTTTTGCCCTGGATGTGAAAGTTGATTTTCTTTTCTCAAGAATTTTTAAACAAGTTTAAAATTCATATGATCATTACCGTTGATACCATAGCAATAAGATCAGTTATAAAGGTAAAAATGAATCAGTATGGACGTGTTTCTTGACTTGTCCTTTTCAAACACAGCATTATACTAGACTTCTGTCATAGTCTTTAGGGAGAGCAGTTGCTGCTCTAAGGAAAGGTACTTTAACAAAGAAGCAAAATCAGCTGTTATATATGTTTGATGTGGTAAAAAAAGAAATGCTTTTGTAAATTTATTGTCAAATATTACAAAAAGCTATTGAGGTCCTCCTATAGTCCAAAAGATATTTACAATTTAGTGCAATTATTTATTTCTGAACCAACTATAATGTTTTAATTTGTTGTTGGAACGATTTTTGTGTTTCCAAAGTAAATGGTTGAAGTCTCAGAATCTTGTAGTGATTAGCTTAGCCAAATCAGACATGGCCGATAATTGATGGCTTTCTCTAGTTTGATCTAATATGCTTAATTCTCCTTTCTCGTTTTATTGTCTCTATCAGTTGTTGCTTTAGCTCGATCATGCTTCTTTTTTTTTGCTTGTGACAAGGTCATTGAAACATAGTTTTGATTATTGCTTATCACAATTAAAATGAGAATAAGGCCGGTAGACTTAAGAAATCAACCCCGGTTCAAGATTTGGCAGAGATATAGGCTTAAAGTGCTGAGACCTTCTGTTGGTTCCATTCAAACAGCCTTGTGACATCATTGCATTATAATCATTTTTTTCCTTCATTTTCTCCAGTATGACAGACGGCTTTTTCAATCTTTCATGTCATCACTTTTCCTATCCTTCCCACTCAAAACAAATTTCATCTTTCACAAAAATCAATTTTTTTTTGGATTTTTAGATTTAAAAATTAGGAGAGGAAAAAAATTTTATTTTCTTGCTTTAAGTCTTTTCAGGTCAAGACAAATTTTGGACTAAGTTTGTAGACCAATCAAATGTAGTTTAAAAGTTAGCTTACACTTCATGTGAGTGTGAGACCACTGTGTTTACCTTCTAGTATTCAGATTTTTTTTGTCAAGCAAATTTCATGCCTTCAACGTGTTGTCTGTGAATACATCCATTTCTTTTTGTAGTATTTTTTTCACTATCTGCGATTTGAGTCCTTTGTACGGTTCCGCTTTGAAAATGTTATATGACTGGAGTGTGATGTTATAATTTGCAATCTGTGCTGTTTTTATGGTAGTGGTTGTCTACACATAATTTTATGTAGAGCAGCGACCAACATATGCATCTATGTCCAAACAACAAAGACGATATATGTTCACATTACTTACATCTATTTTTATTAGATATACCTGTTTTTGTTGGGTTTTTTTTTTTTGTAACAACACGGCAATCCTCAGATGATTTATTGAAAATTCTCCATATATCAATGAGTTAAGTTGCCTTGCTCTTTAGAGTAGGCGATCATGACCTTCCACGCATCTTTAACCCTTGTCGCTGTTAGTGCATCTGTCACTCATTTTACATTTAGCCACTTTGTTAGTCCATGCTATATCTTTTCTGGCTGCTTTTTCCTGCCGCCTTTTTCTGTAAAATCAATCCAGTTGTCACAAAATGTTTCATTTTCTTTTTTCTCATCACATGGCCAAAAAAAGACTGCCTGTAGTTTACATATGGTATTTATTAGCAATGATGTGCCAGCTCCTCGTAACACTTTTTAGTTTGATTTCTTTGCAGTCCATGGGATTTATAGCATTCTCCTTAGGAACCACATTTTCTGTTGCCTCCTGTTAATTTTGCAGTTGTTCTTGAAATTGTCTAGGCCTAACATCAATATAAGGATAAATTCCATTTATTACTCCAGTGCCCTTTTTCTTATGTAGATGAGATGTATCCATTTGTGAGTTCTGATTTCAGTCACTGAAAACTCATTTTTTATTTGCACCTTTCTTGATGCGATTTCAGTGTTGTGTCCATCTCTTAACATTAAAGTGCACAAGTATTTGCATTGATCCCTGTACTTGTTAATTAATTTTGGTTGATAAAGAATTTATCTGTGTACACTCATTGATTTGACTGACGACCACGATCACTTCTGTCTTTTTGCACTTTAATTCATATCCTTTCCTTCTGCTTTCTTCTTCAGCGATGTCTAATAATTGTGGCAAGTCTTCTTTATTTTCTGCAACCAATACAGCGTCATCAGCGTATCTCATGTTGCTTACTTTGTGTTCTCCTATTTTAACTCCTGGATATCCTTCGATGTTTCACAAATCATTTCACTGTAGAGAGAGAACAGGTCTGAAGGAAACACACATCCTTGTCAGACACCACGCTTTATTTTTATTTATTTTTTTTTTTAATGAGCTGATTTACCCATCAACTGGTATTGTTGCTGTCTGTTATCAGTACATGTTTTTTGTTTTTTTTTAAATCGGTCTTGCCCAATGACCGCCCACAGACTAGTAGAGGGAAGGAAACCCTAATTTCTCTTTCTCAGAGTTGGCTCTGATCCCTTGCCTTATATAAGTCATGCTTTTTTACCTCTAAATTGATCAAATATTATAAATTTGATTTAATCTTAAAGCACTGTAAGGTTTACACGTTTTTAAAAACGTACAGTTAATTTTTACACTGCTTGCTGTAGCCATTATTTTTTTTTTTTTTGCTCTTCAGTAAAGGTCGTTTAATATTGAGCTATACGAATGTGATCTTCAACTCTTCCCTGTACATTGTAACTGTCTAAACCCCGCCTCCATCCTCACTCTTTCTTTTCTTTCCCATTTCTGTCGTTCTGACTGGGCTGAGACTGCAAGAATTTTCTCCTTTTCCCTTGTCCTATATCCTATATCATTTTTTTCCATATTAAATTTTCATTTCTGTTTTTCACTTCTTATTACAAAATTAGCTCTAAAGTCTTATGAGAGCTTGCTCACCAGAGTGAAACATTTTTCTTTCTTTTTCTCCCAACTTTTGAGGCTTTTACGTGATGGGTAAGTGGACCCGAGGGTGCACCTAGCTTATTTTGGAAAGGACCTCAGGGTAGTAACAATAATTCTAATCCGTTTTATTTCAAACACTTGTGGGATGGACTGACACTTACACAAATAGTATTGTATGAAAGAATTTATTTGTGAACTTTTCTTCCTATATTTTTAGTTAAATAACTTTGTACAGTGCTCTCTCTCTCTCAAATGCCCTGTCTGGAACAGACATCGGCGATCATGATTCTCCACCTGTCCCTATCTTCCGTCATCCGCAGTAAGGCTATGTTGTCTTTGTTGTTTCCTGTCACAAAAGAGCTCAAGCTATCAAGAAATGTAATCCTTTGTCTACCTCTGCTTCTTGTCCCTTCTATCTTGCCTGTAAGAGATAAAAATTCCAGTCCCTTATGGCGACATATGTGTCCTAAAAATTTCAGTTGCCTTTTCCTTATTGTGTTTATGAGGTATCTCTCTTGGTTCGTTTCTTCTAATATCGATTCATTTGTCCTCTTTTCTTTCCATGATATTCTTACCATTCTTCTGTAGAACCACATTTCCGCTGCCTCTAAATTTTTCTTGGTTTCTGCAGTTATTGTCCAAGTTTCGCATCCATATAAAAGTATAGACCACACATATGTTTTCAAAACCCTCAATTTGGTTGAAAATGATATATTTCTATTTTTAAGAATGGTGCTCATTTTTTGGAAAGAAGCCTTTGCAATGGCTATTCTCTTGTTACTCAGATGTCAATGTATATCCTAGGTATTTGAATTTCTGTACTTGCCTGATTTGTTCTCCCTTGCTAAAAAGCTTGCATTCTGGATTGTTTTTCTTCTTAGATACTACCATACATTCAGTCTTTTTTGTACAGTGCTATCTTTCTTTAATTACATGTATCTTAATGTATTTTCTGGCTTAATTTTTTTTTACTTCAAATTTCAAAGAGAGATAGAGAGAGAGAGAGAGAGAGAGAGAGAGAGAGAGAGAGAGAGAGAGAGAGAGAGAGAGACAGACAGACAGACAGACAGACAGACAGACAGACAGAGAGACAGAGACAGAGAGAGAGACAGAGAGAGAGAGAGAGAGAGAGAGAGAGAGAGAGAGAGAGAGAGAGAGAGAGAGGCTAAGTGTATATTCACTGATTTGTGGATGGGTTGCAAATCAATTAAAATACCGCATATAAAACTAACCTCTTTTTTGTTGCTAGCAGGCTTCCTTTGTTGACTACGGGAAACAAAGAAAGCAGTGGAGTTCCATTATGAAGATAGGCATTAAGTAACAATGGTGTTAACTTCCATATACAAAAACATAAAACTCTAGACATGGCCAACTGATTCTGTGGAAAAGAACATTTGACTTTAACAGATTTCCTCCGGTCTATACTTTTATGTTGCGAAGTTGCTCCATAATGGCGGCTGTTAGGCTGTGCAGCATATAAACATTGATACTTACTTGGTCGACAAAAAGATACACATGCTTTGAAACAAGCGATTTTCTGCTGCCTTTTTATATTTTATGTTCTGCACTATAAAGGTCATTTTGAACCTATAATCGTAGCCAGTTAAAAACCGTTTTCAATATCTCTCAGAGTTCCAAAAGAGTCCATTGTTTTTCGACATTGTTTCTCACTCGTTCTGCAATGGTCTATTGAGCAATGTCTCACAAAATTTACTCTAGATCGCACAGCCGCTTTGAACTTATTGTCCTTTTTCGGCGTGTTTAAAGATACTCGTCTTTTGTGGGCAAAACGCAAATTTCAATAAATCAAACAATTATTAGACAATGGACTCTGGAATGAAAAAAATCCTTTCCTGTAGGCATATGTGGATTTTATTCGTTTCTTTACCCCTTTTTCTTTTTCTTTTTTTTTTTTAATTTTCGAGAGAGAAATTTCCAAGTATTTTCTGACAAACATGCAGTGAGACACTTGTTTTCTTTCATTTGTTCTCCTCTCCTCAAACTGTCGTCTTGTTTCTAGCATATAATAAATATCTAAGAGCAATTATAACGGAAAAGTGACATTGTCGTTGCTTTTCAATTCACATTTAATGAAAACTTTAAAAAAATGGTATTTCCTTTCATGCGGTGTTTTATTCTAGAAAATAAGAAAATTTTAACCCAGCATCAAGCCCAGTCCCTGTGTCTAAAGGGAGCGGGTTCAAAGTGGGGTCAGGAAGGTCAATGGCTTGATGACATCATTGTTGTCTCAAGGGTTCTTACATAAAGCATTTTTTAAAAAGTTTTATCAGTTGTGCATCTGCATTGAAATTCCTCAATCAACTCAATTACTGAACAAAAAACCCAACAAAATCTGGATCTTTTTCAACGGAAAAGCATTAAGCAAACATCCGCAGTGTTTTAAAGATCAATATCGAAAACCTACCTTTTGAATGGTATCTCTATTTTATGCGGAGATCCAGAATTTAGATCTAAATCTATTTCTGAGTGTAAATAGAGATTTCAGGAAAGGGAGCCGTGCCCGGTCTCCGGGGATGATTTTGCATGAGCGTTTGCCCTGCTTCCGAACATCGAGGGCTGAAAGTCTCTGAAATACCGGAAATAAAATCCAGCCCTTTGCATCTCTTGTTGTGGACCCCTTTTTATACTGCAATTGGAAAATTTATATATGGTCGCATGACACATCTTCATAGCGCAAATTACTCACAAATAGCATCGAAGTATATTTTTATCTCTCTCGAAAGAAGCAAAGCCGATTTAAAAAAAAAGGACAATGCCTTTTTTGTAATCAGTGCTTATTAGGTTTTTATATCATTGCTATAACCTTTAGCGCAATAGCTGTTCAGGCTCTTTGAATGTCTAAAACGAAATACAGCCAACTGAAAAATTCTATATTAATTGGTCTCTGAACGGAAGTTTTCCAATAATTCGTCAGATTCTTAGCAGTCATTGATATTCAAATATTGGAATTTTAAAGAAAGTCTTGTTTCGTATGAGCTGAAAATGTTTTTCCCAGTATTTTATCAATAACTTGTGCCCGGGACTAGTAAAAGTTTTATCGGACAGTTTTGGTTTATGGAAAAAAAAATTCAGAGGCATGAACCGTTTGTTGAATTTGTTTCTGAAATACTTTTCTTGAAAATAGATTCATGGAAGAGGAAAGGTTCATAACCTAATGTGCTTTTAAGACAAGTTAAAAAAAAATCTTTTTCTCTAGTTCAGGTGCGACAAAAAATGAACGTGCCTCTGCCCACAATCAATTATTTTATATCAATTAAAAATTCTGCAGCGCATAGATGTCCACACAATGATATTTATTCCCATAAGTAAAACTTTGAAAAAAATGAACAAACAGCTAATACGCAAAAGCAACGAACGTGAGAAAAAACTAAGTTGTAATGATAATTTGAAAAAAAAGATACCAAAAACTTTTGGTGATCGGAGATAAGTAGAAATGGAAATCATTAAAATGAACATAAATCTAGACCTAGATTCTAAAGCTGGATAAGTTTTTTCAAGCCAATAATAAAACGCTATGTTCCAATCTAGTGCTTACATTACCCTTTCCTTGTTAAGATCTTATAGTAAATGTATTATATGGGTGCCACATAATATATGCATAATGGGCGAAATATATTCACAAGTACCGTAAAATATCTTATAATCATCTTTTATTTCTCGCTTTTGTAACTCTGATTATGAAATCAGTCGTAAACCATTTGATACTAGCATGCAAGTTCGAAAACCATAACTGCGTCGTCAAACTTCTGGAATAAGGTGAAAAAGTAACATAATGATTCATTTATTCATCTTTTCTTTTTACCTAGAAATTTCAGGTGGATTTGTGCCCGTTTAGTGTCAAGAAAAGACGCGTTTTTAACAATGCGAATATCATCAATTTGATCTACGTAAGGGCAAAGTCGCTGATAGCGTCGATATGAGGATCAGCAAAGTCGCTGATTTCGTCGATATGAGCATCAGCAAAGTCGCTGATTTCGTGGACATGAGGATCAGCAAAGTCGCTGATTCCTTCCATATGAAGAGAAGCAACGTTGGTGATTTCGCCTATATGAGAAGCAGCTACGTGAACTGTTCGCTGGCAAAGGCTCGTAAATCATTCCCTGACAGCAAATTGTCCAGCATATCCGTTGGTAAAGAAGTTAAGGCCCACCCTTGGTTGAACTTTCAGCAATGCTTGGGAAGGCGATCGTTGAATGGCCTTTTCCTCATGAACTGTACGAATCAAAGTCTAACTGACTACTTAATTGTCAAGTGAATATCTAATGACAAGCAATAGTTTTGAACATTTCGATGCTTTAAAAAAAACAGAGTGTGATACACTTGCAGAAATCGCTCTGCAGCTTAATTATCTCGATTAGGATCAACACAGTTAAATTATCCCAGCATTCAAACCAGATCTGCGGCAATGGTTGAACTGGTGGTCAAAATAACAAACATATATATATATATATATATATATATATATATATATATATATATATATATATATATATATATATATATAATAATAATAACAAAATTGGTTTGCCGTGACTCCAGAGTTTCGAGCCCGTGCGGCCCTCTTTAGATGGCTGTGGGTAACGGCCGGTGGTTTGATTTTACGTTGGACAGGAAGAAACGTTTTCTATGCACGCAGTAGGAGAAGATCTCCTTTCTTTTGTTCAGAGAGGAAGCTTTGGTCAAAATTTGATATCTCTCTTTAAAACAAAGTGTGCACACGCTTTTTTCTGGTGTATATGGCTTGACCTTTTTAATAATTTCCCATTGGATTGTATGTTCAATACTCTTGTCATTTAGTTCTCAAATGTGCTCACTGAGCTTCATATCTTTCTTTCTATGCACTAGTTTGAAAGATGATTTATGTTGGTTGTATCTGGCTTTAAATTCGTTGTCAATGAGTCCTATATAGCTTTGTTAATTCTTTGGTGTCTCTGTCATTGTAGCTTTGTATGTAACACATTTTGCTAAAACTTTTTCATTCAATGGGCAGCTTGCTTTTTCTCGGCAGTTGCAGAGTTTTACGCCGTTTGGTGTTTCTTTCTTATTGTTGTGTCCCTGTAGCAAGTATTTGTTGTGATTCGCGATCGTATGTTTCACGTTCGGTAGACAACTGAAGTAAAGTGTAAAACTCATTCATTTCATCAATATTTTTCATGAAAAGTAATTGATAAAAAAAACGCCATAGGTATCTTTGCCTCGACGATTATGATCTTTTTCGAAAAAAATAAAACGAACATCATTTAATCTGCTTTTGGTGTATTACAAAAAAAAAAAAAGAAAAACATGCTTCTGCCTACAATCAATTACCTTCATACCAATTAAATATGTGAACTTGACAGAACTTAGATTTATTTTCAAAATGATATTTAATAACATCTCAATTGAACATTTACAAAAATAAAAATAATAAAAAAACAACAACGAGCAAATGTCTAATACATAAATGTGCCAAAAACAAGGAATGTAGTGGTAAAAAAAAAATTTTTTTTAGATACCCAACACGTAAGGAGCTTGATTATAATTCGAAATCTTTAAAATAAATAGGAATCTAGACCTGGATATAAATATTTGTGATAACTAAATTAGTCATTGCAAGCCAATAATAAACAACCATATCCAATCCTAATGATCACATAGCCTCTCTCGTGTTTTCTTATAACTTATGTTATATCTGGGTACCATAAATGGATGTTGTGCATTATATCCACACAATCATCTTTATTTCTCTCAACTGTAACTCTGAATTGCAAACACGTGTCAGTAAGCTTTAAATACTAGCTCTGATGAACAAAAAAGCTTCGTTAATCATTTAGAATAAGTGAGTAGTTTATGTAATGGTACATTATTTTTTATCTCTCTTTTCAATCGTACAAATTAGAGATATAATTATGATCACACGGTAATGGTTCATTTTTTTTATATCTCTCCTTCATCTGCAAACTACGGATGTATTTTTGTTCAGATAGCAATGGTGCACCACTTATATCTTTCCTTCACTCACAAATTTTGGATGGATTTTTGTTCACACAGTATGTGGATCCTGCAAATTAACATTGCTCGCAACGTTCGCAGACATAATATTTTTTCGAATTGCAACTATAATCGTCAATTCCGAATTTTCTTGGCCACTGTGCATGCTGGACAACTGCGCAGTTTTGTTTGCCAGCGCCATTAGTAGGTTCGCCAGGGATCCAAATATACTGGTACTGCTCATCACTTAAAGGTTCTCCATTTTCCCACACAAAGTTCCCCTCAACGTCGATATCTTGAAGACCTATATAAGTGTTGGCACTCATGTAGGTCTTGATTGTATACCAAAAAAGTGAAAACTTTGCTCTTGTGTTTCCTACGATAAGTCTCGAATTCATCTGGCTGCAAATTAGCCTTGCATGGCTATAGTTATCAGCTTCTGATGTTGACAAGTAGAGACAAGCAGACGTACCGCATACATCATAGAGGGAGAAGTTGTTTGAAGTGTTGCACGGTGGAATCGGTTGCCTCACATAGTACAGTTTGTCTGAGGAGCCTGACTCCGGTATGGATGTTGTGACTTTCTCTATAGGACCAAAAGCAATGGATCCAGGTCTGCAGTTTCCTGTTTGACCATTGTACACTACAGCCTGGCAGTTTTCCGAGTAGCGTCTTATACACTCCAAATGGCAATCAAAAAGAAAATGAGAAATCCATGATTCTCCCAACTGCAAAGACTGACAGTCCTGACCACTCGCTTGCTTTAGAAAGAATTGTCTCACCTCACAATTTGCTCCGAGAACTAAAAGAAGGCAAAAGGAAACATTTTTAATAGTCTGACTTACAGTAAGAAATATTCCGTGACAAAGTGCATTAAAAGTCATGTGTTGCTTATTCATATTTTTTTTTGGCTTGTTCAAATAGAGTTAGTACTTCATGGCTAGTAAAATAAAACAAACTTTATTTTTTAAACGAAGACAATAATATTTATCTTGTATTCAAATAGAGAAAAAGTGGTTGTGACAAAAGTCCATTGTGGTCAAACACATCCCCATATGAGGAAA
Source organism: Elysia crispata (assembly GCA_033675545.1). Taxonomy (NCBI): domain Eukaryota; kingdom Metazoa; phylum Mollusca; class Gastropoda; family Plakobranchidae; genus Elysia; species Elysia crispata. Next base: position 75,426 of record JAWDGP010001837.1, read on the forward strand.
TGACATATCAAGCAGGACAATGCATATTGAGCTGCAATGTATGATGCAAAATACATAAACTGCATAAAATACATAAGTTTCTCCGAATTGAGATATATCAAGGTAAAGTATAGGTCTTTTCTATTGTATCCTAATTTCATCAAAATGATACGAAGAGTTGGCATATAACGAAGCATATCAGATTTCAGATCAATATTAGTAACATCAAAATAAAATAAAGCCATTCTTGCCTCATTATTTTTTTTTCTTTTTGGTTGTTGTTGTTGATCATGATGCTATTGCCTTTTTTAGAACTGTTTTTGTTTTACCGGTATGATTCATGCTAAATGTAGCTCACCTTCGAAAGCCAGAAAAATCCATAACGTCAGAGTCATAGTTCTGGGCTATATCTTAAAGAATGTATAAATTAACACTATACTATTCAGGAATATAATACTGCCATACAAAACTGTTGTTAAGAAATAAAAGTTGCTTACTGATATTTACTGATAGCTGTTTGACTTGTTAGTTTAATTATGATAAGAAATAGAATCAAGTCTTAATCAAAGACGGATAAAAATATGTCCACTGTGTCATAAAGCGGGACCAGAGAAAACGTAATGGTACTGTCCATACGTTATGGACGATTTGTTTTATATGATCGTTAAAAATATACGTATGAGAAAGTGCAGTTCGCTTAGCTTGTAACGTCACTAATAAAACTTTTCTTTCTGCATGGCGTTCTTTTTTTTTTTTTTTAGAAATAAACTCAATAACTCAGGGCGGAAAAATCTTTTATCTGTGGCCTTTTGAGGAATTCCTTTTCTGTTCTTGAAACCGAAACACAAGGCTATGAATATGATCGATAGGTAGATAAAGTTGAAGTAGCACAAGCTTTGGTTAAAAGTATGTCCCTTTCTACTACCTCCATGAGCAAATAGAAGTATCGATTCAAAGAATTGAAACAAATTGTGTTGAGTTCTGGAAAGACAAATAACATCATTGAGCAAGGAAAGCTAATCCAACTTTTTCAAACGGCGTATCACCGTGAATGAGAGGGAGTATAATAGTTTAGTGTTTCTGCACGTAGGCTCTCTCTTTCTTTGTTCTTAAAGGAGAGCCGACAAATAAAGACTAGGGGGGAAAAGCAAAGAGAGAACAGGTAAAAACACGAAGGAATGGAAATATTTGAAGAAGAGGAGAGAAGGTGCGGGACTGGGGTGTGAGAGATGGCGCAAGTATGTTGAGAAATTTCAACTATTTCAAGGAGCTGAAAGGTGGAGCCAGCGTTTACTTTTATCTTTGGAGGAAAATGTGATTGAGAAAAAGAGCCATAAACTTGATCTAAGGAAAAAAGAAGCATGCTTAAGTAAATATTGATGGTTATGCTCTTACAGTGTTCTGGGAAATTAATAAAATATTGTCACCGATTTTGTACATTTTGACTAACGATATTTCACACAATAAGTTTATACGAGTATTACTTTGATGTTTTCGCGATAGATGTCTCAAAACATCTATCCCACTTTCACGACTTATCACAGTGCGGGCTAGAGGTAAACTTCTAACTCCATATTCCTCGCGCTGTTTTTAGTCAACTGTGGGATGACAGGATGACATAAATTTTGTTACGTTGCATTATGAAATACTCAAATTAAATATTTAAGAATTTTTTTAACATTGATTATTTGGAGCGGGCTCGCCTTAGTGAAAATAAAGACAGTTTAAAGTCAAAGGAGCGAGATTATGGTTATTACAGACGTTTAAATACATTTTGTTTATAATTTTTTTTCATTTGAACCTTTTCCATATTTTTTTTATCTATGTATTGATGTCTTTTCACGTTATTGGGCATGTCAATTTCAAATTTCTCCGAGAAGGATGAAGAAAGTATAATCTTATCTTTTCTTATCTTACAAAAATAATGTTATCTAATAAAAATTCATACTGCCACTCTGAATAGCAATAATATCATTGTAGAGATAAATTAATTGAGCTTTATGCATATATAGACATTGATGGTGGATTGGATTGTGATATGACTCAATATTTTAATCTGTGACCTATACTTTATTTTCGTCTTTTCAGGACTCGAAGAAGGATTTTGGCTCGGTTCTTGTTTTGTCATGTTTTTATCCTATCTACTCTTAATTTATTCTATGTTCAACATAGAGCTATGGGCTGACAATATGGAGGTCCGTGTTCAAACCTTGGCTTGACCTGCTCTGTTCTTGGGGTTCGGTCTCATCTAACCAGCGCTACCCCAAGGCTTGACGGGATCCTATGCGTTACCCAGACATTATGTCTTGAAGTTATTGAAAATCGTAATTGATATCAGTGTTTAACGTTCAAAATTTCGATAAACCCACGCCTCAAATACTGGATAAGGTATTCCTTAGAATAGAGATTACATTGGATGAGGAAGTCAGTATTGAGTATAATGCTGAGTATCCCGGTATTGGCTAGGATATTGGAGATTTCTAGATTAGACATTAAAAACAAAAAAAAGATTCTGCATTCGGTGAGACAATTGTTAAGAATAGTTGGTTTAGTTAAAACGAAAAAAAATCCTTTTAAACGCTCATTGTTATGTAGCACAGATGAAAATTAATGGTTACCTGTGAATTTGCTAATCGCTTTTTATTTGTGTCTATATAGCCTTATGTATTGCAATTTTTTTGTCTGGTAACTTAGCATCCATACAAAATGAAAGAAAGTGACAAAATAGCAGTGGCACTTCGCATTAATTTTTTTTCATCAATTTTGATAGAAGCCCTGAAATCTTATTTCTTTTTCAACAGAAAAAAAGTATTAAGCAAACATCCACAGAAATTTGTTAAAATTTCGAATATATCAACTTTTTAAATATATTTCCATTTCCAGACAAGATCCACAAGCTAGATCTAGATCTAGCTGTGAGTGAGAAGAGACATTTCAGGATAAGGGACCGTACCACAGACTTCTCGAATAACATGTATTCCAGAGGGCTGTGACCCTTTCCAGCATCCGGGGATGGTTTTGCATGAGAGTGTGCCCTGCGAGCGGACATCACCCAGTTCCACAATCCTGATGCTCTGAAAGCCTACGCACATGCAGTCATTTTCATGTTTCATAAAATACTTTTTTATAACACTACTGGCCATTTTTATGTATAGTAGCTGCACAGATCTCTTTACTCAAAGCTTAACAACCAAAATTATATCTCTTTTATATATATGTAGCAAAAAGAAGAACCAGACTTCTGGCTACGGGCCAGATGATGTTTATCAAAATGAAATTTGTTCACATTTAAGTAAAATATTTTTAAATGAGTAAATAGCTGGTACAACCACACCGAAAAAGGAGAAAGTAATGAAAAAAATCGGTCCTGATAGTTATTGTATAAAAGTACTCAAAATATGTGGTCAAAGATAATTCGAGATAATTAAAATTAATAGGAATCTCGATCTATGTTCTGCCACAATGGCATATTGGGTGCTAAATTGATAAATAAATCATTGTTATCACACAATCATCTTTTGTTCTTGCGTCTGTAGCTCTGAATTTCAAATTTGAGTCATCAACCTTATTTACTTGCGTGCAAATTCTAACAGAATAAAGCGTCACCGAACTTTAAAAAAGCTTGCAAGTTAATGAAATGGTACATTAATTTTATCTTTCTTTTCAACCGCCCAAATTATGGGTTTATATTCAGAAAGAAAATCTCCTTTATTTACATCTTTCCTGCATCCGCAGATTACGGATGGATTTGTGTTCAGACAGAGTGGGGGTTATGCTACTTCAGAGCACCACGTTTATTATCCTTACTTAGCATTGCCTGCAACGTTCGCAGACAAAATGTCTTTTGTAATTGCAATGTACGCTATCAAGTCCGATATTTTTAAACTCTCAGCTGGCCAAGAAACTGCGCAGTGTTATTTGTCATTAAATTTTGTTATCAGGGAGCCACGTATACAGCTAATGCCCATTACTTGAAGGTTCTCTATTTTCCTACACAAAACTCCCCTCAACATCGATATTTAAAAAAAAAAAAAAAAAAAAAAATATATATATATATATATATATATATATGACTTACTTGACTTATTCCCGTGTCGCATCCCAGTTCACCGTCTGTGACGCTTCGGCAGCTTTCTCTATCCTCGCAGAGAGTTCTCTCCACTGTTTCCTGTCCTTTGCGAGCTCAGTGATTTTGACCAGATCATCGGTTGAATGGAGTCTAAAATGGTCAATTAGTCCTAGATCTCTGTTCAGTACGATTGGGAGAGTTGTTGTCGGCCGTCCTCTTAGTTTGTGGCCATTTTAGATGAAGTAGGCTCTTGTTGCTCTGTTGGCAGGGATGTCGCTGTCTCTGCGAAGAATATGCCCAAAGAGGTTCCACCGGGCTTTTAGAATTTGCAGCGAGAGGGGCTTTTCCTGGCAATTTTTATACAGTGACTTATTTGTGATTTTTACTGGAAATTTAATGTTTAGGACCTTTTTCAGTTGTTTTCGGTGGAAAGCGTTTATTTTCTCTTCTTCGGTGAGAGTCAGTGCCCATGTGCTACAGTTGTATAGTAGTATGGATTTCACAAGGGACTTATAAAGTTGTATTTT
>JAWDGP010001837.1:85000-87500 GCA_033675545.1 Elysia crispata
AGAAATAACTTAAACTATGGGTGAGGTGAAACGGATCACAGTGATTTTGACTTGTGTGATGAGCAGAAAATGTAGTGCCCATGCAAAACAAAAATTAATTTACTGATGCGCAATTGTTACTCCAGAAAAGGGCGAAAATAAACGAATACTATGGTATGCAACACTACAGGGTTTAAAACGGTGAATATTTCACTACGCGGTTGCAAAGGGTACGTAAAATATCATTAAATTTTAAAGATTTTTCTGCCTTGAGGCTCGATAGGGTTTAAAAATTTGTTTTGAAAATTAATATTTAGAGACAAAATTAAAGCTCCCACTTAAGTCAGATAATGCAAAAATGGTTGAACTTTATAAGTATAGTGCTTGTTCAGTTTAGAACCAGGGGTCACCCTAACCGCCTTCAGAGCCCTATATCTCAGAAATTACTTTTCCGACAAGCGGCTGGTTCTCTCAGACCACCACACTTATTTTTTTATTAGCCCCGCTGCCACTCTTTATATACCAGACAGGAATAAGATCCAACTCTCTGAAACTATGACCATATTACCCGCTCCCCTTGCCTCTCGTCAATCCATTTCTTTTATTACATTACAGATCTATATGTAGCTTTAACGTATAAGCCTGCCTATTTTAGTAGATTCATTAGTACATGAAGATCCACTTTATTTTTTACCTTACATTTTCTACACTGATGTCTCTACTTAATTGTCCGGTTAGGTTTTCAAAAAAAAATCATTGATATCGAGATAGACATATTGTATGGGGCTTCTGAGACAAAAAAAAAATATGAGTAACTCTGAGAAGCAGGTAAGTAGGTTACGCTTTAGTTAAGATTATTTTTTTTTAAATAATTACACCCTACAGCTAGACCACGTCAAATATTCTACCTCATTAAACAAAGCATTTTTATAATTAAGAAAAGCTATGAGTATCAATGAACCATAAAACAATTGTTTAGTGGTCTCCCCTTTGTTATTGCTGAAATTAATTTTCGCAATTTTGTTGTGTATCAAACACCATCGCTTACATTGAAGTGTGACAACAGCGTACATAGCTTTAAATCCTTGCCATGAAAAAGACAAAAGAGCAGTCTCTTTCCCTTTTACCTCCACTTACTCCAGATCAAACCTGATGAGAGACAGGGAATGCCAATCTGAGTCATGGAGATGGAGGAATGCCAGCAAGAATTGTTTCTAGGGACAGGATTCTGACACAAAGCTAGAATGGTTTCCTTGCAAGATACGGAGAGATAAAAGAAAGAACATAATGGCAGTGTCCTAGATGAAAACTCAGGAAATTGAGAATCTGTTAGAGAAGTATTAAAACATGTTTTTAATCTTCTTTGCTTGTTAATTCTAGTATTTGTGACAGAAAACGATTATTTGACATTTTGATCAAAAGCGTAATAACTTTGGGAAAGTCCATTTCATCTGTAAAATATTTTCTGGTACATCAGCTTTGCATCTGTTAGTAACATTTCGATAATCACAGGGGGCGTTCCCTTTGGGAGCGCAAACACAAACTTAGCTTCGGAAAATCCCAACGTTGCAATCCAGTAAATCTGAGTCAGTATTAACAATGTTATCAAGGGTATTTTTTAGAACACGTGAACTCGGGGTAGATATTGTCGCCATGTTTACAGTAACTTGAAAACTCCCAAGGAAAATAATTTATGTTGATAAAACTTTTCATGGCTTAATTAAAATCTATCTTCCTGTCAGAGCTTTACGTCTCACGCAAATCAGATCTGAGTCTTCCCACGGGTTTAGATTTTTAATTTATAGGAAACGCCAAGACATAGATTATAATTATAAGTTAGTAGAGCCAAACAGTTACTGACCACAAGGCTAGATAAGACACGTTTTTTCTTTAATTGAATATGACTCAGGCCATTTAAGCTTTTTGTAAAACTTATGATTCTGTTGAAAGCTGTTTATTCACAGACGCAAGTTATCCCTTTGGGCACATATACTTAACTATCAATTAATCTGTACTGGTTTACGTGAAACAAGCTAAGGCTGTTTTTCTAAGAATCGATAAACCAGTTTTACCGATTTGGTGAAGACTCTTCGTATTGTGGACCACAAAGTACAATGTCATAACAGTTTATATAGTTTTCTCCGTTTTTTAACCGTTTTGCTGATGGGTCGCAATTTGTTGAGAAAGCTTAGCTCGATTTTGATTCTAGAGTCGGTTGCAAGAAAGGGAGTTAGAGAGACTAAGCAGACAATATTTTCATCTAGTTTTTAAGTTTGTCGCAGAACTATTTCTATACAATTGTATTGGCTGTCTTTCTCTTCATCTGTTTATACCTCTATCTTTTAAAAGATTTTGATAATCCTTTATCAATGATTATGCCATAATGTATACGATTATGTAGCTTGAGCAACATTGCGACAGGCCATCTTCATTAACTCTGATGGTCCTTTTAAAATCGTTATTAATTAATTAAAGAGAATTTAGGTTAAGTGTACGATGGCAGTTGATAACAGAATATGAT
>JAWDGP010001837.1:92500-200000 GCA_033675545.1 Elysia crispata
CTTGAAGAGTCATTTAGATTCAAAAGTAAGTCATAAGCGATGCTGCCTGGAGCTACACACTGTTATTATTGATTACTCGAGCGTTTCAGCAGGCACGACTTTTGTAAATGTGAACACAAAGCAGAAGACACAAATGGCACAACGATGTTATCAAGAGAACTGCAAACATTTTTGTAAAAAACAAGCTAGATGTTATGCGTATATTTGAGAACCGTGCTCAGAGATAATGGAAGTACCCGAGCTTCACGGAAATAATTAGGGTTTAAAGTGGTTAAGAATAGTCGCCGTTAGAATTTAAACAAAGCCAGAGGTGCATATTAATAGTTATCTCATGTAATCAAAGTTAGAGTGAGATGCAAACTGGTATTCATCTTCCGTGAAAACAGGGCGTACGTCTGTTGAGAATTATTTACTTTACATTCCATGATTATGGCTTGCTGCGACACGAAATATATGCCCCAACACAACAGCGGCTTATTATTATCTTAACATCTTTTCAAGGTTGAAAAATCCAAACAAAAATAATTTAAAATAGGCTTTTTTTAATGTTGAGAAACGAAAGTTAAATGAGGGTCATTATGTTGATTTTCTTTCCTATTTAAGATGAGTCAGCCTCCCTCACAATGAATCTTGACCTAGTGAAATATTTAATTTAGATTCGCTGCATGTTGTTTCTGTTGTGATGATTCTTTTGTTGTTGTTGACTATGATGATGATGATGATGATGATGATGCCTTTGTATTAAGATTTGTATTCACTTTTTTTCTCCTTTCTTTTGTCAACTGTAAAATTGTGTTGTTTTGTATTGTATCTCACTATTATAAAGACAGACTACTTGTTCTCATATTCCCTTAGACAATCTCATCATTGGAAAATGAAAACATTCCGAAATTTATCTTGAGTTCATCAACTGTCCACTCCTGTCTTGAGCTGTTGGACTTGGTGGGATTCTAAAAGTCATCAGTGATATACTGTAATAGGGAAGTGAGGTCGAATCAAGAAAGAAGCTAGTATCGTATTAAAACATTGGAAATCATACGTTTATCATAAATATCCCACAGATTTGTATCGACACACGCGCAGCTGGAAAACTTTTAGTTATGGATTATTCGATATAGTTCTCGCGGTATATATTAACATTCTTCTACAGAAAAAATACTCTGACATGCAGATTTTGTCGCCTTTTATTGTGAAAATAAATTAGAGGAGGCTCTTGCAGTTTAACTATTTTCTTGTCTACAAATTAACATTTATGAAATTCGAAAATCCTGAATGGTTTAACAATTCAGTCTCATAAGTCATGCGAATTGTCGCCTTCAATTTCTAACATTTAAAAAAAAAAATTCCATTGCTTTATATAAAGCTCTCGGATATTTCTTTTTTGTGGGTTGTTTTTTTTTAGCGGTTTATGATTTTTTCGAATGCTATTTTTTTATTGTTTACTTTGTTTAGTTCCTCCTAACCTCTTTTTCTCAATAGGATCAATGGTTATAAATAGATCTTTTTAAAAAAACAGTTTTTGTCTTGATGAATCAATCATCCTCTTTTATGTATTTTCCGCTTTTAACACAAATTAGGTTAGAAAATTTACAGACGAACTTATAAACAATATGGAGGAGAACAGCGCACGAAAATACCACGCGTCCTGGCCATTTATCAAATAAATATTAGTTTCAACTGTTTTGATCGCTTACTGCTTTTTGCCTTTTTTTGTTCTTCTCCTGCCAGTGGAAAGGCTCTCGGAGCGTGGATCTCCTTTGGCCTTTTGCAACCCTTCTCGCTCCTCAAGTGGGGTAAGAGTTTTTCGGTGTTTTAATGCTAGTAATTATTGTATGTTAATAATCGTCCCATTACACGTCTATTTTAGAAGCCTGTGCAATGATTGTTCCAAGATAGTCTGACATAATCGTCTTTGAAAGCCGATTGCCCAAATTTTACAACTGCTACTCTTTAGAGTTTATCAGCTACTTATTAAAATCCGAAATTGTTTATTTTAACATCATACAACATAAGTTTTAAGTACAAAATTCAATCTCGCATCTTTGATAAGACTCTTTAAGTTTGAATTCATATTATATCTATATATCATATATTATAGAGAGTAGTTTCAAATTTAGATCTAGAGGAGGCAAAGCACTGGATTAATTATCAGTAGGAATTATAAGAACTAGATAGATAGAAAGACAGATAGATAATAGTTAGATAGAGAGAGACAGATAGATAGATAGATTGGTAGATAGATAGATACCATAAATTAATAGAAAGATAGAGAGAGAGAGATTTTTTCCACTAAGTATAATGGCTAAAGTGCTCAACTAATGGAGCTTTGAAACCTATTGAAGTTTCACTTATATAATTATAGGCCAAGTCATAGAGGGTATGTTTCGAGCACTGTTTCAGATGAGTTAGTCTTCGTTGGATTTTAACATTGATTATAATCTATTGTGAAAAATCATTAAAAAAAAAAAGCCCAACCATACTCACCTATTACAAACAGCCTATGCCTCGAATAAAAATACCTCATCCTAACAAGGAAACCAGGTCTCAACAAAAGAAAGAAAATGTTCTCATAGTGCCCGCTCTGAAACAAACATCTCCTGAAAAATAAAAAATAAAAAGTTTGAAAGACGAAATGAAATAAAACAAGTATGCAAAAAAAGGGCGCCCAACGCAGAGCAACCTTCTACAGAGAGCGCAGAGTCATGAGTAAGCCTATTATATAAGTAAAACTTAATTAGATAGGTAGATCGATAGATCGATAGGTAGATGTAGAGCACCCATCATACTATTTCAGGTACTCGTGGCAAAAAGGTTAGAGCAACTATAAAGTAGAAACTGACCAGTGTCCAGCTTCCTTGTAAACCGAATCTATGTTTTGATGGTAATTGAAAAGAAGAAATTTGACTCAGAGAGGTTCAGTTTCTATACTAACTGTAGTGAGTTGAGGGTAACCTTAATTTCTTCAATTCCTCTAACAACTGTAAGCTTGAACCCTCCTCCTGATATTTCCAACTTCCTCAGTCAAAAAGGAAACTACTCAATCCATAATATACGATCTTCAGCTTGACCTAACTAGATTATTTAACGTCATCAATATAAATTTTCTACGATATTAATTTAACTGGCAATAAAATCTTTGTTGCTCGATTTATCATTGACTCCTCAGTTATCGATTTATCATTGACTCCTCAGTTATCGATTTATCATTGACTCCTCAGTTATCGATTTATCATTGACTCCTCAGTTATCGATTTATCATTGACTCCTCAGTTATCGATTTATCATTGACTCCTCAGTTATCGATTTATCATTGACTCCTCAGTTATCGATTTATCATTGACTCCTCAGTTATCGATTTATCATTGACTCCTCAGTTATCGATTTATCATTGACTCCTCAGTTATCGATTTATCATTGACTCCTCAGTTATCCGATGATGCAAGTGATGCAAATCTGAATTACGAAGCGGAGAATGGAAAGGGAATTGCGGGCAACCGAGATGTGACAAAAAATCAGGAGAAATCAGAATATCGAAACGATGATCTGCGCCATATATTGTCAAATCTGGAATCAAGATTTTCTGCTTTAGAGAGTGTCACGAAAAATGTGCAAGAAATGTTAAAGAGAGTCTTAAGTGGTTCAGTTGTTTATTGTCGAACCGAGCCTAGGAATCAAGTCCAAGCTCGTGAACAGCAGCAGCTCTACGAAACACAGGAACAACACAGGCAAAAACCAAATCGACAAGAGCAAAGGATGGGGCTGGGCCAGCAATCCACTCAATTCCAAGATGTCCACGGCAATGATTTAGACCGCTCACTTTTGCATTTAGAGCAATCATGTCTGGCAAAGCCTCAACAAGGCCGTAACGAGAAAATAGGAGGAGGAAGAACTGAAAGAGATATAGAAGGACAACCACGTCAACAGCAAGGACAACAACAAAAACAAAAACAACAACAACAGCAACAACACCAAGAGCAGCAACAACAAGAACAAGAACAACAACAACAACAACAACAACAACAACAACAACAACAACAACAACAACAACAACAACAACAACAAATACAAGGGCAACATCCAGATTTAAATATTGCTTCAGAGTTTCGTAACGTTTTTAGCCCTTCAGAGGGAAAACAGGTTTTGAAAACCTTGGCCGAAGACGGTAAAACCAGCAAACCAAACGTCACGTCGAGCCACCTGGACCGAGATTCTCGAGGCCACACGGCTGAAGTTTCAAAACTGTTGTCCAATGGACAGAATGACCTTAATACCTTTAGGAGTGTGTGCCAACAATCAAAGATTGATGACAGCCAAACGATCAGAATGAATTCCACTAACATTCTAGGTGAGAGCAAAGGCTGCCAAACTTGTTACGAGCGAATTCTTGTTTTGGAAGCCAAGATAGCTGAGATTTCAAAGCGTGTCGACCAATTAGCCAAACTATTTGAAAGACAAGGTGATCATAGGAGCGATGATGGATCGGATGAAAACACAGAACTCATGAAAGTAGTCACTTCATCGAATGGGAATGATGTACCTTTTGAGGATCCAGCCAAGACCGTTTATGACACATTCTTGCCAGTTCTTCAGGAAACAATTCGAACGTCCATAAATGCTTCTTTGAGTGTACATTCTATCTGGACATCTTCACAACTAAGTGATGAGCATAAGTGTCTGAGTGATTTGAGCCAAGAGGTGAGGCAAGACCAACACATGTTCGCGACGTGTATTTTACAAAGAATTAATGAGTTATCTCAGCTCATACAAAACCAAACTTTGCAGACTGATAGTTGTTTGATAGAGTTTCAAAGAGAACGTCAAGTTTTTGCAGAGAAACTGAAAAATGTTGAGGAAGGTGTTCGGAAATTGGACAATAGAACTGAAGAACATGAGAATATGCTTCGCAAAGAAACTGCTTACATAAGAAATCTTCTCTCCACAAATTTAAGCACGAAGATCGACAACCTTTGCCACGGTGTAGCTTCTCAAGCTGATTCCATGCAGAGCAGACTTCTGGAGCTCGACGCCCGCTTGACATCTACCCTTGAAGACATACGTGAAGGCCAAGAGAGCAATAAGATCAGAGCAAAGACAGACATGAGAGACTTATATTCTGCTTTGGAAAATAAAATAAGAACTTTTTGCATCGATATTTGCAGGGAAACAGGTAATAGTGTACAAATGGCCAAACAACAGGGTTCCGGAGAGATACAAGACGTCCGAAACCAAGTGGATACCAAAGTCTGGGATATACTGGAGATTTTGGCAGGCCGACTGGATAAAACCAAGTTCGAGCTGTTTTCAATGATGGAAAAGGAAAGCCAATTGGTGAGAGATTTGATCAAAGATCCTTCAGATAATATTCGAAAGAAAAATTTCACTTTTGATTTCTACGTTGATAACTTTGTCCAGCGAATGGCGGCTGCTACAGTGAACCAGATCGACGAGAGCCGCAGAGTGATCAATGGCATTATTCCAAACCTGGACAAATACGTGCACAGTTTCTCGTGGTACATACCTTATCCTGTAGACACGTCATTCCAAGGCTTTATCAAGTTTAACAGAGAGGGGGAGGTTGAGATCTACTTGCTATTTGGGAGGAATCCTAATGAGTTGGGACTCGTGCCAAGACTTGGAAGAAATATGAGTTGCACTGTACTGGTCACAGATCTTTCTGGCGAACGTGAGGATATTGAAGTGAGAAGGGTGAGGGAAATTGAAAATCAGCCACTGCAAGCGGACAGACGAGCCTTTAAGTCGTGGAACGAAAACGAAATTAAGAGCAATAAAAGAAATGGTCGATTTCTGGGTAAAATACCGTGCAGTGACATCATAGATCGTGATCTCCACACAAGATATTTTGATGGGTCTGTGCTGTTCCGCTACATGATCTCAGTAGAATAGTTCTCCAAGCTATTGAAAGAATTCGAAAACAATTGATAAAATAGTCCAGGAACTAAGACTAAGGTCAATTTTCGAAAAATGTAGAAACCAACATTTGTGAATTTGGCCGGGACAGGGTTAAAAATAATGAGTCAATGATCAAATTCAAATAAGACACTACATTGAAAGACATCGTAATTTACCTGGCTGAATAAGGATACCATCCACTAAGCTAAGTGGTTGAAAACCTGTAAATCATGTTCAGACCTCATTAATTTCTTGCAGATTGAAAGTTGATTTGTATCATCTTTTTTATTATTAGTTCAATGAATTAAATTTCTCACGGTTTTTTTTAAATCTTGTTCTTTCATATAAAACCACTTAGTTTTCATTGAAGACTCTCTGTTATCTGCTCCCCAGTGAGTTTCTACTTACTACTTCTACATTGCTCTGTAAATAATTTCATAACAAAACCGCGCATCAAAGCCAACTCACTCTGCACTAATAATTATATTAATAATAACAGTGTGCAGGAGACATGCATAGTTAACTTTCCTTACCAAGTTTCCTTCGATTTCGTCTGAACCTGCAGGATTCTTGAGGTTCAGTCTTGACATTTTAGGCGAAGCCAACACAAACACATTATTTTTAACATCTTTAATCTCAGAGCGTTGAGTTCGAGGCTTCCTATAACAGATATCAGTAAAATGATTAACGGCAGCACTTTTTAATCGAACACGTTTTGCTTATAAGTACTTGCCAATCATATACAAAAGAAAGACTCACAATTCTTTTCATGGATTATTTTTTTTATCTTATTTTCGAAAGTTCATACGTCATTACAATTCTTGATCCAATATCATGGTGGGCGAGGCCTCGAGAAACATTTTTAATCAAGTATCGACGATGGAAAATAGTATTCGATTGTAGGCCTGCAAATCTTACATCGGAACACCTTACTTGGAAAACTTAAAATTGAAAGCTCTTGAAACATCACATTCTTGCAAGCTCAACAATAAAAACTCTTGTCCCTGAAGTAATTACTCGTATAATTATTGGAACTTTATCTTGAAATCTCAACGATATTCCTAACATCTCCTTGTTGAAACTTGAACATTTGAATCTGTTACTGTGGGAACTTGTTCACTTGAGTCTCTCTTTACCATCTAGTTGTCTACATTGCAAACAATTATTTAAAGCCAGTACATTGAGACCCCTTACCCTGGTAAAATTCTGCATTAGAGCCCTTTTCGTCTTAAAACCTCACGGAAGCTTTAAACCAATAGAAACTTTAAATATTCTTACCCTTGGGACCCCTTATATTGTGAAATTTCTACATGAAGAATCATCTTTTGAAAATCCTGCATTCGGAAGTCTCTAAAGATGAAGTATCTACGTCAATACCCCTTACTCTCTAAACCTTTTCGTGATAGTCCTCTCATAGCACGGCTAAAAGGACGAAGCTTTTTCCTGGCCACCCTAGCTTCACTATGTTTAGTTTTTTATGGTCATGTTATTGAAAGAAGGCAATATGAGTGAGGTACATAGGTCTATTTATTATATCCTGAGACCTGAAAATGAAATCAGAAGTCGTGCTTTTCCTTATTTAACCCCCTTCCCTTGCATTTATCCACATATATATATATATATATATATATATATATTGAAAAATTGTCCTACCTAGTTATGCAGTCCACGACTTCGAAGTTTCGTGCCTAGTCGTACAACTATACATATGTAGATATAGAAAGAGAGAGGGAGAGACGGAGAGACAGTCAGACAGACAGACAGAGACAGAGTCGGACAGATAGACAGACAGAGAGAGAGGGAAGGAGGGAGAGAGAGAGAGAGAGAGAGAGAGAGAGAGAGAGAGAGAGAGAGAGAGAGAGAGAGAGAGAGAGAGAGAGAGAGAGAGAGAGAAAGAAAGACAGACACAGAGAGAAAGACAATCTGTCAGTCTGACTGTCTTTCTCAGAGAGACGCACAGGAAGAGAATGAGAGACACAGAGTGAGATATATAGAAAGAATGAGAGAGATTCAGAGAGACAGAGAGAGAGATATTTCTAGAGAATGAGAGAGAGAGAGACAGAGACAGAGATATTTCTAGAGAATGAGAGAGAGAGAGAGACAAAGAGAGACATACAAAGAGAGAGTGAAAAAGAGAATCAATCGATCAGACCAATACAACCAGACTAGTTGATAATGGATTGTTTGGGGGGTAAAGGAGAAGATGTTGGAGCAGTGGCGTGGATAGTTATAGCAATATCTTATCTGAGGCCTGAAAAGTTTAGAGGACTAAGCAGCAAGAGACCAAATCTTGTAGAGTGTAGGCCTCATCTTAGCTGATCCCACGTTTGATAGAGATCTTCATGATTCAAGTTGTGATTTATGGGTTCCATGGTGTGATTTATGTCATTAAAACTTGTCGCCTCTTCTGTGAAAGTAGACCCAAAAGAGTTACTATTGCCATTCAACGAAATAAAGGCTTGTCTTCGAATCCCTTTTCCGTGTTGTTAATTTTCGTGTTTTTTTTTTTTTTTTATTATTTTTCTTCTTTTCAAGAATAGAAATGATGATGACAATGATGAAAATGATAGTAACAGTAATAAAAAATATTAGTAAAATTAATAATGATGGTAACAATGATAGCAACAACAACAACGACAATAACAACAACAACAACAACAACAACAACAACAACAACAACAAGAATTATAAGAACAGTATATTAGCAACATGCATAAGTTTAGGTTATTTATATCAAACAATGTAGTGACAGCTAAATCATTTCATGAACTCCAAGCCTATACCAAATTTTTATAGAAGAATACATCAGTGTGCAAAGTTAGGAAACCTCTAGATTAAAGACAAGACATAAAATGCATTCCCTTTTCTTGTCCTCCTGCATTACTATATTGGTATATATTCTTCTATTGGTAAGAGTTTGGTTTTGGATTAAAATAAATGGGTATGATGAAGGAATGAAAAAAATAATGGGTAATATTTTGCAATCTAATATAAAAAGAGCAACAAGAAAATCAATGCCAGTGACTTTCAAAACGCGTGAAGCGCGTTGAAGAACTTTGTCGGAAACCACGTCGAAAAGACTGGCGCTCTTAAAGGAAAGAGGGTTAAAATAATTATTAAGTGGTTGATACTCTTTATATTTGTTGAAAATTATCAATAGCGCAAAATGCAACAACCAAAAATTAATTGCTCTTCGTACTTGAAGCAGCAGACTTATAATTGGATGTAAGCCAGGATACTAATAACAACATTGTAAACAAGAGTTCTCTCTCATGTCCATATAAAAAAATATTTTTATTAAAAATGGTTTATCGGTGCCATTCTTCTTCTTCTTCTTCTTCTTCTTCTTCTTCTTCTTCTTCTTCTTCTTCTTCTTCTTCTTCTTCTTCTTCTTCTTCTTCTTCTTCTTCTTCTTCTTCTTCTTCTTCTTCTTCTTCTTCTTCTTCTTCTTCTTCTTCTTCTTCTTCTTCTTCTTCTTCTTCTTCTTCTTCTTCTTCTTCTTCTTCTTCTTCTTCTTCTTCTTCTTCTTCTTCTTCTTCTTCTTCTTCTTCTTCTTCTTCTTCTTCTTCTTCTTCTTCTTCTTCTTCTTCTTCTGCTTCTTCTTCTTCTTCTTCTTCTTCTTCTTCTTCTTCTTCTTCTTCTTCTTCTTCTTCTTCTTCTTCTTCTTCTTCTTCTTCTTCTTCTTCTTCTTCTTCTTCTTCTTCTTCTTCTTCTTCTTCTTCTTCTTCTTCTTCTTTTTCTTTTCTTCTTCTTCTTCTTCTTCTTCTTCTTCTTCTTCTTCTTCTTCTTCTTCTTCTTCTTCTTCTTCTTCTTCTTCTTCTTCTTCTTCTTCTTCTTATTATTATTATTATTATTATTATTATTATTATTATTATTATTATTATTATTATTATTATTGTTATTATTATTATTATTATTATTATTATTATTATTATTATTATTATTATTATTATTATTATTATTATTATTATTATTATTATTATTATTAGTAGTAGTAGTAGTAGTAGTAGTAGTAGTAGTAGTAGTAGTAGTAGTAGTAGTAGTAGTAGTAGTAGTAGTGGTAGTGGTAGTAGTAGTAGTAGTAGTAGTAGTAGTAGTAGTAGTAGTAGTAGTAGTAGTAGTAGTAGTAGTAGTAGTAGTAGTAGTAGTAGTAGTAGTAGTAGTAGTAGTAGTAGTAGTAGTAGTAGTAGTAGTAGTAGTAGTAGTATCAGCATCATCTTTATAAACCATTGCACAAACATATACTCAAGACAGTTCTTTAAACGTATTAGATACATTAATTTATTAAAGAAAAAAAGAAAAAGAAAACTATTATTTTCCAATATTTTCATTGTTTTGATCTTTCATTTATGACCCTTTCTTCAGAGAGAGAAAAACATACTTTGAGGAAGTGCTACATTTGTATTGCAATTCGTCTACTTATTAGACTATATTATTTGAGACAACCATCATAAAAATCCCACTCTCTACCCTTCCTCATATATCGTCCGTACTTTTGATTACTAGCTTTTTACTCTCTCCATCTAAATTAACAAACATCTTTTAACGTATTATATATTGCTTTTTGTTCATTTGTTTGTTTGTTTGTTTTTTTGTATTCTCTTCTTAATTTTCGCTTCTTTCTCTGTGTTTCTTTTCCACTCTCACACTTCTCTTTTATCAATCCTTTTTATTTTTTTTCGTCTTGTCCTCTTTCCAAAATTTCTCTCCGTTACTCATCTTAAAACTTTCTAACTTTTTCTTTTTTTCCCTCTCCTCTTTTTTTTCCTTAAGCCGTTGGCAATTTTCTCTCTTTCAGAAAGTTAACGCTATTACACCCACAGCGATCATTAGATTTGGAAGGAGATAAACCGTGGTACGAAGCTTCAACCAATTAGTATGAAAGCATTTATGTGTATAATTATGAAGAATATATTTATACGTTAAGATCTATAATGAACTTGAATCCCATTGTGCAAGGAATAAATAAACTTGAGAAAGAAAGAGAGAGATAGAGATAGAGATAGATTGATAGAAATATATATAGAGAGAGAGATAGAGAAAGACAGAGAGGATGGTAATTGAGAAAATAGAAATAGACAGACAGTTAGATAGAGATAAATGGATAGATAGATGACAACTTGTTGCTACTGTTTTTTTTTCTTTTGTATATTTTGACTGAAGAAGCGACTCGTGTGTTGTTAGCAACAACTATGCAAGAGGCAGTGAAGGTGAGAGGGAAAAATAAACTTCACTACTTCTTGTTGATACAAAGGACAGCTATTTCAAGCCAATCAGTTATGGCAAAGAGTTACGTATCTTAAAAATTCATACTACATAAAATAGCGGTTAAAACAGACTTTTCTGAAAAAATGGAAGATTCATACTATTATGTATCATAATAGAGCAATATTTAAAAAAAAATTTAATATTCCGTAAAAAGTGTTGTTTATAGTTAAGTGCAAATGGTGTCCGTTTTTTAAAAATGAAATATTGACAAACAAAAGTGTAGGAATATACGGCTCAAGTAAACCGCATTAATACAGTTCTTCATTGCTTACTTATTTGAATCGGGAGAGATTGAAATTTGCTTGGCAAGCTATCTTCGCCAGGAAATAGCTTCAAGCCCCAAGGGTCTTAAGACCCGTAAAACGGTCAAGGTCCATGACAGCTCACGCCAGTCATTGTTTGCTTTGGATCCAATGTGGCACCTTCCACAAAACAGAGGTTCGAGCCAGTCGGAACGCTGTATGTGTACCTAAAAAAAGATCAGGGGGATAGTAGGCAGAACAATAGAGGAAGTGAGATGGGATAGTAAACATGAGTTTATGATGCCTACAAAGAGAACAGTTATACACATTGCTATGTAGACCGTTTGTAAGCTAGGAATTATAGCAGGTCGTCCGCAAATAAATTAGTTTTATATTTTGTTTAAAGAACCGCTTCTCTTTTATTACTTTCAATACAAATTTTTAAACTTTATGTCGTGTTTTTGTCAATTTTACTCATTCTTTAACTAAACCAATGTCTCGCTAACTGTTTCTTCTATTTTTGGTTTTTCCTCTTCTACTCTCTCTCTCTCATTCTCACTCTCAGACTCTCTCTCACTCTCGCGTGGAAAAAACATCCACAAAAACAACAAAAAATAACGACAACATCAATAACAACAAAACAAAACCAACTACAAATGAATGTGGAACATCGTAATAATTTCCGGCGCATCTTAAGTCATTTCAAAGTAGAAATATTTTATCTTGCCCATTCCTTCTCTCTCTCTCTCTCTCTCTCTCTCTCTCTCTCTCTCTCTCTCTCTCTCTCTCTCTCTCTCTCTCTCTCTCTCTCTCTCTCTCTCTCTCTCTCCCTCTCTATCTCTCTTTGTTTCTCTCAGACTAATGAAATGAAAAGTGAAGGCAGAAAGAGGGTTCGCTTTGAGATCTGAGGGCCTTTTCTATATTAAATTTTTAAAAGACTTACGCAAATATAAATGGTATTAATAGTTTTAAAATTTAAATATCAATATCTTTGACAAATCGAGTTTCATTTTACACTACTCGTTGAGTTGTTGAACTTGTTAGTGACAATCATGCAAGAGGCAGTCGAGGTGAGAGGGGAAAATAAACAGAAACCCAGGCGTGTTGACAACGTGAATAACTTCACTCAGTCTTGTCAATACAAAAGACAGCTAATTCATGTCAATCAGTTAGGGCAAAGAGTTACCTATCATAAAAAACATACAACGTAGAATTGCGGTTTGAAATGAAATTTCTGAAAGAAATGAAAGATTCATTCCATTATGTATCATGACAGAGAAATAGGTTTTTATTTAATTATTATTGCGTAAAAAGTGTACTCCATAATTAAATGAAACGGGCGTCACCCTTTTTAAAATAGATATTGATAAACAAAATTGTAAGAATATGCGCCGCAAGTAAACCGCATAAATAAAGTATGTCATTGCTTACTTATAAGAATCAAGAGAGATTGTACTTTACCTGGCAAGCTATCTTCGCCAGGAGCTAGCTTCGAGCCCTAACGTTGTTAAGATCCGTAAAACGGACACAGGTCCACATACTATGACGACACGCTCAAGTCATCATGTATGCTTTGGATCCAATGTGGTAACTTCCACAGAACACCGAGATGCGCACTGCTCTTTTGTGCATCAACTTGGGCTTGAGAGAGGGAGAGAGAGGGGGAAAGGGGGGAGATAGAGGGGAGGTGAGGGGAGAGAGAGAGGAAGGAAGAGAATGGGAGAGAAGGAGAGGGAGAAAAAGAGAGAGAGAGAGAGAGAGAGAGGGGGGGAGAGGGGGAGAGAGAGAGGGAGAGAGAGAGAGGGGAGGGAGAGAGAGAGAGAGAGGGGGGAGGGGAAGGGGGGAGAGAGTGGAGAGAGTGGAGAGAGAGGGGGAGAGAGAGAGGGGGGGAGAGTTAGGGAGAGAGAGAGGGGGTAAAGAGGGGGGAGAGGGAGAGGGAGGATAGAGGGGGAGAGGGGGGGAGAGAGAGAGGTAGGGAGAGAGAGAGAGGGGGTAAAGAGGGGGGGGAGAGAGAGAGGGGAGAGGGGGGGAGAGAGGGGAAAGGGGAAATAGAGAGGGGGGAAGAAGAGGGAGGTGGAGAGAGAGCGAGAGGGAGAGGGAAGAGAGAGAGGGGGGAGAGAGTGGTTGGGGAGGAGGAAGAGGAAGAGAGAGGTGTAGAGAGAGAGATGCTTCTTGTACTTGATTTCTTCAACGCCTTTTAAAAGAAAATTAATATAATTCTGTAATATTTAGAGGGTGAAGAGCGCGAAGAGTCCTCTGAATAATACAGGACGACAGAACTACAATTTTACTTCCTTTTACAGGTAAAATTCGTCTCATTTACCAATTCTGTCGTTCTGTTTGATATTCATGAGGCCTCACCTGCATCTTCAAAGCAAGACAGGTTTCGAGCTAAGAACACTAGCAGCAAACTTAGAGCTAGCATCATCTCTTTGAATTGGCTTGTTGTAAAACAAAAGTTCTTTCTCTAGACCATCCTGCAGTTTGCAGAACCAGTGAAATATCCGTGCTGCGCACTGCAGCAGAAGACGCCGCAGCTCTCGTGTTATACGGTTTGAAAACTTTTGTATCAATTCCTGACTTCATAAGGATAAGTTCAATCCACCTTGCTAGTATGTCCTTCCTCACACCGCCATGAGGGGAATGAATACTGATGAACAGTTTTGTAGACGAACGTATTTGTCTCGTGCGTTTTAAATAATGTCGGAGACAAGTAAAGACGCATAAACGTCTGTGTTCCCGATATGCGTTGAGGGTTATGACTGATCTTGGAGACTTAGGTGAAGCAGTCTTGAGGAGCGTGTTGATAAGGAACTTAGCTTTATGTTGTGTAAGTTGCATGTGAGAAACGTCCAAGCATGGAGAGTCTGGCAGTCTAGAGGAGCGTGTTGATAAGGAACACAGCTTTATGTTGTATAAGTTGCATGTGAGCAATGTCCAACGCATGGAGAGTCTAGCAGTCTAGAGGAGCGTGTTGATAAGGAACACAGCTTTATGTTGTGTAAGTTGCATGTGAGAAATGTCCAAGGCATGGAGAGTCTGGCAGCGCTGTCCCGCGGTTAACGTGCAGGGCGTCACAAGTTTGGCGCTTAACATATGCAAGTTGAGTTCCACTGCCGGCAGCGTTCTTAAGTAATTTAACACAATAGAAACGTCCCATATGTGGGTGTAACGCGGAATGCTCGGCCTCAAGTTGAACACGCCTCTCATGAAACGACACACAAGGGGATGCGATCCTGTAGACACAGCTGCCCTTGCCGTATTAATAGCGCTATAACCATAGCCACTGTTGAACATATCAGTCAAGAAATCTACAGTTATTGTTTCTGTAGGTGTCAAAGGTCTGATCCATGGCGCTGACAAATGGTCTCATACCGTTTGAGGTATGTATTGTATTGTGTCCAAGTTTTCTCACGCCAGCTGTTCTTTATGATTTTCAAGGCGTTTCGAGAAACGCCAGATCTTTTTATTTTTGTCCTGATGAGATGCAAGCCATCAGATGAAGCTTGGGGGAGAGAGGGTGAATTGCCTCCAGGTCCGAGGGGAGGTATAAAAGTGTCTTCGATGGCTTGAGATGAACTGTTTCTCCGACAGATATCTTGATCATTTTGGGAAACCAGCTTTGTGTTTTTCATTGTGGGACCACTACAAGCACCTTTTCTGTGCCGTCCTCCAAAAGCTTCTTTAGTACCCTAGAAATAAGGTTGAAAAGCGGGAATAGGTAAACGTATTCATTCCAAACATGGAAAAAGGCATTAACAGCCACCGCGTTAGGATCAGGATACAGGGACATATATCGCTGGAGTTGATGGTTGGTGCGGGCAGCAAATAAATCTATGGCAGGTGTGCCAAATATGGAACAAAGTTGTGCGAACAATGCCTTGTTCAGAGACCATTCAGTATGAATGGGCGTTTTTCTGCTCTAGCTAACAGCAGCACTGTTATCTTTCCCTGCGATGTGGCAGGCCGAGAGCCAAAAAGAACGAGCTTACCATAGAAGCAGTTCCTGAATAACTGCATTGCAAGCGAAAGAATGTGCGCCACCCATGTGGTTGATATAACACACTGCGGTCTTATTGTCTATTCTAATGTGGCAGTGATGGAGCGATTGAATTCCGACAAGGCCGCCTTTAACTCAAGCACATTTATGTGCCATCATTCCACAAACCATGAGTTGCTACGCCATTCATTATCGCGCCCCAAGCATATCCTGATGCATCTGATTTACAAAAAGCGTATGGTGGCTCTAAGATTAATTCCTTTCCGCTATGAAGACCTTCCTCTAACCACCAGTGTAAGTCCTCTACTGCCGCACTAGATAAAGAGTTTTGGCGATCAAAATCATATGTTTTTCCCAAAGCAGTAATTTTTAAGGACTCTAGGTTTCTATAAAACAATTTCCCCATATTGAGTGGCAGAAAACATGCAACTAACGTACCAATCACTTGAGCTAACCTTCTGCCCGGAAAAGATCGATCTGTGTAGAGAATGTGGAGGAGCATTTCTCGTATGTTTTTCTTCTTATCTGGGCCGAGCGAGACTGTCATAGCCCTAGAATCGAACAAAAATCATAGATGTTTGATTTTTTGTGAAGGTATTACATTCGATTTCGAACTTATGTCAAAATTCAACTGTTTAAGCAACGAATTTGCGAATTGAACATTTTGGTGACATTCGTCAAAGCTGAATATTGGTCATCAATATATAACCTGCACAAAATGCCTTGCTCATGAAGGTGAGGAACTAATGGTTTTGTAAGCTTTGTAAAAATTCGGGGACTGTCCCTGTACCTTGTGGCAAAACAAGATATTTGTAGAGTCTCTCATTAACTGTAAACTTCAAATATTTCGTGTAATCTGGGTGTATGGGGACATAGTGATAGGCATCCTCCATATCTATGCTAGCCATAAAGCAATTGAGTTCAATTAGCGTTAAACAGGATTCAAGGGAGTCCATTTTAAAATGTATATATTGAACAAGATGGATCATCCTATACTGTTTTACACCGTCCCCCATATCCCTCTTTGCAAACAAGAAAACAATGCTTACATAATCAGTATCCTCTCGATGACACTCCTCTACCACCCCATCGCGGAGGAAGTCTTTAATCATACACTGTAGTGCTGCCAATTCCTCTCGCCGTAAAGGCAACGGGCGAGGCAACATGGCTTGCCGAGGGAAAGTCACGAAGTTTTTTTTACAACATGTAACGGTCTCCAAGACCACTGAATCAGATGTATATTCCCGCCATACATTTATAAAGTGTTAAATCCGCCCCCCCCCCCCCCCTCCCTTTATTTTTTTAACTTCCTGAGTGTCAATTCAATGCAGTTACATTTATTTTTTCCTCGGAAACTTTTGTTGCCAAAAAGGGGCGTGGCGCTGTGGAACTGGCGGGGCATTGCCCCCTCCCTTCCTTCGCCAAGACTGGCGTTGCTCTAGTAAAGGAAACTATTTGTTTCCGCGTTTAAAGGGCTGGAAACGGCGAGTTTACCTGGAAACCCTCAATGTGTCATTCATTTCCTTTAACTTGTCGGAGATGTTCGGGCCAAGCAAGAAGCCGGTGACAGGGTAGGACCCGTGACAAAGAGAGTGAATACGCCACGAAACTATTGTCGGTGAATGACATTTAGAGCATGTAGGCGTTGGAGAGCAGGGCGACCCGATCTGAGAGTTTTTCCTTGACGTCCTCATTTTGACTCTGTTGCATAACCGTCTCAAAGGCGAAAGCGACCGCGGTAATTCCAGAGATCAAGGATTGTTGTACAGTTTGCAGAGACGAGTCTCTGAAACGCGCTCGGGCACTAACATGTCTGAAAACCTCCGGGTTACACCCCAAGACACTCAGTCTAGGACAGTTAGATGGCTGAGTGTATTTAGCTGATACGTTGTCCATCACCTCTCTAGTAAGACCCTCTGATAATATTTTTTCTATGCCCTTGCCAATATTGGTACTGAGAAAGACCGCTGAGGGTGCATTGGTGCCTGCAACATCGGCAAAATACGAAAATTCGGTGGATTCCATCTCCGAGGGGTGGCATTGGAGGGAGTCTATGTCGGACCGAGAATTAGTGGTTATCATTTCCTCTGACGTGTGGTCTTTGGAGGTAGAGGCCAACTCCGAAGGATGGCTTTGTAAGTTGTGTGCCAACTCCGAGGGATGGCTTTGTAAATTGTGTGCCTACTCCGAGGGATGGCTTTGTAAATAATGTGCCAACTCCGACGGATGGCTTTGTAAACTGTGTGCCAACTCCGACGGATGGCTTTGTAAACTGTGTGCCAACTCCGACGAATGGCTTTGTAAATTGTGTGCCAACTCCGACGAATGGCGCTCATTCTTCATTATCTCCGGATCAAAAGGTTGGGCATATGGTGCATCATGTAATGGGCCATTCCCTGCCTCTGTGCTTTCATTATAAGCGTCGTACACTGATTTTAATTCTGTTACAATGGGTACCAGACCCATTAGCGTTTCAAGCTGGTTTCGCACAATTGACAAAGTATCAGGATCATTATGGGGACCTCTCTGACAGGTGCTGGCATCGGTGCAAGACTGCCCCCCTCCCCTTCTCTCTCTCTCTCTCTCTCTCTCTCTCTCTCTCTCTCTCTCTCTCTCTCTCTCTCTCTCTCTCTCTCTCTCTCTCTCTCTCTCTCTCTCTCTCTCTCTCTCTCTCTCTCTCTTTGTCGTGCGGGGCAGAACATCGTTTAGTGCTGATTCTGGTTTGTTTTGATGTCGCGCTAGACGAGCGATGGGAAACATGCTTCCCTACTGCATAGTGGGTTCGAGATTCTGATATGACAGAGTCAACGAACGTTTTTGTTTCATCCTGAGGACCGTCAGAGGTCAGGGTATTTTAAGTACAAGGAGCGGCCGAAGTTTCTTTGTCCGCCATATTGAAAATGTATATTTGCATACTACGAAGAAATTGAAATAATCGCTTACAACTGAAAACAGATGGGCCATGTGTCAGGTCATGGCGGGTTCGGAAAAACAAACCAAACAATAATTGAAGCACTAAGAAAGTCCGTCAATGAAAACCAACACAAAAACCGCAGGGTGATATCAGCGGCGGGCGGCAGTATAAATATAAACTGGTCAAGAAGTTTCTGAGTGATTTAAGAAAGATGTAGGCCGAAATCGATCGTTCAGCGGATAGAAACGACTGCTTAACTCCACAAGCTCTTTCACACAGTAGTAAGCTAGGGCTAGGTTATGGGATAAAATACAAAAATTGGGCATAGAACACAGAGCTCAGTATTCCGTGGATCTGATGCGAGAAGTCGTACACAAAAGTGACGCATGCGTGAAGAGCATATTCCTTCCAGGTGAGGCGTCATGAATATTAAGCAGGACGACAGAATTAAAATCTGCTTCATGTTACCTGTGAGTGTATCCGTAGACTTGTACATGGATGGTACCAATATATCTCTTTCTTTTTTTTTCTAATAGAGGTTATGTCTCAGCATCGCTGGATGACGAAAAAAAAAGAGCGAAATCGCAGGGGTAAAAAAGGAGGAAGAGGAGATGAAAAAGAAGAAGAAGAAAAAGAAGCAGAAGAAGAACAAGAACAAGAAGAAGAACAAGAACAAGAAGAGGAAAAAGAAGAAAAGAACAAGAACAAGAAAAAGAAGAACAAGAACAAGAAGAACAAGAACAAGAACAAGAACAACAAGAACAAGAACAAAACAAGAAGAAGAACAAGAACAAGAACAAGAACAAGAACAAAAGCAAGAACAAGAACAAGAACAAGAACAAGAAGAACAAGAGGAAAAAGAAGAAGAAGAAGAAAAAAAAAGAAAAGGAAGAACAAGAACAAGAACTAGAAGAAAAAGAAGAAGAAGAAGAAGAAGGAAGAGAAGGAGAAGGGGGAAGAAATGGAAAAAACAAAAAAACATTGAAAGCAAATTAATTCAGAAGTACAAGTTAAAGAGACTAGTCTAAGCAAAGGAATTTTATAAAAGGGAGAAGTAGATGATACAAAATAAGAGGGAATTTTGAAACGCAATGAAATAAACAAAAGATTTTCAGTATAATAATATTTTATTTTCTAGTCAACAATACGATCTGGTAGGAAATTTGCTACGAATCATCAAGAGCTTATTCCCACAGCAATTTACTCTACTTAAATAGGATCACAAACAAGAGATCCACACAAAGATAAGCCTCAAACTTTAAAAGCAGCAGGAATAATAGTTTCGGATTTTTTTTTACACAAATAATAAACACAGAAGAGGCAGTAGAACATAAGACAAAAATCTGTGCTAAAATCACTTACACTCACGGTAGTTACATCAGGACTTTCACAGAAGTATGACAGAAAAAAAAAAACAGTATTTAGAGTTAATGAAGGTAGAATGTAATGAACATTTTCTTCAAAATTGTTTACACAAACTTATCATTGTAAAGACAGCTGCAGAAATAGATCAATTAGCACATCGATAGTAAGAAGGGAGAAAGGAGTGAGAGAGAGAGAGAGAGAGAGAGAGAGAGAGAGAGAGAGAGAGAGAGAGAGAGATAGGGAGAGAGACAGAAAAACAGGGGGGGGGAGAGGGAAATCGGAGAGTGTCTGATTTGCAAAGAAAATAAAGGACTAGTAGGGAGCAGTGAATTGGAAGCCAGATGAAGTGGAAAATCATGTTTTTCTCCCAACCATTTAAATACAAGAGAAACTGAAAGATCTCATCAGGTGATCTCATCTCTTGCACTATCAGCACCATCGCCCCGCTACCCGCTTTACTAACAACCACATCTGCTTCTCCCAGGTTTAAAAAATTGGAAACGAATTATATGTATACAAAAAGTTAACCTGTTTCCTTTTCAAATAAAGCATGTGACCTTGAGAGTGATGGCAGAGGATTACAGCAAGAACTGAACACAAATTTAGTACAGTATGATCAATCTTTTATATAACATATCAAGTCCGACCGTGTTAATGAATGATTTTCAACAGACAAAAATTTAAAAAGTTCCAGCTTAAACTGATCATTGCAAGACATCTAGAAAAACTGAGGCTGAATAATTTCAAGCAGACAAAAAAGCCTAGAAAAAAGTATCAGGCAACAATAGGACCAGTTTTTTTCGAAAAGATACTAACAGCTACTGCGGTCCGTTCTGCAAATCAATAACTAGTGAACAAACGGAAAAGTATATAATGTGATAACACAACTTAATGACTATTGAATTTACTCGCATTGATTACATCGTAATGTGTTTCCTGGTTGTATTAGTCATGGCTGTAAGCTGCCCTGCAGTTAGGAAGTGGTTCTATAAAACAGGCTCTACAGGAGTTGAACAGGCCAACACACACAATAATATTAGATAATTTTAAAACTAAAGAAGCATCATTACCAAGATTTGAACCTTAAAAGGTTCTCAAAAATAGGACCTCTTTGAGGTTAACTATCAATAAAAACATGCATCTTAACTCAGATACCAAATACGACAATATTGCTGTGTATGTAGAGGATTGGAACCAGATTATTCACCTTCAACTGTGGTCTCTACGCCTCTCAGACTTTGTAGGTCAAGGCATTGGTGACTGAGGATTACATTGTCCCAAAAGTCTCTCTCACAAATTATACACAGACCATTTTATAAGTTACATGTACAATAGCATTGTCACATGACAGAAGAAACTGTATTAAATTCAGAGAAAAACTAATTATCCTTCTCTTCCATTATTCATTACATTTTAAGAAATATACTTACACTGAAATAGCATAAAAGTTTTATTATTTCCTTCTCTTTAAAAACAAACATCACATACTGCTAGATGACAGAGTACACAAACATATGTTAAGAGGTATTTTAATTGATTGAAAAAAAAATCCAATCAACGTAAACATTGCATTGTGCATAAATTTTAAAATTTCAGTCACTTACATCATATTCTCATTTGCATTCAAGTTATAAATAAAACCTTCTTCTCAGTCAAATCACAACACTTTAAGATAACAGATGATAAGTTTCAAAATTAACTGCATACAATATTAAAACTAAATTTAAATGCATACATAAAATATAAAATTATTTTGGAACAATTCAAAAAGGCAAGACTAACAGTTACACTATATCAATGTTTACATTGTTGCCGCAGCTTAGGAGAAGCTTCATCTTTGAAAACAAGAATGAACTTCTGAAGAGTACGCACAATTTTTTTACTTTTATGATCAGAATAAGTTGGTGTCTTCATAGTATTTTAATTTCTGACCACTGCATATTTTTTAACTTTTCTATGCACACTATGTTGGTGGTTAGTTGTCAATGTTGCTGCTGTAGTTTTTGAGTTTTTACGGGATGTAACTTATGACTAGAGCGTGGGATTCCATCTGCTTCATTTCCCAATGAGGACGATGAAAAGGGAAGAAAATGCAAAGTCAATGTAATCTATCAAGGTACAGGGTAAGCTCTTATCAAGCAAAGGGTTGGGCTGACTAGATAAGTCCCAACCGTAGTACTAGACAGCTCTCATCAGTCTATAGATGCAGAAGTCTGTCTTGCCAGTCCGAGCCTAAAAAATGAGCTGTCAGGTTTAGAAGTTGTGATCCTTTGATATGAAACTCAAAATTAAGTCACTACATGTATTAATAACACCTTTAAGAATATTTATTGTTAATTCTTATGTCACTGGAGTTTTATAATTCCCAACATTTATGTTCTATTTTATGCTGAGGTCTGGAGCATAATCAGAGAGCCCATTTGAAGATTGATCTCAATCAGTAATTTAACTGCAAAGAGCAAATGTAAAATACAAAGTTAATATAGAAGCCCTGAATGAAGAAAAGAGCGACATTTTTATTAACATACTTGGACACAAAAGATAAATTGAAAAGCAGCATAGGAATTTGACTTCAATCAAATCTGTAACAAAAAAAAATTAAAAAAAAAAACAAACATCTGGAACACTTTCAGTACAAAAGTTTGTGAATAAACATTTCTAGAAGCTATCACACACACTTAGACACAGATAACTCTGTTTCAATTAATAAATAAAAAGTTATCACAAAACTAATGGGTTCTCAAATCACCATAGATTTTACACGTAAAAACACAGTTTATATTACTGGAATCATCACACTAGATTTCTGTACACCTTACTATCAGCAAAACTTCATATAAATTAAGAGTTTGCCCAAGCTGTAGTTCTGTCTTAGGTTATAAGGCAAAACTCTGAAATAAAAGCATATGAACTCCAACAAAGGCATTGTGTTAGGTTTATTTATATATACGAGTCAAAGCAAAACTTTTTGAAAAAATTATTAAGTAAATTGGCCTGCACTAGAAGATCAATTCAGGAGTTTGATCTACAGTTTAAAGACTTACCATGAATGTCACCAACAGGACACTGAAGTCGATAACTTGCAAAACACAATTCCCACTAAGATCATGATGTTGAGTAATTGTATTTACATTGTATGACTAATCACAGGCAAGGAGAAAAAGAATTAAGCTCAAGAAATATTTTTCAGGGTTGGTATTACAAACCGTTTATAATAGATCTAGAAACCACAATTGTCATTACAGACTTACACTGTGGCGATAAAAATTATTTAGCGAAACAGTTAAATGAAATTCATTTGCCCTTGACAGAACCATTCAATTTTCTATTACCTGAGCTTTTTCTTTTTCATATCTTGAACAAAAACTAATGAATTTCATTCACAATTTCCTCTGACACAAAAAAAGGGAAAGCAAACAAAATAAGAAAATTTGTCTTTGTGCTTCAGTAATACTTAAGTATTTCACACTATTCTTTTAGGCCTGTGACTATGGTGGCAATTCTTAGACAAATAAAAGGATAGTGACAATGATTTATCTAACAGCTTTTTATTTTATTTTTAATAATAATATCGAAAAAAAATTTGAAAGTTGAAAAAAAATATAGGATTTCAATTTGACAGCAACAAACTGGAATTCTTTTAAAGAAACAAAACTTTCATTGAAAGAAAGAATTACATGTAAGAAATGAAGTAAGGTGTGTGACAATGTCTTGTTTTTTCTTTACTTTTCATCTCAGGAATAAATTTGTAGAGTTGCACAGGAGCTCGTGATTGCCTCCACCATGATAAATACATGAAATAAAATCCAGGATAATATTATTTTCCTGATTATTGAGTCTAATCAAATATGACTACAACTAGTTCAATATGAAATTCATACTGGGATAACAAAGTTATTTATCACATTATATACAGTAGAGCATTTAAGTTATGCATCAAATTACATATATATATATATATATATATATATATATATATATATATATATATATATATATATATATATATATATATATATTCAACAAACTGACTTGGTACAGAACAAAAAAATCTGGCACACTTAGATTTAAGGAGATTGATTATAAAATAATGTTCCAAATTAAGAAACCATTTTTTGTAAATCTTGATTTGCTAGTTTTTCGTCTAGTTTTGGTTCGGTTTTTTTTTGTTTTTTTTTGTTTTGGAGGAGGGGGGGGGGTGGGGGGGGGGGGGGCTTTTTTTAAATTTTTTTAATTTTACACTTATAGAGTAAGAAATAGAATTGCATTGTCCATCACCAAGTTAATAAAAGGTAAAAATTTCTAATGTTCTAAGTACAGTTTGAAACAAGTGCACTAAACGATGAATATAAAGAAAGATTTAAATAAATAAAAAATAACTACTTCTTTTAAACCTTTACTTTTGCTAACGTGTGCCTCAATCAGCCAGCATATTTATAAAAATAATATATGACTGTTTTGTCTTCTCAAATACTCATGTTTAACACTCTATAAGTTTACAACAATGAATTTTTCCACAAAAGAGGTTTTCAAGTGTATGCTGAGTCTTTGAAGAATCGTGCACAATATTGGTTCACTAGAAAAGAAAGGATTTCTACTCCATAACTCTGTAGTGAAATGGTAGTTCAGAGAGTCCACATGGGGATTCGCAAAAGGTTTTTACTATCAGAGACTTTTTTTTTTCATTCTTAGATCATTTTAAGTGGGTTTGAGCTGTAGAAAAAGGCAAATTAATCTCGTTTCTAAGACTTATGCTATGTTGATCGGGTCATGACCCACAGGAAATTGGATTGATCTCTAATGGTATACTGCCAAGATTCACAGAATATTGGATTAATATCTGATGGAACCAATACCCACGGGACATTGGTTAGTCACTTAAAATAACCATAATCTACACATAGATGGATCAATATCTATTAGGGCAAATATCCGCAATAAGCTGGATCATTTTCCATATTCTCCAACACATTCGTCACATTGAATATATGGGGAAAACTGTACAAATTTACAGAATGCACTTTGAGTGCCAGTATGATTTATCCAGCCTCATCTTACATAAAGTAAATAAAGAAGACAGTAGTTACTCATTTTCTGTGCCTTGATATCTCTTGACTGCCACATACCAAAAGAAATGTTAGTGAATGGCCAAAAATTAATGCCACTGAGATTTAGATATAAAAACGAAATAAAGCAAGCCTAATTCAATCTCTCTCTCTCTTCCTCTTTCTATCATTCTCTTTCCCTATCTTTCTCTATAATCACCCTTCCTTCCTCCTGACTACCTCATCCTATCCCTTGTTTTCCCGTATGAGAACCATGTTTACAAATTGATAAAATTCATAGAAAGACAACTAAGTAGTGAAACATGAAAAATGATATTTTGTTTCCTTATTTGACTTCTGTGAAGATTCAGTACAAAATCATACAGCGTGAAACATTATAAAATGACATGCATTTAATTTTTAAGACATTTCACAAGTTATGGAGCAAACTATTTGAGAATCGCATGCATCATGTTATCTGTATCAACAGTTAAGTGCTTTCATTCCTGACCTTATAAAACCCTGTTTCTTCAATTTTAAATTGTAAAGAGCAGTGGTAACATTAAATAAAAAAAATGCAATTCCCTGTTTCCACACTAAGGAGACACCAAATCAAAAAATATCTTTTTTTCAAAAATTGATCCCCAATTTTGAATAAATTTTGAATTTTGCTCATGCACATTTTTCTGTACACTATGGGAGTGATGGAAGAAAAAAATGAAAAAAGAAATTCAAAGAAATTGCTGATAAGTTAGTTCTCCCACTTTGGTTCTTAAGTTTCAAACAGCTGAACTGACAGTGCTAAACTATTTGACCAAACCTGATCATTCTGAAGCTGTTCAAAGTTTAATTGTTTTTTTTTCTAACCTGTTTAATTTATACATAAGAATAATTCACTTCAGAAAAACGTGTGGTTAAAACGGAAACTGATACCAATGATTTTGGCTGCTGCCTAGCCTTTCTCTTTTGATGAGAAAATTACATTTTTCAGCTCAAATTTTTTTTGGCAATTGCCTTATTTCTAATTGTGTTCATTACCAAATACATTGTTTTCCTTCCTTCTTTTGCAAAAAGAAAGATTAAAAAAAAACTGGGCTTTATGAGTTAATAAATTGAGGGAGTAAAAAATTATAATTACGGGGAATTCAAACATCTGTTTTTAACAATGATAATTAAGGACCAAAAACAAAAACATAGCAGTACAAAGAGAGAGTTTCCGAAAGTAAAACGTCTCTACTTTTTTGTTTAAGGAAGCTGCAAATCCAATCGATATATAGACTGCTGTCATTGCGTTAATGAGCTGTATCAACAGTGTGCTGAGGGAAAGATATAAACTACTTGACAATTTCCTATGACAGTTACAAAAAGTATGCACTATTAACCTAATCTACTCTGTTTCCTCGTGGTTGAGAACTGTAAGGGCCCTGTTACTTGCAGCCTAATATTAGCATTTTAAAATGCCATCCAATAAGTACACCATAGAGATTGATCAACGTGTGGAAGGTAGAAGGCAAAAAAATCGGCCATGGAGGCTTATAGTACAATGTTACACTATTTTACAGTGTCAATTCCATTTGAAATAAATTTACTTTTGTTTAGAATAGAGAACTTGTCAGATATGTTCTACATTCTACAAAAGGAAAATGAGTTTTATACTGCATTAGTTAATGCAGTTTAAAATAAAACTTTTAAACCGTGGTAAAAGATGACAAAACTTAATTGTGCAATTCAAATTAATCTTTTCTATGGTGTGGTATTTTGTACCTTCATCTATGTACTATTTTTAGCATTTTTGGTGTGAAAAAAAAACCTTCAGTTTTTTCGTGGCCTGTGTCATAAGAATGGTATGACATGCGTGATGGCACTACTTCCAAAACGTTGTTACAAGAACTTTACAGCAGCACGTCTGATTAATTCCAAAGCTCAAATCAAAATTAAATCCTTGCTTTATCCAGTCTTGTCATTAACTGTATTCATTATTGTAATTTTCACTGTTCCAAAAAGAAAAATGAACTACACATATGCATTTTCTCATGTTTCATTTCATTTTAAGCATTAAAAATACATAAAATTATAAATTACACATTTTACGAGAGTAAAACCTTTTTTCAGCGTTCAAGCTTAATTAAAATCCATGTCATTGGTTTAAAAAAAAAAAAAAACTCTTGCTCAGCATTTCACACCACCTGATCCCTGATCTCCGTCATCACTGGGGGACGGATTCTCACTTGGAGGGTCAACCACGATATCCGGTCGTTTCAGCAGATTTTCCTTCTCTTCGTCGTGATGTTCGTCATGATCATCAATGTAGAACTTGACCGGACCACCGCCCTTGACCTTCTTTGAGCCACTATTACCGGGACCGGATGTGGGCTGTGACGTTGGTTCCGCTTCTTCCTCTACTTCGCCCAACTGCGGCCGGCTTCCGTTGGTGCGCTTAGAGCTATGCTTTTTGGGTTTTCTGTTCGATGAGTGTTTTGGTTTTTTTCAATGATCCAAGAAGGGAAAAGAAAAGTAAAATTATTATATAAACGGGGAATATAAAATGTTTATTGTATAAGCATCTCAAAAAAAAGCTTTCTCTTAAATCAAACCGTAGCCTCAAATAAAACTACGATTTATATCTAACTATTTGAGGTATACATGTCCAAGCAAAAGTTTTCAATTTGGCTGTTTGACAAGATAAGGCAAGGAGGTGTTGCTCTTTTAGGATGCTTTTCTATTGTCACGTTAGCTGATAAACTAAGAAAAAAATATAAGTTACCATTTAATTCGTTGTGTGATAGTGAAAATGTTTATAATATTTGAAAACCTAACAAACATTTAGAACATATTTGAAAATTGAACGAAAATCATAATTTTAACCCGACCTGTATTTGCATGAAAGATTTAGTGACAAGTTGGAGCAGAAATCTAAAAAAATAGAAGTAGGAAATTGACAAAAGAGGACCAGGTTGTGTGAGATAATGATTTAAAAATGTCCGAGGGAGTTTATTGGATTAAATAGTGCTAACATCACCCTAACTTCTTGAATGGACCAGTGATTTGGTGGTGTAAGCATAGTTATCGAATTCAAACCTCTCCATCCACAAGTAATTCCAACATCTGCCAGCAAAAAATGTTTATATATTCTTTTATAAAAAGGTTGAAAAGGTAACATTTTTAATTGTTTCGGCATATCGGATTAGAAAACAATATTTTTATCTAAGTAAAGCAAAATAAAAATTAAAGGTATTTTAGCATTGTGAATATTATTTTGAGAGTAAATTGAACAACAAAGATTGTATGTGAGAATTGCAATATGTTAATACATAAAAAAACGAAAAAAATATATGAAACAATTAACTTAATTTATGCACATAATAAGTTAACAGTTTCTGTGCAGAAATAAGCTTAACATCCGTGTGCTTGAAAAATACTCTTTCCATACCCGCAGAATAATAACAGCATAAAATGCAACAAAATTTTACATTAGGTCTAAACACCAACACAGAGCACTGTTTGAACATTTCTTTTTTTACCAAGCACGGAGAGAGAGAGAGAGAGAGAGAGAGAGAGAGAGAGAGAGAGAGAGAGAGAGAGAGAGAGAGAGAGAGAGAGAGAGAGAGAGCAATGTCACTATTTGTTCAAACAAAAAGAAGACATACTTTAAGCAAAAATAATACTAACACATGTTTTACAGAAAAGAATTATCGTTTGTATCCTAACAAAAATCTTTGATTCTGTTGAGCAAAAGTATTTAATTTTTGTGTCAATAATGCATTTCAATACTCATTTATTTTTCACCTCTCCCCCCCCCCTCTCTCTCTCTCTCTCTCTCTCTCTCTCTCTCTCTCTCTCTCTCTCTCTCTCTCTCTCTATCGCCCCCCCCTCTCTCTCTCTCTCTCTCTCTCTCTCTCTCTCTCTATCGCCTCTCTCTCTCTCTCTCTCTTTCTCTATCCCCCCCCCTCTCTCTCTCTCTCTCTCTCTCTCTCTCTCTCTCCCTCTATCTCTCTCTTTCTAAGGTAAAAACGTCTACCATCCCCTCCCTCTTCTACCTCCTTGTACTATAATCTTAACAGCGATGTCGGTTCTTTAACTTTTCTCTTTCCACCCTTTTTTTTCGTTTTATCCCTCGCTGCTTGTAACTATTTCCGTGCCTACTTATACCCTCCTGTCCTTGTCTTTCCCCCCACGCCCTTCCCTTTCCCCTCTCTTACTACTTCTTCATCTAACACCATGCGCTTTCCTCAGATCCATTGTCTAGCATGGGTACAAGTCTATCTACTGCATGTAATGTAACCGATATGAACAAAGCCGGGATCAGCAAGTATTGCACACGCTCTAATTAACTACTTAAGTTGTTTAAGTTAAACAAGATCTAAATTTAGCCCTGTCAATGGTAAGAGGTCAACTGCTGAGCTCGTTTTCAGCATATAGAAAATTTTGTAAGTGTTAAACAAAAATTCACTTCCCAAAAACAAAACATGTCTCAAGTTGGTTCTCCTCTTGATGTCCCATCACCTCTTATGCCCATGAAACCCAGTATAAACCCAGCAATATTGTTGATAAACTGTAATCAACAGTAAAGTAAAAACCAACCTTTTTAACGTATACAATTTCCGGCCAACTGTTTCTACTCTCTCTCTCTCTCTCTTTCTCTCTCTCTCCCTCTCTCTCTCTCCCTCTCTCTCTCTCTCTCTCTCTCTCTCTCTCTCTCTCTCTCTCTCTCTCTCTCTCTCTCTCTCTCTCTCTCTCTCTCTCTCTCTCTCTCTCTCTCTCTCCACCCTACCATGTGAATAATGCATACCATTCCACCTTGAACAAAATAAAGTAGCTTGTTTTCTTATTGAAGTATTCTCGTCTCTAATCTTATTACATGGTGGCAGCGGTGGTCCTGCTAGATCTCACTACCCTCATTTCTCTCCATCCTGCCTCTGCCCTCTACGCCATTTATCCAATTTGGAATTATTTTCTGAACCCTGTACACTCCCTTAGCCTCAGGCCTAATCTCAAGGGTCCTATCCACACACACGCAAGGTTCACAACATTATAGCATAGATAGGAATAAGTTTTGTCAAAGCTTTTGAGGTACTGGTATAAGTTAACATTGATTACTCCCTACACAAGATGTGATATAATTATTCTTAAGGTGTCACACAAACTAAAACACACAGTGTAATGCTCTCAAGATGTCGCACAAAGTCCAAATCGCTGTCTTATGTGTTCAAGGTGCGACACGAACTTTAATAACAGTAAGGTGCGTTAAATATGTAACATACAGTCCAACACACAATGTGATGTGCTCAAGATGCGAAATACAGGTAAACATACAGTAAGATCTGATCTACCATACACCACTCTACTGTAGTACAGATGGTATGGTATGTTCACAACATCTTACTGTCAAACATAAAGCTTGATATAAAGAGTATTGTGCTTCAACAGAAAACATTTATACGCACGGTGTGATTTTCTCAGGATACGACAGTCTAAAATGTGGTGT
This sequence comes from Elysia crispata, assembly GCA_033675545.1. Taxonomy (NCBI): domain Eukaryota; kingdom Metazoa; phylum Mollusca; class Gastropoda; family Plakobranchidae; genus Elysia; species Elysia crispata. Next base: position 122,730 of record JAWDGP010001837.1, read on the forward strand.
AATGTGCTCAAAATACAATAAAAAATTCCCACAAATGAAATGGCGTGCTTGCTGTATGACATACAATCCAAGACATGGCCCAAGCGCCGTGCAACCACAAGAATTTCTACAATCAACAGCCCCTCCCCCCCCCCCCCCCCTCAAAAAAAAGGAAGAAAAAAGATAAAGACAATTTACCAACAACAGGAATGGCAATCTGGCACATATAACATGCAGACCTATACACACACACGCACACACACGAGTGTAGTAGTGGCAAGATCTCACCTATGGTTATGCACATGGTACGGACTTCTGGAGAAGTACATCGAGCACATGAATTACTTTGTTAAGATTCCAATGACAGTGTACTGCTAAGTGTCATAATGCAGTTATGTTCAACAGTGTTCAAGAGACGTCTAGATTTCTAAATTAACTCTGGTGAGATTATCGTTCTTGTAGGATGCGCCAACTAAAGACGGGTTACATATAGGAGTGTGGAGGAAAGAGGGGGGAGGGGTGAAAGCTAGAGGGTAGGGATAAGAAATAGAGGATAAACATAAGTCTCCCATATTTTTCTTGTCCTGTGTAATTGAGCTACAAAGTTCTAAAGCTAAATTTGTCGTTTTTGTTACAGCTCGCCTGAAAATGGAATCCGATGTGCGCAGTTTGCTGGCATGAGGTGCTTTTACCTGTCATGCTAGGATGAAGGTCAAGGTCGACCGTTTCTAGGAACTGGAAGGTTCGTCTAGGTATTTCAAGGGAAGCGCAGTCATTGTATCAGCCGCAGTGTCGACTGCACGCTTCCACAGCATATCGAATTGACCAACCCTAAATGGAACCAAACCAACTTCCACAACATATTGAATAGACCAACTCTAAAGCCAACCTCACCGACTTTTCCACAAGATATCGAACCGAACCAACTTCCACAACATATCGAACTGACCAACTCTAAAACTAACTGCATCTAATTTCGTAACTTTTTTTCAGATCAAAAGATAAAACATACATGCTTTGTTAGCGCCTGTTGCGGAGTTTTTTGTGTCTTTTTCAACTGAATATAATTTTAAGATGTGGCGTATGTGAATAATTTTTTTTTATTTTATTTTATTTTTCGGGGATGGGGTTTGGCCACTTTAAGAGGGAGGTCCAAGGCGGAGAAAGGGAACATTTTAGGACGCTAGGGATTCAGAGGTAAGCAAAGGAGACAGAATGAGACAATGTCGCAAACAGTGTGCACAGTTATGAGAAATTATACGGCAGAATTTGACCAATTAGAAAGCAAAGAAAAAGAATTAAAAACTTTGAACTGAAAGGGTCTTCCGCAAAAAAAAGGAGAATGGAGAGGGTGATAATAGCCAATGGTATATTAAATGGAGAAAGAGACGTAGCCGGTCAAATCTGATATTCAACATCCCTCTTTTCTTTTTTTCTATATAGGCCAAACTTTCTAGAACTTCTACAGCAGCAGCTCATTTTGGATTTCTGCGCGTCTTTTTGGCACAATGACGTTCGTGGTAAACTTTGTAGAATGCGGTCGAATCAAAACCTGCTACTGTTCTAAGATTGCGTACCCAGAAAACTTGCCAAGAACAACAACTCTTGTTACCCAAAAAACTTGCGAAGAAAAACAACGCTGTTTCGAGTAAAACACTTTGTTTTCTTATATTGAGCGAAAAATCTCGTATTTTTCTGTTTTTGTATTGTTTTGCTATAAGGTAGATATTAGTTTTGAGAGAGGGTTCGATAATTATTCAACCGTCAATTCTCTCTAACCAAAGATGTAGTTTGGGTGTTTAAGCCGAACGTCCACTTCACTTGCAAGGGTTTGAAAGAAATTGAATGAAATTAAACAACAACTAGTCATTGAAACCATATTTGATGAATCATTGAGAGTACAGACGCCTCGACGTATAGGGCGAGAGAGCAAGCCAGATAGCCACGATGCTCACATAGTTGATAAGGAAAAGGTGGAAGACGGCGAGAATAATGTGTTGCGAGTCTTGCGTTCCTCAGTCAACAAGAAACACGACAGAAGGCCAAAGCAAGAAATCAGTCTTCCACATCATTCCTAGAGAACCATGACGAAAAATAAAATCATTACCAGCAGCATGGACCGCACAAGGTTGGAAAAAGAAGAGAAAATTAATTCTAAAAGATACAAACTCCCAACAACAGTTTGGAATTTATATATATAAATATACACAAAATCAGAGAACAGTGAAAACAATATGACAAAGCAGCCACAGTAGTAACGGTCGTAAAAAAGCGAAAAAAGAAAGAAAACCTCGACTGGCGGGGAAAGAGAAATCTATCGCCGTAGCTTACTAAGAATACGTCGACAAGAACAAAGGCGCGATGTCCATCTCCAGGTCGACATACTGCAGAACAAGAGAGAGAGAGAGAGAGAGAGAGAGAGAGAGAGAGAGAGAGAGAGAGAGAGAGAGAGAGAGAGAGAGAGAGAGAGAGAACAACACAAACGTTTGCTTATAAACAGATTTTTTTTTTTTCGTATTGATTAACGTTCAAATCAATTTTAAAACTTAGCACGGGTTACAAACGTTTAGCAATAAAATCCAGCATAGCTCACCTTAACCCCTTCAGTTAATTAGAAAAACAAATTTAAAGTTTCTTTTTCAGTTCTTTTGGTATTACCGATTTACAGTTATGCATGTCCATTCTGATTTGCCTTTATGCAACGTTTTAAGAGTACAATACGATCGATTTCATTGCTGGTTAAAATGGGACTCGACAATTACATAAATGCTCAGTAAAGACATGCGTATAACCAAACTCAACCCTTTTACCCAAAATAAGAACAGACACAAAACAGTGGGTTTCATCTATCACATCAACTCAACTATAAGGGCAGGAGAGAACACCAGCCTATATAACATACATGCCTGTAGACGCGGGTGCTAGTTATAGGAACCGCCATTCTCCGCAAACAAATGCAGCGTGCTCATGGATGTCACTAGTACCGTGTAAAGGAAACCATAATCATACAAGTATGCAGCCGTCAGGTAATAATTGAAGTATGTTTGGACTTTACATATGATTGAACAAAAAAAAAATATAAAAAAAAGAAACCATTGAAAATTCAATAAAATTAGGATTTTGTGGCTACAATTCAAGTTGCTGTATCAAATTCTTGACATGCAAATTCAGGTTAAATCCTTTGATAATGAATTATGCCTTCTGGCCATGATTTTTCCATTGTGTTTTCAATATTGAGCCAAAAACCAATGCAAAAGAATGCATTCCGGAAAGTTGTTTGAACACCTACTTGAAAGAAAAATATTATACACAAGCAATCAGGCGTTAGCACAGGCTTAAAGTTTCTTGGGATAGTGGTGACTATAGAAGGGAGCTAGTGCATTGAATCAAAACACTAGGATCAAAGGATTAATACGTTTTTAGACAAAAAGCAAATGCTTGACTAAAAATTACTGCATTCGTTCACAGGTAACAAGACTGAGAGATTTCGTACGGAAATAACGCCAGGAGAGGATATGTAAAATCAGCAAGGCTACCAAGGGTTGGAAACAGATATTGGAGTGAGCTAGTACCAACCAAGACCAAAGCTAGATGCAGTGGCAAGAAAGGTAAAGATAATACCTCTTAGTTTATCAGTATAATGAAGATATACACAGTGAGCAAAATAAAGTAAACAAAATAGGGAAAATCCGACAAAAACGCCTATTAATTGCTAGTAAGTACAGTAGGTCGAGACAAAGAAGGTCTCCTTTTCAGAGCATGTCGTTCATTGAGCGAATTCATGTTTTAATAAATACTCTACAGATGTCTGGAATCACTTGATTTCTCAATGAGCGACAAGCACTGTGAACTAAAAGAAACCCAAAAAAAAAAAAAATGAAAAGAAAAGAAAAGAAAGCGTACATGGTCGTCTGGAACTATGTGATAAACACCAAAAGAAACTGGTTGTCAACTGGTATAGGGCGTTGTGGCTAATCAGCCTAATGTCACAGCCATCGACAAACTCATGCGCGGTGCCGAGGAAGAGTATGGTATCTTCCATTGTGCAGAGAGATCAAAAAAAATAAAAAAATGAAAGAAAAAAACCAAACAAGAAAGCACATAGGTACGTGTCGAGCCTTTGCGGGACTCACCACCTGAAAGCTTATGGCGCCATAATCTTCGTCCATGTCAGTATCGCCATCTTCCGTAGTTGAGCAGACGCCATTTTTAGCTTTTTTCTCGTCCCCCAGAAAATGGCTCTCCTCCCCTTTCCTCAGTGGATAGGGTCCATCATCATGTTCCTCAGACACATGCCTCAAAAGCTTTTGAGATTTTCCAGCCTTATTGCGGCGGCTTAGGTTTTGAGGTTTGCGGTTCAGTGAGACAAGGAATAAAGATGGCGCCCGTGAAAATTGCAGCTTAATGATCTTAAAACAGAAGGTTTTTTTTTGCGAGTTGAGAAGAATTTTGATGAAAAGTTAAGCAAGTATGAGGTCACGACCTCGATGTTGCATCAACAAGATACAGTGAGGAATGGCAGAGGGATAGAGAGAGAAGTGTGTGTGTATGTTTGTGTGTGTGTGTGTTTGAGTAAAGCTATTTAGAAGAAAAGAAATTGGGATGGGAGGAGGAAAATGTTTGATAAAAATTTTATTTTTGTTGAAACCTTTCCCTAGATTGCGAATCTAAAATATGATTTGAACTGAAGTTCTATACAAACCCTTCACTCTTCACGGACACTTTGATTTGTGAAATAGACACCAAGAACTCCGTAACGTAGAGCAAAGCTTTTGAGGGAAAAATGTGGCTCATGGAACGAAACGCCTTAAGAACGAAACATATTTAAAAAAAAAGTCACAGGCACAAAAAGATAGCCTCTCTTTTTCAAAGGGAAAACATAGAGACCAACAAAAGCACTTTAAACGCTTTAGGGGAAAGTAGCTCAGAGAAAGTTGACCAAAACTTGTATCGAAGGAGAAGAAATTTGAAAAAATATTAAAATATATCTTATCGCTCTCAACATTTCCTACAGAAATTATCGTTAAACGGCTAGGAAATTGATAAAAAGAAAAAAGATGTACAAGAAAGCAAAAATATGCTGCGAATGAGAGTAAAAACAAAGAAGAACAGTTTAATGAATTTGGAAAGTTAAGACTAGTATGAGATGGCGCGAAAATAAACTGGAAAAGGTAAGGAAAGAAGGATTGAAGAAGGATAAAAAAATATCCCTCAGATGCTTCGTATATGGACAAACAGGAATCTGCCCTGAAGAGACGTTTCCCAAAAGTCACCAGTGAGCCTTGGAAAACAGTTTTACCCATGTTGTCGTGATGTGGCAATCATTACACGGTTTCTCCGACCTTCCGCGTCGGTGGGAATTTCTAACTCTAAAATCTCCTGTGATTAATGCCATCTTGGTGGATATTGGGAACTTAAGATAGTCCTTACTAATTTATAGAATTTTTAAAACTTTATTTAGGCTATATCTAGTTCTGCAACATTAAATGCGATGTGATTGTGAACATTTTATCGCTTTCTCATACTTCTCCAAACAGTCATGCAGTTTTGGCTGCAAAAAATGTGTAGGGAACAATTTAATTATTGCGCGAAAACTTACGGATATCCACAAAGTACGCATGCTTTGCTTGTTTGTTGTGTACGTAATTATTGGAATTGGTAATGTTTACTATAATATGTTCATCCTTTTTTTAATATCCACGAATTATGAAGCTACAGTAACCTGTACTTATGTTTATGCTGTGCACAACAGATCTATATAGAACATAAATATTGATGGAATGTTTAGGGTTAAATAAAGGGAGGTTTACAATACAACAATAGAGTTTTCATGTCATGTTATGTTGTGTCGTGCAATTGAATTTTTAGAAAAGTCACCAAGATTCTTTTCATATTTTAGGCATGAGAATAAATTATAACTGTAGCAGGGTTGCCATACGACTAAGCTTATTTTCAACCACAGGGTATGAATCCTAAACAGTTAAAGTGCATTAAATTTTCTTCATTGTGGGTACATGAATGCTGCACCTTTTTGTCAGAACTACGGTATTACAGGTAGGAGGTATTTGTGTCTAAATATTAGGTATGGCTAAAATATACAAGTTAAGTAAACTTCAATCAGCGTTACATCTATATAAAAAGTGAACGAAAATTTTTAAGAGATCTATTGATATGATTTTGCATATATCACAAACACAAAGAGTCTATAGCACACACAATAATTGCATCAACAAACTCTTCAATTATATAAGAAAAAAAGGAACTGCAAGCCTATTCAGCTGGGACCATTAAGATAATATAATTTTTAAAATCTTCCTTTCTAGTACATTCTTACTCTTTCACGTCGTAAATATAAAAGATGCGAAATTCGTAGTTGAATAATTTTTAAAAAATTAAATGAAAACATAAACAGCGGTTGTTTTAACTTGAATTGAGGCATATTTTCAAAAATGAAAGCTGTGTTAGAGAGAAAATTAATTCTTGTCTCTGCATTGACTCCTCAGAACTAGTTGAGTAATGATATCATCTAGAGAACGAGATCTGCAGAAAGCCCATTACACATTAGAAAATTCTGAAACTAGTTAGAATACATGAACCCCACAATAATATTTAAGGCTATGATTTTAAACAATGGGATTGAAACACGCTAACCCAACGAGCAGGGAAGGGATAGACAGGCCCAAAGAGTTCGAATTGGCCGCCATATAAAGGGTTTTCAGAAGAAATCTGAAGCGCAAGAATCCCTTCTAAAATTTTCGTGAACATCCGTCAGAATAAGAACGCCTTAAGAGATTCTACGCATGAGGAGCGCCTAAGGCAATAGATCCAATCAATGTGGGGGCAAGTTCGAAGGAAATTTGAGGTTCTTTTTTATGATTCTGTTCTTTACATGATCACGTGGACTTTTTTTTAATAGATCCCTAATTCATCTATTTCTTACATCCCTTTACCCCACTCTACAAAGCCCTCCCCCCCCCCCCCTTTTTTTTTCCCCCTCTTCTGTTGTTTCATCTGTCCCCATTCTGCAGTTGTTCAGCTATACCTCTGAAGGGTTTTATGCTGCTCCAGTCTCGGATCTCTTTTTTGCCTTTCGCCACACGTCCACTGCATACACAAGCTACCACATTATAGACCTAGCATTGCGTGAGCCGGCGCAACAGATCTCCAAATCCATCGAGAATTTCATTGCAAATCGTTGAGTTTCTAGTTTTACACAGTGTGAGCCCAAAATAATTTTTAGTTTGTACTGTTAGTTTTGTTTGTTGTTTTTTTAACAAGAGCTGTTGTTTTGGTCCTTTATAATCCACAGTAACCTTTTTCAAAAAAATTAGTCTCAGGATCTTTGTGTTAGGTTCGATCATCACACGGGAATAAACATAAGGTGAGGTTAGGAAGTCACAATGCACACGTAGGCAAACACATTCCAACATTGTTTAAAGGTAAAAGGGCAAGCTACTAATGCAATCTACTTACCGATACCTTTGGGATGCAGAGGGAAAAAAATGCGAGAAGAGAATAAAAAGATTAAATATAATTGCGAAAAAGAAATTGCAAGCGTCTCAAGCAATAAAGACCTAGAAAGATTTAAGTAATCAGCGACCGTCGACCTAAATATACTCATGATACCATAGACTAATTACATGTAACGAGAGGGCTTTTTTTATGGTTTAATATTTGGCGAACATTCCCTACAAGCAGAAAGAGGGGAAGGTAAAGAGACATAAACTCAGTAGTGGAGCAGGAGCTTTTGACTCTTTCTATAAGAAGCTGCTGCTAGAAGTAGAGAAAAGGTTGTAGTATAAAATAACAAAGCTTGTACTGTATGGATGTCAGCCTATCTTCAGTGTCAATTTTTTTAAAGATTCTTTTTTCAGTTTCAGTAACTTTTTTTTAAAGTTTCTTATTATCAAGCTAAGAGGTGTGAGGGTTTCTAGAATGATATCAAAAGTCTGTGCATTTAAGAATTTCCTGACAAAATCTAGTTTGTGTGACAAAATCATGAACTGATGAACTAATCATATTGTACGGTCCAGTGTGCAGTTCTAGATATCACTGATTAATCATACTTGATAAATAGATAGATAGATAGATAGATAGATAGATAGATAGATAGATAGATAGATAGATAAAGAGAGAGATAAATAGAAAGAGAGATTTTTATATGTCAAAGTCGAGCATCACAGAGTCTATCTAAGACTAAAGCAGTGAAAGAAGTTATGCGGGTTAGACAGAGAGAGAGAAAGAGAGAGAGAGAGAGAGAGAGAGAGAGAGAGAGAGAGAGAGAGAGAGAGAGAGCAAGCACCACAAGACAGCGTTGCAGGCAGTTTTTGACACAGCACGAAATCCGCTCCCGTGACTGAAGAAAGATACAACACCCATTTAAAGCATTGCTAGCCATCTTGTCCACTTTAAGATCTACCCAAGGACGATAATTGAAAGAGAATAGAAATAAATGTAAGGCCTACACAATTGAGAGTTTAGCAAAGGAGTTACGTACTCTTCATCGCCCAACAGAAGGCTAAAAAAACAAAACACATGAATATATATATACATTGAACAGTGAAACAAAATAATATTATAACATGAAGCTTTTAAAATGCAGGAATGATGCAAGACTGAAACAAATTCCATGAAAGGAAATAGTTTTGCAATGTTTTAAAGTTCAACATAAATTTTTATCCAAGCTTTTTAGAACTGATGTTTGTTCTATGGATAAATTTAATTTCCATTTTATAGACATATATTTTCAAATGCAGTTTCAATGTGAACCCATCACGCCCTTACGTTAAGACTTTAGTCAAGTTGAACTGATGATGCAGAGTTAAGATAAAATGTGTAGGATAACTATGTAGACAGTTTTAAAGCATAACTTTGCATTAAGAAATAAACGAAGTGATCTAAATCGCTTCTTAATTATGATTCCATAACTTTTAAAGCTAGAGAGTTTCCTTCAGTAGTAAAGAGGACTTGATATTTTCAAACCTGAAAATCTACAAGTTTATCCATTTCAGGCAAGAAAGATTGCTCATTCAATATCTACATTAACACACCAGCTAGCACTCACAAAATCTAAAGAATTTTGCCAGGCTGCAAACTTTTATGCAATGCAAATCGAATTCTAAAACATCAAAGGCTGACACAGAGTATTTTCATCGAAAGCTTTCAAAGAGCAGATGAAGACCAGTGGTATAAGTCGGAGGAGAATGGATCTTACTTCTTGGAGCTGCTCCTATGGTCGCCATCATCAATATTTTGGGATGCCAGGTTTGAGGAGGATTCATTGGACATGATAGACTTCCACATGGCAGTCTTTGACATCTCTTCACTGAGATGAAGAAAACAAAAACATGTGATAGAGTGGTGAACTTTGGTTTCAGAGCTTTTTTTTTACTGTTTTAGAGATGGATCAATGGTTTAGGAAGGGCCTGATGGGTTATAAAATAGTTTTTTACCAAAACTTGTATCCATTGATTGATTAAGAGATTAAGATACAAAATGATCAATAATTCATCTCATTGATTGGATAATCCCTGGAATATTTCGTATCTAAACAAGATGGATTGTTTGTTTATATTGATTGATTGCTTGTTTATATTGATTGATTGTTTGTTTATATTGATTGATTGCTTGTTTTTCGCCGTTTCACGCTCTATCTTCAATGGATACACAAAGGCTTTTAACAACAGAAAGAGCAGAAATGTAATAGAGGTCACACAAAGAGAGAGAGAGAGAGAGAGAGAGAGAGAGAGAGAGAGAGAGAGAGAGAGAGAGAGAGAGAGAGAGAGAGAGAGAGAGAGAGAGAGAGAGAGAGACAGAGGCAGGGTGAGTGAATAAGACAGCAAGGCAGAAAGGGAAGAGGAGAAAAGCCTATAAATTGATAAATCATAACAATGTAGGGTGACGAAAACACTAAAAACATAACTGAAAGAGAGACAAATCTCAATAACCATAAATAATTATGTCCAAGCTTTAACTTTCTGACTTAACAAGGAGCATCATTTAAGTTTCCGGCCAAAAAATAATTACATACAATAATAATAAAAAAAAAAAACAATCTAGGTCAGATGATAATTTATCATTCAGTCTATACAGACGAACAGAAAGACAACATATTATGTATAATGGCAAACATATCACTTTAATATTCCCCCTTGTAACAGTCATTTCTAGTCACTGACCTAATGTTGAGAGCATCAGAATCGACCTGGGCTGCCACCGTCCAGTTTTCCCCGCCCATGTTGAAGCCCAGAGCTGCCATAGGGATGGACGTAGAATCCTCGATTAGAGACCTGCGTTGCTGTGGAATCGAGGAAGAGGCTTGAAAATAAGAGTGGGCAAGGTAGAGAGAGAGAGAGAGAGAGAGAGAGAGAGAGAGAGAGAGAGAGAGAGAGAGAGAGAGAGAGAGAGAGAGAGAGAGAGAGAGAGAGAGAGACGGTGGTGGAAGGGGTTGGGAGGGTTTAATTAAGGATGGGATATAGAGAAAGGATAGCACCTTGAGAATAAGAAAAAGGACAGAGGAGAGGCTGAGAGAGGAGCAGCTGTAATAAAGGATAGGACAGCAAGAAGAAGAAAGAGTAGGTCAGCTTGAAAATTAGGAAAGGATAGAGAGTATGAGAGAACGAAAGAGAGGCGGGTGGCTTGAAAAAAAGGAAAAATTAGAGAGAGAGAGAGAGAGAGAGAGAGAGAGAGAGAGAGAGAGAGAGAGAGAGAGGGAGAGAGAGAAAGAGAAACAATATGTAAAGAGTAAAAGGAAGGGAGAGAAATGAGCTTTAAAAATAAGGATAGGCCAGAGAGGGAAAGAGAGTGTTTACACTGAAAAAGAAACAGAGAAAGACAGTAGGCAGATTGAGTGAGTGACAGACAGAGACAGAGAGAGAGAGAGAGAGAGAGAGAGAGAGAGAGAGAGAGAGAGAGAGAGAGAGAGAGAGAGAGAGATCATTCACTTCTTTAATTGCTGCTTATTTTTGCATGTTCACAGCATGGTAATCATAAGACTTTTGGAATTTTATACAGAGCTGAATAGCTATGTATAGAGAGGGTAAAAATGATAAAGAAAGATATCATATGAAAGAGAAGAAAAATTTGCTTCCTTCTTTTCTGCTGCTACTGTTTCTCCCTCTCTCATAATAAGTTATAGTGGGTAAATCATACAACTTGTTGTACCCATCAATGAGATAAGCCTTTTTTTAATCAGCAACAAGTAGAGTAGTAGCAAATACTTAAGCTTTTTTTTTCTGGGCCCGTTTAGATTAATGTTAGATTCTGCTTGCAGCAACAATCTAATAATATGCAGAGAAATGGAGAAGAATGCTAAATGATTCTAAGATTTTCTTTGATGTTTAATATAGATAAGTTGATATCACAAGAGGAGATAAGTTTAAATATCTATATTAATGTCAAGTAATAGCTGAAAGAGTATTTGGGTCTTTGGTTCACTAATTGAAGTTTTAAACCAAGAGCATAGGAAAACAAAATAGAGGAAGGTGAGTTGAATGGTTTAAAGATTAGTGGTGTAGTATGACGGAAGACAGATTACTATTTCTTTTTTTTCTTTTAAGGAGGGAGGTGGGGTTGCTGAGGTTGTTGAGGTTAGACTTGTGACAAAAATTATGGAATTTCAGGATACCCAATGGGTCCATTTTTTTATGACGCAAACTAAGATCATAACGAAATACCAGGGTTGGTACAAAATTATTTTTTTTCTGTTTGTGCTTGAGAATTATCACACACTAGGAGAGAAGGAAGAGGAGGAGGGCCAGGCAAGAAGAAGCGAGAGTGGATCACACTACATATTAAGGCAAGCCTTCACGGCAACTCTTGTCGTGGGAGAAAAATTCAACTCACCTTGCTTTTCTTTACCCCACGCTGTAAAAGAGTCGCTGAACGTCAGAGAAAGCAGTTACTGTTAGGTGAAAACTGCTAGTAATAGCAGGTGTTTGTATTGGGGAGAGTTTTGTTGCAATTTTTTAAAGCAGTTTTAGTGTACATATGATTTCTCTGTACCTAGATGATAGCACTGTTAGGTTTCAATTTGGCAGGTGGCTCCTTGTTTTTAATTTCTCTAAAATGTAAAGGGATGGAGAGAAATAGACTATGAAATGTAAGAGAAAGACAGAAAAAAATAAAGAGTAAATGAGAAACAAACAAACAGATAAAGAAACAGACAAAATCAGAGACATAAAAGTGAAATGCCAGACAGTCAAATTTTGAAGGATAAAAGAACAAACGTGGAATTAACAATGCTGTCTTAGAGGATAACATTCATACCTCCTCCTGTTTCTTCTCTTCATCCTCTTTCTCTCTCTTGTGCACTTCTGGCATAATATCATCGAGCCACTTTAGTTCCTGTTGTGTAAACAGCTTGTCCATGAATTTGCGCACAAAACACATAGCCAGCACCTAGGAGATACAGATATAGCATCAAAGTGTGGACAAATCAAAGTAGATTTTCAAATTAACAAAGATCATTTCAAGCATTTAATCATTATATTTATTAAATGCTAAATTTTGAACACCCATATTTATTATTTTACACATTGGTCTTACAGAAATAGGCTGTGATTTCTATTTTTAACTCCAGCCTTTTTTTTACTTGTCCTTTTCTCTTTAAAGCATTTATCAAAATACTCATGAAAAGTTCCTGACAATAAAAAACAAAATCAGTCCTTTCAAACATGCTTCTTCCTAAACGCGACTCCCTCAATTTCTTCAGTTCCTTTGGCTCAGGTTTTTTTTTTATCAATAGTTTATTTCTTGACTGGAAATATGTTAAAAGTTTTATTTGTATATTTCTCTTACTTTCTGCTTTTTCAGAACCACATTTATGAAATCCTCTTCCCTCTTATATGACCATATCACAAAATATGTAAATGCTCCATATAAAATGAATCAAGTTTTTAATCAATCCTCATTTTGAGAGAGAAACGAAAGTGAGTGTAAAGAAAAAAAGGATGCAGGAGACGAGACGCTCAATATCTTAGGCACGAATTTTTTGTGCTTATGACACATCTTTACATATGTATGTCCATTTCAGATTATCAAGAGGTAGGTGAAATCTTACGATTTTGCATCCTCAAAATTTGAAATTTAACACAGTTTAGTGTACACCCTTGTTATAAAATTTTTATAACCTCATTTTAACCAACCAAAATTCACATATATCTGTTTTCTCAGCATTGCATTTTGTTTGTTTTACCCTCAACTCTAAGTCTTTTTCATAGTTTTAGCATGCATTTTCTCCTATTATGTTAAGCTTTTTTAAATGAATCTGATGGACAGCTTTCCTGTCTCTCTCTTAACATTTTTTTCTCTCTCTCTTTCTTTCTCTCCTCCGTATGTCTCTATGTCTCTCTTCTCCTCTACCTTTCAATTGTCTCCCTATTTCTTTCTTGTCTCTCTTCTTTTCCCCCCTCTCTCTCTATCTGTCATCTTTTATTTCCCATACCTGGTTTGGGTTTCTTCTACCACCAGGTAAAAAAATCTAAACTCATCTCATATTAAATGGTCAACAGTATACCAGAAACCAGACAATAAAATGCACTGAACTCACCATGATTGGGAAAGCGATTTTGATTTCCTTCACGGACTTGATTGCATACAACACACCAAGACAGACCACCTGTATGAATGTAAACAGGTGGACGCGTTTGGTGCGAACGTGTCGCAGGTATAAAAGGTCCGGTTGATACTTAGCTGGCATAAACAAGATGGCAATACGATCAATGAGCTGCATGCCTCGAAGAGATGACACACCCATGTACAAGAACACTCCATAGAGAACAGGCATGGGAATGAACTGGTGAGAAAGAAACAGAATATTTAGAATAGAACTGAAATGATAAAAAAATTTAAAAAACCTACACAAGTAGCATTAGAATTGGTTTAATTTTTTTTTCGTAACAAAAATGGAATGTGTATCCTTACGTGAATGATGAAAAATTTAAGGATAGTTTGGCAAAAGAAGCAACAATTTGAAGAAGAAGGAGGAGGAGGAGGAGGAGAAGGAGGACCGGAAAAGGAGTAAGAGAGGGAAGAAGAGGAGAAGAAAGAGGAGCAGCAGCAGGAGAAGGAGGTGGAGGAGGAGAAGAAGCAGGAGGAGTAGGAATAGGAGCAGAAGAAGAAGAAGGGGGAGGAGGAGGAGGAGGAGAAGAAGCAGGAGGAGAAGAAGAAAAGGAGGAGGAGGAGGAGAAGAAGAAGCAGGAGGAGAAGAAGAAGAAGGGGGAGGAGGAGGAGGAGGAGAAGAAGCAGGAGGAGAAGAAGAAGAAGGGGGAGGAGGAGGAGGAGGAGAAGAAGCAGGAGGAGAAGAAGAAGAAGAAGGAGGAGGAGGAGGAGAAGAAGAAGGAGAAGGAGGAGAAGAAGAAGCAGAAGGTTGGTAAAGCTATAAACATGACCATATAACAAGAATGATAATAGTTTCAATTTTGATAATTGCTCATGATATCGAAATAATTAGAAAAAAAAAAAAGCCAAAAAAAAATGCAGAGGGATGAAAATGTACCACTAGAACTGCAGTGAGTAGAACAGAAATTCCAATAAATATGAAGATCATCAGGTGAGTGACACGTTGCTCTCTGAAACAGATGCACAGAAATTATCAATCTTAAATATTAAATCACATTTATCAAATTATTCCATTTCACTGTCTTACAAGTAGGGAAAAGTAAAAAAAATTACAAGTAAACAAATTAAAACAAAATCAAGTTTGACAGGGTTAAAAAAAACTACTTTGTGCCAAGTCCAAAAGCCACTTGTACTAAAGTGACTTTATTTTGGGAGAATGTAATTCTTAGACATCTTAGATAAAAGTTTTTTAAACCAAGCTAATTTGAAAAGCCTTTTTTGCATGCCTTATGCCATTTCATTTTTTTGAATGCTTGATGACACTATAGGTCCTATGTTTTATCCATGATACACAACCGGTTTAGCACATCTGTTAAACAATGCAACCAGTATAGAGGTGATTTATTTAGTACAATCTTGGAGAACACAACTGTAATTTCAAATACGGTATCAGCTTTTCCAACTGTGATTTAAAAAAAGAGTCATGTTCATGCAAATACCCAACATAGCATTATAAAATCTCAGTTCCCACAGAAATTATGAAAAAGGTCTTAGTTAGTCATACAAAAATTATCATGCAATATTTCTTATCTTTACTTGGCCTGGGATACAGGTTCAAGTCTATATGGTTTGTCAGACTTCTTTCTATATTTCTTCAATTTCTATCACCATTGTTATAATTAATACTGAATCAAATTAGGTCAATATGAAATGCTAAAACAAACCTGACACCAAGGAATTTTGGTCTCTCCCCTGGTGCTGAGCATTGTGACTCCTTCTTCAAGCTGTTTACGTGGTTGATGGACAGAACCGTGGCTGCCACAAACCAGGGTAGACCCAGGAATGAGCAGATGATGATCAAGGTAGCCACAACAAACAAATCCAGGTGGTAACCGCCTCCTTTCTAGTGACGGAAATACATACATATTATCACACCACTCACTGAAGTCGACTGTGGCTGATGCAGTAAGCTACAACTTTCCAACTTTCTGTTTTTCTTCAGGATTTTTTTATTTTTGTGATGCTGTAAGATTTTGCTAAAAAGAACAATTAAAATCTAGATTCTATGGTATACAGTTCATATATATTTGTTTTGACATGTGAGGAGCTGGCTCAAATGGTGAATTATTGAATTACAGGTAACTTTAAAGCATTCTAAAATAATATGAGTTATTTGCTATTTCAAGCTTATCCATGGGTTGAAAAATAAATAGACTGAGATGTTTGCAGAGTTGAAAATTTGGCTTTGAGAACTAGTTGGATAAAATTATTTTCATTTTAATTTTACCCTCTAAAGTTCACAATCTGCATAAAGTCTCCTCAGTCACAAGGAGGGCCCAGCTGCTATATGTCCAATACACTTAGCCACTAGTTGGTTCTCATTTTGAATGATAGTATCCATTTGAAAACTAGCTCTTTGTTAGTCTGGAATACTGCCATGAATTTAGAGCTCACCTTGAGTTTGTTTTCCTTCCTGTTAACAATAACAGCAGTAATCTGTTGGTCCATGAAGATCAAAATTGTGCATAGGAGAGCCGGAATGATGGCAGCAATAGACAGCCACCATTCATTTTTACCAAATGGAGACACAACCCAGCCACGGTTTGGGCTTGTAGGCTGATGGATGTAAAAGAGTTGTAAGTGTAAGGCTTGGAGTTGGTGGGGTTACTGGTATTATCCAAAAGACTCAACCAAAAAAAAATAAAAAGGCAGATTGAAGCAATGTAGAGAGAAATAATAACCAGAATAAGAGAGAGAAAGAATAAGGCTAAAGACAGACACACACACACAGTAAAGAAAAAAAAACAATCAGAAACGAGTAGATACCTAGAAAGAATACCAGAAAACTGACTGAGATATAAGAAAGCTGTAGAAACAGAAATACAGAACTGCTGTGCACAAACTATATCATATAGCTCTATAGTAAATTACCAGTGATAATCATAAAGGCTGATAACATTGTGGCAGAACATAAAGATAAAGTAAGAAGGAATGGTTGCATCCTTCAAAGGCAAACAAGGGTTTTATACTCCTTTGTGAGATCAGGAATATCAATGGGTGTATTTAGAAATTACACATTGGAGATGGAGAAGTATACCCTCAGTAAAAGAGAAGTAGAAGGTGAAAAAATTAATCCAGGGTGATAAGTAAAGTAGGATATAACAATTAATTCGCCCTTGAGAAGTGAAGATTTATCACCAGCTGGGAATGAGGTCTAAGGCTAGTTGTTGATGGGGATGCTGCTTCCTATAAGAATTAATTTTCAATTTGCTTCACATGGTGATTTTCTCCAAAACTTTCTATGGCATGTGATAGTGCGGAAAAAGATTTGTAAAAATTTCATTCATATCAAACATTTTTAGTCAATATTAGAATTTCGAACAACTAATTGTGTTTATTATTTTTCTTATTATTTAATAAAAGGTGGCTTTAAAAAAGCTAAATTATCTTAAAACTATTGGGGTTTTTTTAACCATTCTGCTCATTTTATTACGACTATATAATCAGCCTATACTTCTCTCCCAATACTCTTTACATTTTATTAAAACAATCAAGTGTTTTGGATTTCCATTTATAAAGTTACTGAAGAGGTATTTTACCTAATCCTTGAAAAGAATTATTTTGATATTGTAGTAGTCTACATTAAAAGTCAAGGTTGAGCAACTGTCACAGAAAAAAAAAAAAAGAAACAAAAAAAAATTTTACAAACTGTGCAGCCTCAGTGTTTTATTCATGGGGAAGATAAAATAAACAGAAAGAAAATATTCTCTAATTAGATTTCGTTGCTACTACTGTTATTTCGATGTCGCACATGTTTTAACGTTCAGATATGAGTTGAAACTGGTAAAGCTAAACACCAAGGTAGGGATATGGATGGAAGTTAGGTTTACTCCCAGCCATTGCAGTAGATGGATAAAGCGAGAAACAAAGAATAGAAAAATGGCATAAAAAGAGAGAATTTTTTTTTAAAAATAACGATGAAAGCAAAAAAAGGAATGAGAGAGAAGAGCGTAAATGGAGAGGTAAAGATTGATAGACATAAAGGAGAGAGGCATTGAGAGAACTAAAGAAGTTTAGAAAAAGCTTCTGGTGATGAAAAAAACTGGAGAGAAGAGAGAGAGAGAGAGAGAGAGAGAGAGAAAAGAAAGAGAAATAATGAAGGAGGAAAAGGGAGACACTGTAAAGACGAATACTAGAGAGTATGAGATAAATAAAATGTCAGTTTTAGCCTTACAGCAAAGTCTTTAGGAACAATTAGCTTGGGAGTGTTGACTCCAAGCAAAAAGTCTGTCAATACCATAGAGAGGATAGCAATCAGTACTGCAAAGTCACTCATCATTCCACGAACCTGGGGGGGGGGCATAAGAGGTAAGTTCAGGTCCTAAAAGATATTTATATGTAAATATAGGTATCGACATATTCTCCAAATTATCAATGAATTTCATTTTATCTTCTAGGAGTTGAACTTATTAAATCTGCAATAAAATTAAAGCTGTACATCATCTTTAAATTTTTTTTTATTGGATTCTCAGAAATTATTTCAGTGAAAGAATTTTTAAAAAGCATTTTCGAAAGTGCGAAAATTTTGCTTCGTTCTTGTCCGCCTTTTTCATTTTTTTTCAATTTTAGATATCCGTAAAAGGATGCAAAGACCTAAAAAACTTCAAACCCAGGCTATGTTGATAAAGAAAACTAGAGAGGAAAAAAATGTTTTAAGTTTTAAAGGGCTTCATCCTTTGTGATGTTGATTTTTTTTTCCAATAAGCCAACATGAAAATTGGCATAGATTATTTATTTGTAAAATTGGTCAGTTTTTTAAAAGAACAAAATGGCATCAATTTTATTTGATTTCCATAAATATTGTTACCATTACCTGCAAAGGGTATGTTTCACTAAAAACAATTATGTATGCATGACTTACGATGGTAGGGAAGAAAGAAGCATTACGTGACATCTTCAGTGACATGGCAATTGTGAATGTGCCAATAAAGAGCAGAACAGAGCAGAAGAACACATCAGGAACAAAAAACGGTGTAGAGCAACCAGCTCCAATGAGTTCTCCTGGGCATTTTAATCGATTTTCCTCAATGGATGCATCCAAGTAGTTTGTAACATTTACTGTGATGTTTGCAACCGATCTAGAGAACACATGTCACAAAAGAGTTTTTTAAGAATGTTAAACACAACAGTTTTATTTAAATTCTATACTTAAGAGGAACCTATTGGACAATTTTATAAAACAGTTTTGCCTGATTTCATTTTGAGAATTAGTTAAGGGCACAAATTTACAGAAGTGAAAAAAGGTCATTGTATTTTTTTAAACCAATTTCTTCTCATGCCCGTTCACATGTTATACATTATATCTATATATCTATCTATTTATTTATCTATCTATTTATTTATCTATCTAATTATTTATCTACCTTCTAGCTATCTATCTCAACTGACTTTTACAATACAGGTCACCTTTTCTTACATAACTATGCTGAAAAAATCTAGTTTGCGGAATATGTTTCCTACTGAGATACTAACTGATTCAAAGCTCCCAATGTTGTTGCCGCCAGAGAACTTTCGTTGGCCGGAATTGTTTCATTTGTAATGTATATGCAAGTGCAGTTGTAGTCCAACACATCATTAGGGTGCAGATTTGGGCGGTTACTCCCTGCCACATTAAACAGCTGAAAAAAAAAACAAAGGAATAACTGATTTTCATTAAGATAGAGGGTCAGAAAAATAGATTGCCTTAAACATCAAATTTTTGCTTGTAATATTTGACATTCAATATTGTTGGACTAAAGCAAGATATGACCTATATTTTCACTTGATTAACTTGTCTTTTGTGTATATTTTATGGAGCTTTAAAATCTACTGCTAAGGTGCCAAAATTCAAGTCTTGATCTATGAAAAATTACAGAGATCCTCAACTCCATTATTCCATTTAACTGTGCATAGGCCTTGTAAAACTGTCTGCAAAAAAGACATATTTGTATTGTCTTCTTTTGCATTTTATCTTGCTTTCAATTTCTTAGATGTCTTGTAAGATCACAACCTATACATGATCACTCAATCAATAGAATGCCTGGACTAGGTGCATTATCAAATTTTAGGAAAATCTTTTTTTTTATATACATATTACTGTTAACTTCAATCAGTTGTACAATTTGTAGTTATTCTAAAAACTTCAAAGATTTCCCCATTTTATCTAAAAAATGAGATTTTGAGCATGTCCTTTCTTAAATGCTTTATTCTAATAACTTGCCTTTCCCAGAGATTGCTGGATAAAGATGAGGGAGATTAGGGCTGCAAAGCTTTCCTCTGTAAACCTCGTGATGAACCGCACCAAGGCTGAGAGATCAAATGCTACCATGATGTAGAGGATGATACCTGTCCAGGTACCAACCCACAAGCGCAGCTCCAAGTAGTTCAGATCATGTTCCCTAGGATGGAAGGAGGGAAGACACTATAGACCTGCTTAAAACAACACTTGACATTTTTGTGAGAATCAACAAAAACTAGTGAGTTTGAGGGTGGGGAAAGAACAATAGCATACAAATGCACACAAGAAAATCATTGAGGCACAAAAAAGCTACATTGCATTCATATCAAGAGAGAAAGGGCTGATTTTAGCATCCACTTATTGTACTCTTCAAGACAGACACAAATGAGGGCAACTTAAAAGCATGGAGATTGAGTTGCGGTAAGGGGAAGTTTCTAGTGTCTAGAACATGGAACTAGTGCATTTATAAAACAACTTATTACAAAATCAAGTATTTGGAAAATTAAGATTCATCCCAGATTGGTGCCGTTACTATTATTCAGTTATTTCATGACCATAATAAAGTTTTACTTCTGATTTTTAAGATCTTTGTCTGTTTATAGCTGTTTTCTGTTTCTTCTTTGTGAGAAACATTTTCAAAACAAACATGAAATTGAACACTTCCACTTAATCTTGGAAATTTATCAGTGTGTTGTCTTATTTTATATTATTTCAAACTTTAATGCATCCATGACGTTGACCTACTTGCAGAAGTCGTTGAGAATGGTCTCAAACACAAGGACCGGCCCTGTACTGCCCAAAATGGTCAATGGTTGACCGGAGAAGAGAGCATAAGTAACACCACAGATACATCCAGACAGGATGGATTCTAACGCAGCCTGGAGACAGAAAATTGTATCGCATGCTGAAGTCGGTTAACAAACTGGCAGATTCCATTCAATGTAGAAAAAAATTTTTTTTTTTTATCAAATTATGCTGATATTCTAGGTTTAGCCAGCTTCATCACATGAGTCATTACATGGAGTCTAATTTTATCTTTAACACTGATAAATCTTTTGAAAAAACGTGAAAGAGGTTACATTGAAACATATAAGGAAACCATGCTCTTGATTAAAATAAATCTGAAATCTGAAATGGAGAGAGAGATACAGAGAGAAAGAGACTGGGATAGAGGCTTAGACAGAGAAAAGAGAGACACAGACAGAGATGAGAGAGAGAGAGAGAGAGAGAGAGAGAGAGAGAGAGAGAGAGAGAGAGAGAGAGAGAGAGAGAGAGAGAGGGAGGGGAGGGGGGAGGCGCTGGACGGGGACCTCTAAGCATTTCCTTTGTGATCAAATAAAAAAAAAAAGTCAAGAATCAACCTTGATGTGTACCATAGTGGCTTCCATACATGACCCCACTCTTGAATTTTTTCTGAGTCAAATTCGATAATTTTTTTTAATATACAGGTTTTGAACCTTTTAAAAGTTTGCCATATGATTTGTAAGCATAGTATCTCAAAAACACGCCAGTTTTGGGGAGATAAATGCAAAAAGCTGATTTTCTTTTTTTAATCATTTTATTTTTATTTTATAAAAATTTTATTTACAGCTTTTGACCTGTGACACGCCAACCGTACTTACCATAGACTGGTCGGTGGCGTCGCCTAGCAACCCACCAAACGTGATGATAGGCGTCAGGCACGCGAAGTAGAGAAAGATAAACGAGGCGACAGACTGGGCTGCTAGGGCGTCTGTGAAGTCACTCTTGTACCAGCTAGCTTTTCTCTTCAGGTCATTAATAAGGCCACCAAACAGCCTGTCATAGAAAATACAGTGATCTTTTTCATAATAATGTAATTTCAATTATCTTTTTTAACTTCAAACTAAAAAAATAAATGACAAACAAACTGCCGAGTTTTCGCGTATTTCCTAAATCACAGATGGTCAAATATCTTAGAGAATAGGGAAAATCGACTAATTGTGTGTTTTCCCAACCTATTTTAAGATTTTCGTAAACACATGTAAGAAGACTTGCGATTACCTCATAAAGTGCATAATGGTGCATTGCCTTTCAGGAATTCATAGCTTCGCATATATTCAAACCTACATGATAATGAACTTTTTAAAGAAAATTATAAACAGGTTTAGATTTTACATAATTAGCCAACTGTTCTTATTTTTCTTAGGTTAGTTATTTTTACCTTGTATTTATATATGTAATTTGTAGTATTTTTCCCCTTTACATTTCCTCGAAGGAAACTGAAAACAAAACAAAAAAAAAACTCGGCTTGTTCTTAAACACGAGCCTCAAAAGCTAGAGAAAAGCTATACGGATAACTTCAAAAACCACTCCAAAACAGTTACAAACGTGTTGATTTGGATTACGATCATTTTTATCAGCATGTGGGAACGGAGTTGAAGAAGCTAGTGGCCTCTACAAACCTTCCAGTTCTGATGAGAGTCGGATCACTGTGATCCTCTGGCTCGTCCTCCGCCGGCAGCTTCCCGTTCGGCTGTGGAGGTCCAGAGGCAGCAGTCTTTCGGCCTTCCTAATCTCGGAGAAAGAAGAGAGAAAAGTCATCAGCATGCTGCAAACTGGTTGCTGTTTCTTTATTCCATTTTATATAGAAATCATTTTCTTTCACGCTTTAACTTGCCTGGTCAAGATAAACATTTTGGACTTCATAATAGAATACTGGTTGTCATTTCTCAGACACGGAAAGATATCGAGGGCGTGAGAGAACGAGATGGAGAATGACATGCAGTTTGAATCTGAGAGATGTATGAACAGAGACATGGAGACATGACGGACAGACAGACAACAGAGAGACTGATGGAGAGAGGCAGACAGACAGACAGACAACAGAGAGACTGATGGAGAGAGGCAGACAGACAGACAGACAACAGAGAGACTGATGGAGAGAGGCAGACAGACAGACTGAGAACTGAGAGATAGAGGGACAGGAGATATATAGTCAGAAGGGAGGCAGACAGATGGAGGAGCTCGGAATGACAGAGAGAGAGAGAGAGAGAGAGAGAGAGAGAGAGAGAGAGAGAGAGAGAAAGAGAGAGAGAGAGAGAAGGCAAAATATGGACATACACAGAGAGAAGCAGAGACAAAGAGTGTAGGAGATTAAGAGAGGCGGAGACAAAGAGTGTAGGAGATTAAGAGAGGCGGAGACAAAGAGTGTAGAAGATTAAGAGAGGCGGAGATAAAGAGTGTAGGAGATTAAGAGAGGCGGAGACGAAGAGTGTAGGAGATTAAGAGAGGCGGAGACGAAGAGTGTAGGAGATTAAGAGAGGCGGAGACGAAGAGTGTAGGAGATTAAGAGAGGCGGAGACGAAGAGTGTAGGAGATTAAGAGAGGCGGAGTCGAAGAGTGTAGGAGATTAAGAGAGGCGGAGACGAAGAGTGTAGGAGATTAAGAGAGGCGGAGACGAAGAGTGTAGGAGATTAAGAGAGGCGGAGACGAAGAGTGTAGGAGATTAAGAGAGGCGGAGACGAAGAGTGTAGGAGATTAAGAGAGGCGGAGTCGAAGAGTGTAGGAGATTAAGAGAGGCGGAGTCGAAGAGTGTAGGAGATTAAGAGAGGCGGAGACGAAGAGTGTAGGAGATTAAGAGAGGCGGAGACGAAGAGTGTAGGAGATTAAGAGAGGCGGAGACGAAGAGTGTAGGAGATTAAGAGAGGCGGAGACGAAGAGTGTAGGAGATTAAGAGAGGCGGAGACGAAGAGTGTAGGAGATTAAGAGAGGCGGAGACGAAGAGTGTAGGAGATTAAGAGAGGCGGAGACGAAGAGTGTAGGAGATTAAGAGAGGCGGAGACAAAGAGAATTGTAGAAAGGGAAAGACACACACTTCCCTTCTCTCTAAATCAACTATCGGTCCATTACTGTATACAGTCATGTAGTACTGAGTTTGCTGCATACTGACCTGTGAGGGGACGGACTTGGGCGGCTCGATCCTGATGGAAGGATCCCACTCCCCTGGGGGGAGCACCGTGACCTGGTCCAGGAACTCGTCTATCCCGGCCAGCAGGTCGTCGCGGCTGTGGGCGTGGTAAGCCACGTCATGGAAGATCTGAGCCACACGTCAAGCAAGGAGAAGACGGGGTGAGGTTGATGAATGGATAGATTAATAGACAGATAGATAGATAAATAGGCAGTTAGAGATAGTTTGAAATATAGGTAGAGTCAAGAGTAAAGAAAGGTAAGCGGGAACAGACGTACAGCTTGATTTTAACATGGAACAAAAAAAAGAAACAATATAAACTAACAATTTAACATGTAAACGTCTAGCCTTAATTTTGGCGCCATCAAAAACGGGGACCAGAAACTTTAAAAAGCTATAACTCCACAAGCTGGAGACCGGCTGGATAAGTGATTGATAGGAAGAGAGGGGTAGGGCGGAACACATGTCCATTCCGCTGCAGTTGACGGCCAGGAAAAATCGTGGATATCCACCGACGGTAAACTCGATTTAGGAGAAATTTAAAAATTTTTACAGCTAAGTATTAGATTATCTAGGGAAAAAAAACAAAAAACAGAAAAACAGAAAAAAACCAAACTTGTATTTTGAAAAACTGCTACGGAAATCTTTCTTCTTTGCCTGCGATTCTAAAATTATAATCTTTCATTTAAATGTTTTGTACATTTTCCCTTCACGGCCTATCACCATAGCGGGTTGTTTGGATCAACTCAGTGAATCAGACACTCGTCTGGAAATGAGAGAAGCTGTCTGGTCGTCTGCGCTATCCATCTGAGACCCCGATGGTTTTCTAGCCTAGTGTCTTTCAGTATAAAGCTTTCCTCCACTCTCGGCTTGTTTCTTCTGAGGAAGACCTGCCTTGCTTCCAAATAAACTCATTCTATTTCTATTTCTTTGACTACTTGGTAGAAAAAAGACCCCATTATCACAAGACAAGGATTAACTCTCAGCAAATAGAAACAGGTTAAGGCTCGGACAAACACTTTCATGGCTTGCCATTTTCTTCCCCTTCCATCTACTAACAAAACATTAATTTTGTATCTGTTTAAGTTTTATCGAGAAACTTAGGGGACGTTCGGCTACTCAAATAAACTTTATCTTATATCATGATGGCAAAATTTAAAAAAAAATCAAAGAGACGGAAGACAAAATTTCTGTAACATAGAACTCACCTCGTCTGACATCAGGGTAGCAATGGAGCGACCGATCTCATGGAACTTGTTCTGGTTCCCTACGGGTCCCAGAAGTAAGAACAGGAACCGGGTAGGAACTGGAACCTCGGTTAAGTCGCCAATGATCTGCGCCTTCGCTAGCCGGACGAAGGCGACTACTTGATGGTTCAAGTATTCGACCTCGCCCACAAAGATGTTGGCAGCCTCGGCCCCGGGTGGGATCTTCTTCATGAAGTGAAGATTCTGTATCGATATGATGAGATGGGCGGTGGTGGGCGATACCGACACAATGATATTAGTTGACAATAACGCCAATGGAATAGAAATAAGTATAAATTTGCAAGAGTAAATAAAAGGATGCAAACTGAAATAAATAAATACTAGTTCTAGTCTACGTTAGGGAATAAATTGTGGAAGATGACACCATTTAAAACACAACTACAAATTATAAGAGCATAACTCATCTAACAACGACTTTTATTACCTGAAGTGGGTTGCTATAAGTTGCGTGTCCATTGTTTATATCTATATGGTGAATATATATAGTTTCTAAAAATTTGTCATCAATTATGTTTGATTAATGGTCCATGTTTGCTTCATATCAAATACTGTCATTAATGCAAAATTTCAGACATTTGTTGACACATATCACTAGAGACAAATGTCATTTAATGATAATAATAATAATAATAATAATAATAATAATAATAATAATAATAATAATAATAATAATAATAATAATAATAATAATAATAATAATAATAATAATAATAATAATAATAATAATAATAATAATAATAATAATAATAATAATAATAATAATAATAATAATAATAATAATAATAATAATAATAATCATAAGTTTTCCATTTGTCGAAAAAAAAAAACCCGTATAATAAAGAACTCTACGCTTAAACTTAAAGAGAGATAAAAACCAAACTAAATAATAGAAAGCTTCACTTTTAGAAAGTAGAAGAAACTGTTAAAAAGGTTATTTGAAAGAATAGTGAGAGATATAAACGAATGAAAGACATCGCCATAATGTGAAATGTGTTTGGGAACGTTATGTTTTTTGGACTTGGTAAACTTAGGATGAATTATGACACAATTTATTTACTGACATAATGGTGTAATAAAAGATAACACAGACATCGTCTCTAGAGATGTCGCTTTGAATTGTACGAACTAGTGGCTTTGCTTGGTTTTTTATGTAATTTTTATGTTTTCATTGTTGTTATTGTTCTCACTGTCGTTATTTTTATTTTTGTTGCTGTTGCTTTCATTATATGCTACTACTGCTATTATTGTTGTTATTATTATTATTATTATTATTATTATTATTATTATTATTATTATTATTATTATTATTATTATTATTATTATTATTATTATTATTATTATTATTATTATTATTATTATTGTTGTTGTTGTTGTTGTTGTTGTTGTTGTTGTTGTTGTTGTTGTTGTTGTTGTTGTTGTTGTTGTTATCTTATTGCTGTTATGATTGTTCAAGTTGCGTCATTTTTAGTTTTCAAAAAGTTGTTGCTGATATTGATGCTTTTGTTTCGTTGTTATGTCTTTGATTGCTTTTGCTTTTTTTACAGTTCTGTTAATGATGCTTTATGCCTTGCTGTTCTGATTGTCATTTGTTTTGTTTTGTTTTTGTTTGTTTTTTGTTTTGTTTTTTGTTTTTTGTTTTTTTTTTTTGCTGTCTTGATTGCACTCAAAGTAAAAAAAAATTATTTTTGAACATGTAACAACAAAATTTCACCTTCTTGTAAATTAAAAAAAAAAAAACTAGAAACGAAACTGAAAGGATAAAGTATTAACGTACAAAAATTGAGTGAAGCATGCATGGAACGCATTGAAATGAACTTCAATTAATTGGCGAGTGAAAAAAAAATTAGATTTTGCAAAGAAACAAGTTTTGATACATACAGATTCTTTTACATTAAATGATCATATTTCACCTTAGCTGTAGTTTGATTTATCTTTTATAAATTTGATTTTTTCCCTCCATTTTATATTCCTTTGTTGTAATACCAGTATTTTGTTTGGATCGTCAGACATGTTATCAACACTGTGAAGTGTTTTTATTATAAAGTATTAATTGTTGAATTCGTCTCTAACTTTCCATGCAGAGAAAATCTATCGCAACAAATACAAACAAAAGGTTAATTAAAGTATTGTGCATTCAATCTTTTCCTAACGTATTTCTTCAGTTTCCGTTTGGGAACAGTTTAAAAGAGTTTGTGATCATTTTAGAGAAGCTGTGATAGTTCTATTTGTTAGCTTTGAAAAACTACTGCTGCTGTGTAGGTCAAATAGGAAAAGTCAGTACGTTTTAAATTATAAAGAAATAATAATAATGCAATTCCAAGGTCAGATGGTTAAAGTAATGTCATTACTTATAATTCTCGAAAAAGTGAAAACAAAAAGAAGCCAAAGTTTTTTCATGCGGTATGCAAGCATTGTCGAGAAATTAAATACATTATAAAAACATCAAAAGCCGACAGTTGTTTTAAAATGTAACAAAAAAGCAAAAAGAAAAAAGTAAAGAGTTTCAATTCACAAGATGCAAAAATACAAACCAGGGATACTGTAGCAAAAGACAGAAATAAAAGCGCGCTTGAAAATGATAAAATTGTAAATACCTGTCCCAAATTCAAACGGTGATGATTACTCAACTTACACTTTTAAAATAGAACAAAACATAACTTCTTCTCAAGCTTGACCTATATATAAAGCCCTTTTGATATTGTATAGCTATTCCCTTAACTTCACCGTTATTCTAACTATTCACTTATCCACTCGAAAGGTCTTTTATTACTCACATATCTTCTTATAACCTATAAATATTCACTTAACGTCACTGCTTCTCTATTGGCTGGTCTATTCTGAAGGTCTTTTATTATTCACATATCTTCTGATACTCTCAATCTATTATCTGTCTACTTTCTCACTATTAACCTCTCTAATCTGTGATTTTTACTCTGGATTTATTAGCTTATCTGATATTATCTTACTTTTTACCAACCTAATCTGATACTTTTAACTATTCACCTTTTTTCTCTGCATCTCATATTGTCTTTCTGTTCATTTAACTACATTGAAATTTTGTATCTATTATCTGTCTATTCTGTATCTGATACTCCCTAATATTCAGATATCAAATCTGACACTCCGTAATTATTTAAATATCTACTGTGGTACAAAGTCTATCTTCCATGAACTTTTAAGCCAAACAGCGATCTTTGAGCATCATCATTTTGTTCACAACTTTATAAAGATTATCCTTTTTCAGCATCATTATAGTTATCATACAATGCCATCGTACTAATCGTAATTGTCAACATCAGCAGTAGAAGCATCCTTGTCAAATAATACCTACAAAACCACCATTGCCTATTACGTTCCACATTGTTGCTTAAGCTCTCACCCGTGGTGTATCAATGGGTGGTGCTGAGATCTCCACCTTGATAATCGATTGCTTCAATTTTTCAATTCCTAGAAACTGCTTCGTTTAGGTATCTTCCAATTCCGACTAGAACTGGTTTATTCTATATCTCTTGAGTTATAATTTTCTTGAAGACCAATAGACAGCGAGTTTCCGAAAGACAAATCGAGGATGTGCAAGTCAGATACCGTACTGACCTTTAGTTGTAAGGGCCAGGTGGTATATGCTGTTACAAGAATGGGCTTTCTATGGGTCTTTACACAAGACATAGGACCTATGGATACCAAGATTGCTTGCTTGTGGTTCTAGTTGTTTTTTTATTTAAATATATATATATATATATATTTTTTTTTTTTTTTTTTTTTTTTTTTGGGGGGGGGGGGGGTGTTCAGGATGTAAAAAAGGAAGAAATAATTACAGTGAAAGAGATTTTTTTTCCCCCGACGATAAATCAAGGAGAGCTTTATTTGGTATGAGGAAAGGAGAGAGCCTGAAAACATAGAAGGACCGGATTGTTCAGTGAGTAGTTTATCTCGTTCGAGTTATTTAATGCATGACTTGCAAGCAGCACACACAAGTCATTATGATAAGATTGTGGGCTCTACTCAGAGCTAGGCTTCCACATCAACCAGGAAACCGGAGAAGATTTTGGTCTTCGGTAAAATGACGAGCAAAAGTGCTTCTCCTCAAATAATAAATTTCTTCCTTTTCGAAGGGATTGATAATTTTTATATCGGCAATACATAAAAAAGCTCAATGCTTTCACGGTTATAAACACTCAGTGGATATTCACAAGTGTCGATCAATGTTTCAAAAAACAAAAAGCAAAAACAAAAAAACGCCCATTATTTCTACATAAGAGTAATTTTTAAAGAAACGATACCGGTACCAAATTGGTTAGAGGAAAATCAATGAAAGATATAAAGTATCGTAAAAAGGTTATGTATTCTGATAAAATATCCTATATGCGTAGGCATGATGCATGACCTTGTAAATAATGTTAAGAAAATGTCAAAGAAAAAAAAGGTAAAGTTAAATGCATTATGTGAGCTCCAAATTCTTACCTGAACCTGAGAAAATAATAGATAGAAATGGAAGAAACATTTATGTAGGATAATTATTTGGAAAACAAGACTTTAGACATCTTTGAGGAATTGAAAAGAGCCAGTAATAAAGCATGACTGTGTAGATTAACACTAGACAACAAATCATTCTATACTTTCCCAACCTATTTAAATATCCTCCTGTGGCTATGCAAGTAACAGAAAAAATTTGCCTAGAGGTGAACCACTTTATGGGAATTCAAGTTTTTTTCGTAGTTACAAGATATTATTTCTATGGTACCATTTGTCTTTTAATGGACCTTTGAATAAAAAAATTTTTTTTTCCTCATTTTGATCTTTGCTCAACCCTGCCAGTTAATTCTTAAAGTAAAGAAAATTGGAAAAAGAGTGGACTGAAGGTCATTTGAATCAGGCTACCGTCTCGCCTCGGTCACAAAAGTCGGGGTTCAGGTCTGCATCCTCTCAAAAAAATAGATAAGTTTTCTACCGCCTGATCTTCTTTCTCATCTAAAGTTTTTTTATAATCCAAGCACACCACAGAGCAGGACTGACTCAGGAGAAAAAGGACAGATTCCATTTTAAAATAGACAAGGAACATTCTGAGGCTGAGGGAGTGAAAGAAAAGAGCGAAGTTCATTTACCAGAAAATTAGAAAATACTGCAACAGCTGCGTTAGATAGGGACAACTAAATCAGAGGAGAATAAACATAGCAACATCACATGACACACTGTAACTATTGTAGTTAATAGCTCTGAGAATAAGGACGATTACAAGAAGGAAAAATTTGAAATATTCTTTGGGAGAAAAAGGGAGGGAGAGAGAGAGAGAGAGAGAGAGAGAGAGAGAGAGAGAGAGAGAGAAGAGGGGGGGGGGATATACATAAAAAACATAGCAGAATAACATTGTTTTGAATATAAATGGTAACAATCCTCAACAAATATACCAAAATGCGACTCAATATGTCATAAAAAAGGAGTAGAAAAAAAAAGAAAGTTCTTATAGCCCAAAAAAATAAATTCTCAGCATCCCATGAGTTCAGCAAGGTGAAAAAGAAAAACGAATGAGTTGAAAAAATAGGTCGATAATCTAGATCTCATTGATCTTATTCAATTCACAATACTATTGGGTTCTTAATGGGCAACGTATAACATTTTTTGTTCAGGTGTCGACTTAGATCGCGTTTTCAGTCGGTGATTGCTTTGAACTCGGAGAAACTTATGGGGTCACAAAAAATAACATTGTGAAACTGATTATTTTAACTTAACTAGTGTTTAATATATTGAAAAGAAAATACATGTAGTCTATATTACAAATGAAGATAGTGCGTTATAAACTGTGTAATCTGAAATTATCCATCTGGCTTCCGTAATATTTTATCTCTTTTCAGTTTTGTTTTGTTTTATATTTTTCCTCTTTCATTCTTAAGCCTTTCAGCCACATTTCACCAAGAATTATTTATCATTTAATTTCGATCTGTCTTGGTCTTGTCGGAGCCATGTTCCACATCTCTATCGTAACAAGATGTTGACTACTCGTACGAATTGGAAGTTAAGATTAATTCTGCTTTCTCAAGCTCACGGACAGATTTCGTTACAGTTTATAGAGTTTTGGATTATTAACCTTCTATAAAACGTGAGGAAAATGTTTTCTTCCATCATCTAAGTCTATCACAAAAATCAGCTCAGAGGTACTTCAAGAAAATTTTTCATTTCTGTGTATTTTCATGTGTGTGACTGTCAGATTGTTCTCTTCACAGCAAACTGTATCAGTCTGACCTGACGTTTTAAAATGTAAATATTTAATTAGCGGCGGTACTTTCTTTATAATTGTTTACAGACACTAAGCATGGTGCTGACTTTTTTTCGAACAAACTTGCAAAACAACTAAATATCATAGCTTAAAATCACAGCTTGCTCCAGCAAAACTTTCTGTTTTTAATGGTTATTATCATTGAAATAGCTTAGTAGTATTTGGCATATAAAATTGTTCTTGGAAAAAAAAGGTAGAATCAAGAAATGGCGGTAGATTATTCGGTTTCTCTTGCAGTTCCAATAATGAGTTTAACGAAGCATCAAAGATTCTCGATGGACCTTAAAATCTGTGTTACGCTTGGAACGAGACATTGTTTCAGGTTAGCTTTGCCGCTGTTTGATAAAGCTGCTTTCAAAATCTAATCTCAATCTAAAAAGACGCAGAGAACGTCTTTCTTTGCGTGAAATAGAAATATAATTTTATTGAGTTCTTATTTTTAAAATAGCCAAACCTTTTTATGATGCCGTTTTAGGGTGAAAAAGCAATATCTTCCATGTTATCATCATACTGACAGTTAACACGTTACTGTTTTTTTTTTATTCAAAAAGCAAAATAGAGCGTCATGTAAACAATCGAAATACTTGTATTGTTTTGATTCAGAGTTAAATCCATATTCTTGTTGAGGATGTTTGTTTGTTCTTTGTTGTTATTGTTTTTTTCTCACTTTTTTTCATCCTAATGTACTAAGTTTTTGAAGGACAAACTGAAAATATGAAAAAATTATATTAATAGCCACAATGGTGTTATCACACACATCTACACACTGTTTTCACTCAGTTTGAGTATGTTAGAAAAGAAAAATTGCACTTTAAGTTAAGACTCGCCAACTACTTTGAAATCATAAAAATGTATGGAAACAAAATAGAGGGAAGACAAAATTACTTTGACTCTTTATCCTTCTTAATTTTTATTCGTTTCCAAACTTTAACACTTTTGCTTTGATGGTTTTTTATATATTTTTCTTTTGTATTTCTCGCTAACATTTCTCTAATTCAGAAAAACAAAAAAAAAAAACCTGATTTCAGCCTTTCTATGGAGAACACACATACATAAAGAATATAGCCAAAGGATTACAATCCAATGAATCTAGATCCTAAAGTAAAATCGTCCACACAAGATTAGTCTTCATGATTTCAAATTTTTCTATTTAATTTTTTTTAGAAATAATGTCCAAACAGTTAGCACCCAGTTTTAAATGCAACTGTGTTTCGTCCTACATAGATTCATTATTTTCACCATCGATTTGATAAATAGTCACCTATCTTTTTTTTAAATACGACATAATACTGCTATATCCTAGTGAAGTTGTCTAGTCAATTACTAATCTCTCATGCATTGCTTTTCTTTATCAGCTTTCACATGCAAGTTATGTATATCAAGGCTAGCAAAATAGTTGCACTACAGTTGTGTAAATAAATATAACTTTTCTATAATTATGTCTCCATTTTGCACTATTGTTGGGTGAAACAACTGAAGAGTGAAAAGATACGAATATTTAAAAATGATGCTGTTTGCTATTCAGGCAAGGCAGGATCTTTGGCAAATAAGATAATGATGTTAGCACTTGTTCAAGGCAAGATGGGTGTTTCCTGATTATGTTCATATTGTTTACGTGCTGTGCTAAGTCGGTGATAAGATAATGTTAGCGCTTGTTCAAGGCAAGATGGGCGTTTCCTGATCATGTTCATATTGTTTACGTGCTGTGCTAAGTCGGTGATAAGATAATGTTAGCGCTTGTTCAAGGCAAGATGGGCGTTTCCTGATCATGTTCATATTGTTTACGTACTGTGCTAAGTCAGTGATAAGATAATGTTAGCGCTTGTTCAAGGCAAGATGGTTGTTTCCTGATCATATTCACACTGTTTACATGTGCTCAGCCGGTGAAAAGAGACTTTTTGGTAGTATTTTACACTGCATTCCAAATTTGGTCTGTCTATTTTAGGATACAAAAACGTCTATGATAAAATCAAGCAAACAAGAATACGGTGCTGTGATCTCCAGATTGTGAGGGAAATAAAATCAGTCTGTGAGAGCTAGAAAGGTAGAAAGTGATTCTTCATCATTTTGTGGAATGTATCATACCTTTAACAGCCTTGTCATTGAACTCTTGTTTCATATGAAAAAACAACAGCAAATGACAATGCACCAGTCTACTCTACATAAACAAATCGGCTCTAGGAATAAGCTTAAAAGAATAGGAATGAAAGAGATTTTTTTAGGAGTAGCACTTTTTTAAAGTAAATTAGAAACAAGCCAAGTAATTTCTTTAAGTCATAGACTAGATAACGACACAAAAACACTAGATAAAGAATGTTACACAAAGAATAATGATCCTTGGGTTAGGACTAAAATTAATGATTACATGGGGTTCTGGTACTTAAAAATTAGAAATAATAAAACAGTCCCTTTAGATAATTATTTTTTTCTGTCATTGACATACTTACTATTTTGTATTTACTTACATATCTGTATAATTTTAACAAAGTACTAAGTAGTCTGAAAGAGATTGCTGTTGGTTGAATAAATTTGAATCTTTATTGCATTCATCGTTTTCAATCGGAAGAGAAAAAAGATGCAGCAAACAGAGTCTAGTAACATTATTGTGAAAATTAAATACTCTTATTAGAAAGATAAGCAAGATATCAGGAAAGGCCACCAGGTTGGACGTGAAATAGAAACCCTACAGAGAAATCCCGAAGAAAAAGAACAATTTTTGAAGGGATTCACATTAAATTAAAACCTTAAAGGAGATTCCCAATTTTTTGTTGTATTTTTTTTTTAATTTCGTTTTTCACAGGGCAAAATAAGAAAAACCATTGCTAACCGCTGGAAAAACTTGGAGCTTACCGATTTGGATGGCACTCTGGGTAGACTCTGTGAGAATGAGGCACACAATGCCACAAACAAATGGACAAACAGTCACACAAGCAAAGGATTAGTGCTGAAGGGATCATCAAAAAGCGGGTCACACTAAGTTAATGGCAATGAAGCTTTGAAATTATATGCTCATTAAAAGCTGTTCGAGGAATAAGCAAAATGTGTATAATTTTAGGTGTTGGGAAAGCTGTAGATGTTTTAGGTATAAAACTATATTGAATATAAATTATGTTCTATAATGAGTACATAGTTTGCAGAAATGTTTGATTAGTTGTTGAGAATAGCCCGTCTAGTACAGGGCAGGGCTAAGGTGTAGCACATACAATTTACAAAATCCTCAAAGATGAGACCCCAAACTCATCCAGATCTACAAAAGATGTTAGAATTTGAACTAAAAAAATAAAATATAAGAATATCCACTCGTTTGTGATGGTTATTGCAGCTCTTATATTGGTCGCCTCACTCCACACCTACAGCTAGTACGCATTTCTATATCAGTGGAGAGGCGAGCTCTAGTCAGTGCCAGGACACCAACTCGTATTACTTTATAAGCCTGATCTCTTGAATCAGTTCACGAATGTTCAATAATATTGTGAAATATAAGTTTTTCCATGTTTAAAATTGACACTTAAAGTCTGTACTGAAATTTATGGAAAGCTGTCTCGTCATCCTATACTAAAAAACTTCGCAGGAAATATTTTGACTTAATGAGAAAATTTGCGCTTTGTTTTCATAGACACTTTTTTCACGTCAGCTTCAGCTAAAAAAAAAAAACCACGAGCAAAATCAACATTCTGGGAAGCGATTGCGTTTTTTGCAAACGTTAAAAAATTGCTTTCAATCTATGCGACAAAATAAAGTATAAACGGATCGAGATATGTGCCACCATGACATTATCATTCAATATTGTTGTGTAGCAAGTAAGTGAGGCGACAAGAACAAATTAACAAATCCAAAACAGAGATACATTTTGAAACAGAAAATAACAGTTTCTCAACGATTGGTCATGTTTACGATACCGCCATTTTAAAACAAAAGCAGAAGACAATAAAATACTGACAAAAGAAATCATTGTCCCTCCATATAAATATTACTCTTTGTTGTCATAACCAAGCTATACAGCAAACTCTTCACTGAAGCACAGAGAAACACCAACAAGTTACTTTCAATTCACCTTGGCCGAGCCGTCATTGCAAAACTCTCGCCCATAAGTCTACAGAAAGCATCACACATTAAACGTTAAATCCGTGACCAGGGTATAATACACTTTGGATCTGTCATATTTTTTGTCAAAACTAATTAAGAGTTCTGAGTTTTATGATTTATTTTTTTTTTTTATCTTCTGGGCCTAATCTTTTCAACCACCCCTTTTTTTTACAATGTTAGTACTACATAAATAAAGCATTAATAAATTATGCAAAACATGAAGAATACCCACAACTAAATTAATTTTAAATGAAATTATATTTTATCTTCAAAACGAAAGCCACAGAAATAGGGGGAAACACTTAATTTTCTTGCAACTAAAAGGAAAAAAAATAAAAGCATAATAATTTGATCAAACGAACATGGTAAAGACACTTATAAGAGAAGAAAAAAGTGCACAAAGCTCTTTCTTTCTTTTCCAAAGACACCAAATTCATTTTGGTCAATGCGCATTGTGCAAGGAAAAGATAAATTAGACAAATAGTAAAAAAAATATCTACACAAATGCAAGTCATAAAAAAATACAAAAAAAGATTTAACTTCAAAGTCTACAAAGCTCCAGAAAATTGTCCCTGATTCTATGACCATAGGTAATATCATAACTCGATCCCTGGCAATACAGGACTAGAGAGAATCCATATACTATTATCGGTTCCCTATAACTTCTCCCTTTCCCAAAATATTAACATTACAGTAAGATGTGACATTCTCTACACAAATGAAAGTTTTCTCTTTATGTGCTTTGGAAGCATACACTGGCATTGTTGATAAAACAGGCTAGGAATTGTGGGTAAAGAAGTATGTGGGAAAGGGCTGAAGGAGGTGGAGTGAACGGGAGAAGGGGTTACTTATTTGTTTGTTACAAAACGCGTGTCTTTAGCCCGAGCCCCACCAGCATTTATGAACATAAAAAACTTCGCCCTCTTCGGACATTTTTTTTACACAAAATTAGGCAGGCGTTTAGCTGTTGTTTTAATGGCTGGATAGAACAGTCGTACATTCCATTAAATCGAAGCATAATTATTTCTACTTAAATGTGGAGTCTAGATCTCATGAGCTCCAGAAACAAAAAGTTAGATTTGAACCTCTTACCTTATGGGAAGCATTCTCGGAGAGCTCTCCTGGGCTCAGATTTTGGCCCGAGGAGTTATTAGGGTGCAGCCCGCCTTTATTGGGCGGATCCCCGTTGTTGCCGCCTTCTGATTGGTTGTTGGCGTCAGGAGAGACGGAGCCTTTGTTGAAGTCATAGAAGTTAGGGCTGCTTTTCGCGCCTAGGCCGTGATCTGTGGAAGCAATTGGCAGAATGAGGGATTTACAGATATAGTCTGTCCATTCTACATTGGCCTGTCCTTCTCTTCTAGTATATTTCATAATTTAACGTCAGCTAAGAAACGCTTACAAGCCAACTCCAACGCTGCAGTTGTTATAATCGATGGATTGGCGAGAATCCGGGGAAACCTGGGCAGGAATGAACGAGCTTTCTTTTATACATAGTCTGTTTTGCAACACTTAGTACTTATCTTGCGTAAACTTGACTTGACTTAATAGGGAGAAACTGCTTGTTGTTTAACTTTCCATGCTATTTAAAACCATTTTAAAAGCATACAGTACCACTTCAACAAAAAGTACTACCAGATGGACTGCCTTGCAAGAATTCAGAGTTGCCCATTTATTTGCACTTACATAATAATGATCGTGCAGAGATATCTAAAAATAGATTGGAGTTTTTAAAGAATTAGTTCTGCTCATTGTAAAATTCTACAAAGATGCTTCAGTTTAATCTCTCTCTCTCTATCTCTCTATCTCTATCTCTCTCTCTCTCTCTCTCTCTCTCTCTCTCTCTCTCTCTCTCTCTCTCTGTTCCGTTTATTCTCCCCTAGTTCTGC
Source organism: Elysia crispata (assembly GCA_033675545.1). Taxonomy (NCBI): domain Eukaryota; kingdom Metazoa; phylum Mollusca; class Gastropoda; family Plakobranchidae; genus Elysia; species Elysia crispata. Next base: position 159,985 of record JAWDGP010001837.1, read on the forward strand.
TTCTCCCTCTATTTATCCCTTTTTTCCGTCTCTCCCTCTGTTTGTTTTCCTTCTCTCTATCTCTCTCCCATTTTTCTCCCTCCCTCTTTCTCGCTGTCTCCCACGTCCTCTTACCTCCATGACTCTGCATACCCTTAGGCTCTGAATATTTCTTGCCGATGTCCGCCAAGGACCTGACAAATGGAAGATGCATTTTGGAGCCGCCTCCTTCAGGGTGCCTGCGCTTCTCGTTCTGGTGTCTGTGACGGCACAGGATGGTGGTGCGGACCTGGAGTTTGAGGTGCTCCTCCAGCTGTTTGTTGGCGATCATCTGGTCCAGGATCAGGTCTGAGAGGGTTAGGGGGAGGGGGGAGGGAATTGATCGGTACAAGGATGCAAAGGTGGTTCTTTGATAGGCTGGATAGTTTGAATATTATCTGGTTGCTTTATGTTAGTGTTGATTGAGTGGTTGATTTATTGATTCATTCTTTTACTTAGTGATTTTTTACTGGAATGGTTGGTCAACTAGTTGTTCGGCTGATCAACGTCTAGCGTAACTTATCGCTCGATTGATGATAAGAAACGACACGTGTTTCAAATTCATTGGTTATGTATTGATAAAACAAGAGAGGAAAAAAATAAGTCCATAACAGGAACATTAATGACATTAAATCTGTATATCATTCGCTAAAGAAAAGCTGAGATGAAACAAGGATCCCTGGCAATGACAAGTTGAGGGGTGAGTGTGCTTCCTGTAGCAGGGAAGGGCTACTCTAGCAAGACCCAACCTGCAATCTGCTCGATGCTGTTGGCCTCCATCTCGAGCAGGCAGGTTCCCTGGAGGAGGCTGCACCTCAGCTCAAACAGCGAATGGAGGGACAAGGTGGCCACATGGGGCTTGGACCAGCGCTCGCCTCCCTCCTCTACATCTTCTTCAAATTTGATCCACCTAGGGAGAAAGGGAAGGAGATAGAGAGAGAGAGAGATAGAAAGAGACAGACTGAGGGAGATGCTTACGTGTCGCTCAAATTATAGTCATAAGCTCGGCAGATTTCAGTGCTTGATAGGTTTAGTAACTAATCAACTGATTGAGTGGTTGTTTGGTTAATTGATTGATTGGTTGATTGATTGATTTAATTACTGGATCGTCGATTTGCTGATCATTTACTGATTCATTCAAGAATTCAATTATTGTTCTCTCTGATTCTTGCTTTCAAGGGGGAAAATGATTCAATAATTGATTGACAAATTTGTTCATGAATGGATTAATTAATTTAGTGATAGATTGATTGATTTGTTGATAAATTAATTGTAACAACAGACCACAAGCACCGTCATACAAAATGTACAAAATGACAAAAAAAACAACAAAAATTGTGTGAGACTGTTATGTTTATCTTGGTCTCTTGCGTGTTCCACGTTACCTGGCCGTCTCCTTCCACTCCTTCTCGTCACCAGCTGGGAAGAGTTCGGCCATCTCGCAGAAGATATCGTGGGTCTCGTGCGCCTCGTCCTCTTCGCCAAGGAGGAACTGGACACGAGCGGACGGAGGAGCGGCTGGACAGTGGTCAGCGATGGGTTGGATGTAAAAATGATGAGCTTGTTAGACGTGGTGGTATAAAGCTTAACACAGAGTAATAGAGTCTATCATACACGGTTGGAGTTACGATATATCAGAAGAAGAGGATGGGTCGTGAGAGATCGAAATAGATATAGAGATAGTGAAACATAAAGAGCGGGGAAGTAGGAGATGATAAAGAGGAGGCTACAAAGCTGAAGATGCCGCAAAGTAATGACAGTAAGAAAAAGAAAAAAAAGCAAGAGAGGGGAAATGTAGATAAAAAGACAATTATATAAATCTTTTTGTACAGAAGTAGAGGCAGAATGATTAAACGAAACTCGTAAATGATATATACATTTATAAATAAAGAATAAAAAAAATAGCAATACGAGGTTTTTCATGAAAAAATGTGAACATCATTAGCATTGTTTAATGATATCTTTGTCCGGTGAAATATTAGATAAACAAGTTTTAAAAAATACTTCCACAAGTTAATGGTTAAATTTTGAAAGGGGAAAAACTTTTGTTGTTTTTTTTTTTGTCTCGGCAACAAAAAAGTTTTAGATCACAGTAGGTGTTTAACTTTTACTTGAAAAAAAAAAGGAAGAAGACAAGTTTGCATGGCATTAAAGGCATTCACTACCACATGACCAAGGACCGCAGGGTATGCACCCGTAGCATGCACACCAGGGCCAAGCTTTGAGAACACGCGCATTCAGCGAGATGGACGTCGCATTTCCATGCTCACCCAGTGTGTTGAACAAAACTAAGCTCACAACTACATATTTTTTAAAGGTTTTTTTTTTTTAATGTTACTAAAAAACAAAGGACGAGAGCACAAATCATGAAAAGTAGCAAAAACATGAAACTTTTTCCGAAACAACCACAGAAATTATGCTTCAACAATTATAGGATCGCAAATAAGGCAAAGAACTAAAAAACTAACAACATGAGGCTTAAAAAATATATAAAATAAAAAAAAATATATATATAGAAATAAATGAAGTTAAAACTTAAAGTAAATACTATTTGCAACGAAATGAATATACGCCATCTTTTTAAATTACCTATTACTTTATAATTGTGATTGTAGATTGTCTCATGGTCAATGAAATCCATTAGTTTTTCTAATCAAACCAATGGTATAACTCATATTTTTATATTTTAATCTCACTAAAAATTTTAAAAATTAACTCTATTTTTTTTTTACATTTCTCACAATTTCATCGGTTTAAGCAACCCGCTCTTTGTGGGTGGGTGTATGTTTGTTTTTTCTCATTTATTTTTATATCTTCTTTTCTTTTTATTTTATTTTTCATTATTCTATTAATCGAAAGGTCTGCGATTGATATACGGTCTTAAAACTTTTCTTTTCTTTCTTTTTTTTTTAATCATAGTAAGATAAAACCAAGCGTTTTCTATTAGAACAAAAAAAATTAAACCTAACAAAAAAAATAGAGAGCCTATTCTTCTAACAATAAAAAGCTACGTTACAAGCGGATTCATGCATAAAAAAAAAGAAAAAAATTCTCTATTCTTCACATATGGATGAAAAAAAGATTAAGGGAAAATGTTAATGAAATTTTAAAAAAAGACATATATACATATATATATATATATATATATATATATATATATATATATATATATATCAATTTATAATGCTAATACATTGTAGTGAAGTAGGATAAGAAAAAGACTGCAAGTAGTAGCATCCGTCGTAAGAGAAGCAGTAGTAGTGATAGTAGTAGCAATAGCAGTAATTGCAGCATCAGCAGTAGCAGTAGTAGTAGTACCAACAGTAGTAGTAGTAGCAGCAGCAGCAGCAGCAGCAGCAGCAGTAGTAGTAGTAGTAGTAGTAGTAGTAGTAGTAGTAGTAGTAGTAGTAGTAGTAGTAGTAGTAGCAGAAGAAGCAGCAGAATTATTAGTAGTAGCAGCAGCATCAGTATTATTGGTAGTAGTAGTAGTAGTAGTAGTATTAGTAGTAGGGGTACTAGTAGTAGTAGTAATAGTAGTAGTAGTGGTAGTAGCAGTAGCAGCAGCAGCAGCATTAGTAGTAGTAGCAGCAGCAGCAGCAGTAGTAATAGTAGTAGTAGTAGTAGTAGCACCAGCAATAGTAGCTGTTACTGTAACTGGTAGTTTTTATTATGGCAATCAATACTTCATACACACAGTAACAACGTATGGCCCATAGTAACTAGCAGGCTTTGATATACACTGGGCATAACAAAGAGGACTCTAAACTACATAATATACAAAATACATTGGGTTTAGGTACAATTCTAACTATAAGAATTAAATGAATCAGTGGACATACAAATCAATTTCTACCTTTTCCTTTACTTGAGTGGCCTTGGAGAGTAAACAATTCCAGTTGAGAGAAAGAATTGTCGATTACGATTACTACATAATTCGTCCAAACCACTATCTATGCTGATAGCAAAGTTTGAGGCGACATCCAACTGGAGCTATGTGCGCTCGGTTTTTTTTTGGTTTTTTTTTTAGTTTTTTTTAGGGGGGGTTCTTTTGTTTTTTGTTGTTGATTTCTTGTTTTTTTAGCGGAGGAATTAAAAAAGATAAAGTTTATAAAAGCTATATTTCCTCAACTCATAATGAAGCCCTCGAGACGGTTTTCTCTTAAACACCACACTTCCCGCATGAAATGGCAATGTTCTTCTATTTCTGTTAACAGTCGTATACACATTCCTAAAGTATACTTTATTGATCGGGCAAAATGTGAGAGGGTAATATCAAGACTCATGGCGTAATTCATCACGGCCAGGATTCGAACCCAATGTCGCTGTTGTGACAGCTTACTATGTACACGTAGACAAGAAGGGCAAGGGGAGTATCTGTGTAGAAATTCAGAGACTTCTAGCTTTCCGACTGAAAATTCCACATTGTTTCAAGGATTAGCAACTGTTAGCAGCAGTGCTTTTATACAGGGATTTTTTTTTTATTTATGTTCATTAAGCATAAAGGGCAATAAATTATATTCAAAATCTTTTTTCAGTAATAGACAAATGAAAGTATCTCTTTCAAAGTCTGTTTTGTTTCGTTTCAGAAAATGAACTCGGCTGCATAAGACTTTTTTTGACATGGTAGAACAACACCTTGTGGGACTCACTACGGTCTCTAGGTCTAGCGATAAAGGAGTTGAATTTTAACTTACGAACTAAATTTTTGTCACAATGTAACAACTTTTTTAATGGGGTGTGGCGGACCTCTCTCGCCCCTGCCTATATGAATTTCATAATTTTATCTTGTAAAATATCTACTTGTACCGTGAATCATGAGCATTTCAGACATTTCTCCAGCTCAGCTATTCCGCTTCAAATCCATATTACATGTAGCTTCATTTCTTTAGACTTAATGGTTGTTTAAGACTTAGTGGTTGTTTAAGACTTCTCATATAAATATAATTTTTTAAATACATTATTGGAAATTTCATTTAAAAACTAAACTAGATAAATACAACATGCGTGTTTTAAAAACTGTAAACATCGAAGCAAATTTGAAGTATTTTTCTTACATATATTAATTACACTCATTTTTTAAATGTTCCAAAACAAAATCTCAGATGAATATGATTAAGGGAGTGAGTTAAAATTTCTCTTATAAAAAAGAGTTTTTTTGCAGTTCATTTAGTTTCATGACTTCCTAACACATCCAAACAACCTTCCAGGTGGTCATTTTGTTTGCATTTTGTCAGCTAAAACTGTGGCACATGTTCAGACTATCTGCTCAAAATAGAAAAGTTAGGAGAATGTTCACTTTATATGTATAAAGAAGGTGAATATATTTCTGTACCTACAATGTTGTTATTCTAAATACATGCGGAAACTAACCCGTTAACTACTGCAACAGGAGGCCAGGATTTTGAAATGGTTATCGCATTAGCAGTCTACACTGACACAGTATCCGTTAACAATAAAAGCCAGGCTCTAATAAAGAGCAGTCTTTACAATCAAGATTTCTGCTAAAATGCGCCAAAACCTACATGCATACCATCAAAATTCTTGGATACTTGCACAAAGAGAAAGTTATGAAACTAGCTGTTTTACTAGAAAAATTGAAGAACTTGTGCTGAGAGCAAAATCGAAAGTAGCAAGATAGAGCAGACGACTGTATAATTATATTATGACAAGGGCAAGACTCTGGGCCTACTCAAAGCATCATTCGCAACGAATGAGTTACCTTCTGTGCCGGGCACCATAAGATGGTCTTCAGAGAAGCATATGAAATAGATTGGAGGTATAAATATCACGATTAACGAAAGAAGAGGGTTAAACCTGTTGGCATAAAGAGCTAATGGGAAGAATGTCAGGCAGAGACAGTGAATAGTCTTTTGAATGAGATAAATCTAGTTCATGCTTTTGTTTAAAGTAATGTGTGATACAATAATCATAATTGTGTCGGATATAGTTATTCTAGGATATAAATCGCTCAAGCTTGAAGATTGAACTTAACTTGACCAGAAAACGATACAAGTTACAACATAGACTTGCATACCTTGAGCGATTAATATACATGTATGAAATATGAATGACCAGAATGATAACTGCTCTCTCTCTCTCTCTCTCTCTCTCTCTCTCTCTCTCTCTCTCTCTCTCTCTCTCTCTCTCTCTCTCTCTCTCTCTCTCTCTCTCTCTCTCTCTCTCTTTTTCGCGTTGTCTCTCACCTTCTGTGAACTCTTGCTGAGGCGGACCAGAACGAGGCGCCTCATGACCTCGGTGGCGATGACCTCTATGACCTCTCCTGCGACGTCTCTCCTGCCGGGGCATGTGAAGACCAATGTAGACGGTGTCCTGCTTGCGATGGTCTGGACACACCCACAGTGGCCGCCACAGACATCCCAGGTGCCACGTTCACGGGATCGGAAGGAGGAAGACAGTTAAATAAATTGTTATATGACAACCATGTAATATATGACAACCAATAATATATTATATAACAAATATTAATAAACTATATGACAACCAATAATGTATTATATGAAAACCAATAATATATTACATGACAACCAATAATATATTATATGACGACTATTAATAAAAACTTTAGTTCGTTTCTTACAATATAAAGCTTCCCTCCCCATTATGCTTCACAAAATCTTGTACAACAAATAACTTTTTGTTTGTTTGTTGTTGTTTTTTGTTGCTTTTTTTACCTATTTTTGAACAGCTTTGACACCATTGTCCATAAGGAGAGTGTCAATATCGAATCGACCTCTCTAAAGCAGAGTGGGGCAGTTGCTGATTTAGGGTGGCAGGGATAAATATCATTATCTCTTAAATGGACTTGCAACCTTATTTTCAAACCACTTCACAATAAGAACGCAGTCATAAACATACGCCACCAGGCTTGAAGATGAAACAAAAAGGAAAATGCAGATTTGTTCAATGTCCCCACTTAGCAGTCACGCGACTCTTGAATACAAACACACACACACACACGCGCGCGCGCACACAGCATCAGTCGACTAAAGCGTTATACAATCAATAAGCTAATCCTAACGATATCCCCAAGGCCGGAAAAAGATTTCTCATCCATTTGGGTTTTTTTTTTAAAACACCGCAATCAATACAAATCAATCGAGATCATGTTATAGCCTTTCTCTTTGACCAGTTCATTAACAGCTGCGCCCGCGACATATAAACCAACAATGGAAAACGGAAACGAAAAATGAGATATCTTCACCTTCAGTTGTACTTCGTATACCTTTGGCATATTTTTCTCTCACTAACAAGCTTCCCCTTCATCTCTTGCCTGGATTTGGTAGGGGGGAATAACTTGGTAAGAGAGGAATTAGCGATAATGAATCATCTCTACGGTCGGCTGTGAAAGTCTGCTTGTGTCGAAGCTAAGCCCTCATGGATTTAACCCATATACTCTTAGGGTTTGCACTACTGCGCTATTCGCATGACTTTCAAATCTCTGTTTATAGGCAATTCAGGCGGAGCGCTGATTTAGATTTACTGTGAGCCAATTAAATGAATCTGTTGCTTGGGCTTCATGTTTAACAACTATTACATTAGTGTGTTTATCGAAATTGAGTTGTTCCGTACAACAGCCGGTGTTACCAATCAATTATCCAATTGCTATCTCTAAATACGAATCAACAATCATCAGCAATCAATATATCAATCATTCAATCAGTCTAGGCGACTTGCTCTCACAGTCCAACACCGTTACTCACCGGATATGTCGGCCTGGCTAGGGACGTGGAAGGACGCGAACGATCCATGATCCCTCACAGGCATGCCTGGGTCCACACGGGACGGATCAGAAGATGAAACTGGACTGGTCATCTTGGCAGTCAGCGACAGTGGCTTGACCACAGGCTTTGGGGAGACAAGTGTCTCTCAGCGGTAGAATTAGTTCAGCAATGAACAGATATATCTCGTAAAGACTTTCAACTTCCAATTATTGTCTTAACGTCCTTCGTGAATAACGCTTACAACGACCTAGTTAAGAATTTGAAACGATTATTGCTTTCAAGAATATAATTCTGAGCGTGTTGGCAAAATAAGGTCAGCACAGAAACTATCTGGAGATCAAGATGCTTATGAGGTAGAGAAAACTGATATATTCGATGGTTGGAGTCGCGTATATCCTGGTGGCCTGAAGGTAGAAAACTTGACGCAAACCCGAGGGTTCAGGCCACGTCGAACATTTTATGCTGCCTCGCCTTGTACGTTGCTGTATCTGTGGATGTACAGAAAGGAAAAGGATGAAAAATATTTTATGGAATAATTAGAAACTTGAGTTGGGTAAAATTGTAGTATGATAAGTTCGGTATAATCGTAGCGTGAGATGACTGAAGAATGCCAGTCGACTTCACCTGGAGGCGGTTTTAGACATGATGCAAGGAAATATACGTCATCAAGTAATTCTAATAATAAATCATGATGCTACTGATGATGCTTATGATAATGATGGTTGTGGTGGTGGTGGTGATGGTGAAGATGACGAAAAGGAGGGGACGAAGGAAAAGATGGCACAGGTTCTTGGTGATGATGATGATGATGGAGATGGAGACGATGAAGAAGATGGAAATATGAGTACTGAAGATGGCGTTTATTATCAGTGTGACGATAACCAGAAGCTATGGAAGTCAATTGTGTACAATATCACCATGCAACATAAATATTGTTACATGTGTAAGGAATCATGTGCTTTAAAACTGATGTAAATTTCTAGACAGGCCCAGTTACAAGCTAATGTGATTCTCTACGAAACGTCTCAGCACGTACAGCTTTTAATCTCACAGGGCAGATGTTGCTGTATCTTTACAGGGCAGACTTTTTAAGACTTTATCCTCACAGGGCAGACTATTTTAAGCTTTATCCTGACAGGACAGACTTTTTTACGCTTTATCCTCACAGGGCATATTTTGTTAAACAATATGCTATCAGGGCATAATTTGTTAAGCTTTATCCTAACAGGACAGATTTTTTCAAGCTTTATCCTCACAGGACATATTTTGTTAAACTCTAAAATCACAGAACAGACTTTGTTTTTTATCCTCAACGAGCAGATTTTGTCAAGCTTCTTCCTCACACGACAGATTATGTTAAGCTTTAATCTAACAGGGCAGATATTGTTAAGCTTTATCCTCACAGGGCATATTTTATAAAGCTTTATCATCACAGGGCAGATTTTGTTAAGCTTTATCCTCAGAGAGCAGATGTTACTGCCACATAAGACCCACAGCGATTCATCAAGGTTTGTCAAATCGATAGCTTAGTGGAAAAGAGACTAAAGTAAAAACCTTTTGTGAATTCAAAACAGTTTAATCAGATTCAGGGGTAAATAATTTGAAAATTTTTCGACGTAGAAAGCATTTAAAACTTTTTATGTACCATTCTTTGACAATGTTTACATGGCATTTACAATCTCAGCCGGGGATTTAGTTGGTGGCATTAAAAACCTAACCAGTTTGCGACAAGAGTTTAAAAAAGATACAAACAACACTTATAAAAAAAAGTGTGTGTGTGTGTGTGTGGGGGGGGGGGGGATCGATGAATATAAAGCCCTAGTCGAGTTTATTTTAACTTCTATGAAATATAAGCACGATAATTCTCGGCTGCATAGAAGAACTGAACAATTCAATACTGAGTACTGTTTCCAGGAATCGATTATATAAAAGCAGTTGTTCTTTGTTTGTTTGGTTTTTTTTTTTCTTTTTTTTTTTTTTTTAGCTCTTTGCATTTTGTCCGCCGAAGACGAAGTTTGAGAATACCTGTGGCCGAGAGACAAAGCCTGCGCTCTGACGCTGGTAAGGTAACCATGTGAGCGGGTTTAATCTGCTGTCGTCTAAATCTAACCAGTTTATACATATATATATATATATATATATATATATATATATATTTATTTATTTATTTATTTATACATATATATCCATGATCACAGAAGAGTAGTCTTAGCTCTGTACTTACACAATGACTTGTTAGTCTAATATATTCTGCTCATAATATTATGTTATCCTATTCAAAATTAATCAGCTAGTTAATTGTATCTTCAAATCCCTAGGATTTATTTTTCTGAATTCAAAAACACGTGTGTTTATAAAAATATAACGATACAGAGGAAACCTTAAAAAATGCACTTTGCAATGCCTCGCTTCAACACTCAAGTGGTTCCAGGAAATTTTCCCAAAAGTGCGCTTTCATAGAGCACGTGAGTCAAAATCATATATTGAGTCACAAAGAGTCTATCCTTCACTGAGCTGTTCCAGTAATACTCACGTGAGTCAAACTATACATTGAGTCTTACAGAGTCTTAACTCTCACTGAACTGTTTCTATAATATCCACGTGAGTCAAACTATACATTGAGTCTTACAGAGTCTTAACTCTCACTGAACTGTTTCTATAATATCCACGTGAGTCAAACTATACATTGAGTTTTACAGAGTCTTAACTCTCACTGAGCTCTTAGTGTAGTATCCACGTGAGTCAAACTATACATAGAGTTTTACAGTCTTAACTCTCACTGAGCTCTTAGTGTAGTATCCACGTGAGTCAAACTATACATAGAGTTTTACAGTCTTAACTCTTACTGAGCTCTTAGTGTAGTATCCACGTGAGTCAAACTATACATAGAGTTTTACAGTCTTAACTCTTACTGAGCTCTTAGTGTAGTATCCACGTGAGTCAAACTATACATAGAGTTTTACAGTCTTAACTCTCACTGAGCTCTTAGTGTAGTATCCACGTGAGTCAAACTATACATAGAGTTTTACAGTCTTAACTCTCACTGAACTGTTTCTATAATATCCACGTGAGTCAAACTATACATAGAGTTTTACAGTCTTAACTCTCACTGAGCTGTTTCTATAATATCCACGTGAGTCAAACTATACATAGAGTTTTACAGTCTTAACTCTTACTGAGCTCTTAGTGTAGTATCCACGTGAGTCAAACTATACATAGAGTTTTACAGTCTTAACTCTCACTGAACTGTTTCTATAATATCCACGTGAGTCAAACTATACATAGAGTTTTACAGTCTTAACTCTTACTGAGCTCTTAGTGTAGTATCCACGTGAGTCAAACTATACATAGAGTTTTACAGTCTTAACTCTTACTGAGCTCTTAGTGTAGTATCCACGTGAGTCAAACTATACATAGAGTTTTACAGTCTTAACTCTTACTGAGCTCTTAGTGTAGTATCCACGTGAGTCAAACTATACATTGAGTTTTACAGAGTCTTAACTCTTACTGAGCTCTTAGTGTAGTATCCACGAGAGTCAAACTATACATTGAGTTTTACCGAGTCTTAACTCTTACTGAGCTCTTAGTGTAGTATCCACGTGAGTCAAACTATACATAGAGTTTTACAGTCTTAACTCTTACTGAGCTCTTAGTGTAGTATCCACGTGAGTCAAACTATACATAGAGTTTTACAGTCTTAACTCTTACTGAGCTCTTAGTGTAGTATCCACGTGAGTCAAACTATACATAGAGTTTTACAGTCTTAACTCTCACTGAGCTCTTAGTGTAGTATCCACGTGAGTCAAACTATACATAGAGTTTTACAGTCTTAACTCTCACTGAGCTCTTAGTGTAGTATCCACGTGAGTCAAACTATACATAGAGTTTTACAGTCTTAACTCTCACTGAGCTCTGAGTATCGCTGAAGAAGGTTCCTCTCAGAACATGGTGGACAACAACAGTTCTAAAGAAACAATTATGAACTATTTATCAGTTGTGTTTACGGAGAACCGCCCGGCGTCTAAAACTAACATGGAAAGAAATTGTACGTACTATAGCGCCCGTTTGTTGTAAAAAAAAAAAAATTCGCGTCCAACTTTGCGGTTATTTTTCTATATAATACAAAGAAGGGAAAACCTGTCTGCAACGACATTCGAATAGGTACTTTAAATATAACGTCAGTGTGTGATCAGAGAGAGAGAGAGAGAGAGAGAGAGAGAGAGAGAGAGAGAGAGAGAGAGAGAGAATGTAAAGTATGAACTCTGGTTTGGTCTAGTTTACAACATGAACGGTTAAGTCTCAGTTAAACATTTTTCAGAAAATAACGCGAAGAGTGGTCTAGTATTCTAGTTTCTTTCAAATATAGAGGCTTCTAGAAGGATTCTGTAATACTATAGTAGTTATGTAATATCATCTTTGCAAGCTGGATTCACAACTGGGCTTAAAATGTTAAATTCTAGCTTCTCTGACATCCATCAATGAATGCATTACAAAATAGTCTTTTTTACTAACAATCTTTGTTTAATCAAAAATAAAAAAAAAAAAAAATGGACAGATCCAAATGAAGAAAGGTAGGTTGGGAGAGATGCCTACACAGACCGACAGATCAAGAGAATACAGATAGTTAGGCAGACCGAAAAATGAAAAGATAATACGTAAATTATATATATATATATATATATATATATATACTTTAAATGATAGACAGATTGACATGCCTTGCTGGTTGGTAGACACATGGATGGACAGTTGACATATGGTAGAGAGATAGAGAGATAGATAATATTTTAAGAGAGATAAAGGTATAATATATGACAGTCGGTAAAAAATAGATCAAAGGTCATGGTAAAAAAAAAAGATGAGAAAGAAGAGACAGTAAGCGAGAGGGGTAGAGAAAGGAGAGAGAGAGAGAGAGAGAGAGAGAGAGAGAGAGAGAGAGAGAGAGAGAGAGAGAGAGACAGAGACACAGAGAGAGAGAGACACAGAGAGAGAGAGAGAGAGAGAGAGAGACACACACACACACAGAGGAGACAAAGAGAGATAAATTTGGAAATTGGGAATCGAGATAGAAGCAGAAAGAGATAGACAGAGAGAGACCCAGAAAGAAATAGACAGAGAGAGACCCAGATAGATGTGATGTAGCTAGTTGCCCGACAAAAGACCATTCTGCAGGATAGTTCATAATGATAGAAGAAGATGTTTGATCCGTGTAAAGAATTATTTGTCATCATGTTGCTACTAGATAGACAAGCAGACAGACAGACAGACAGACAGACAAGTCATCCCAGGTCAGGCCGCTCCTGAGAGACATAAATAACTTGACCGCAGGCGCCAGACATCTGGTGTAAATTAAATTTATCCTGCTTGACCGTTGTCCAGTAACTTGATTTTGGCCGGATATCCTGTCTGCAGACTTTATCTGCCCCCGGCTGTCACAGGCACGGGTAAAGTCCATGTACAGGTTTCAGGTTTTGTTCCAAGCTGGCATTTAATAGCAGTGTTTTTCGGTTGCATTAAGTTAATAACATTTGCAATCGGGCAAATTTGTATTTCACAACTAATCGTACAAATTTACTGAATGTTGATGCAGTGAAGAAAACGGGCTCTAGCCATTTCTAAGGATGAGATTTCTCTTAGAGATGTTGATAATAATAATAATTATAATAATAATAATAATAATAATAATAATAATAATAATAATAATAATAATAATAATAATAATAATAATAATAATAATAATAATAATAACAACAACAATAATACTGATAATATAACAATAATCGTAAGAAGAAGAAGAAGAACAAGAAGAACAAGAACAAGAACAAGAAGAACAAGAAGAACAAGAAGAACAAGAAGAACAAGAAGAAGAAGAAGAAAATGAAGAAGAACAAGAAGAAGAAGAAGAAGAAGAAGAAGAAGAAGAAGAAGAAGAAGAAGAAGAAGAAGAAGAAGAAGAAGAAGAAGAAGAAGAAGAAGAAGAAGAAGAAGAAGAAGAAGAAGAAGAAGAAGAAGAAGAAGAAGAAGAAGAAGAAGAAGAAGAAGAAGAAGAAGAAGAAGAAGAAGAAGAAGAAGAAGAAGAAGAAGAAGAAGAAGAAGAAGAATATCAACCATCTAAACTCTTCAAAAAGCTTAATAAGAGCCATATCATTTTGATGTTACAAAATTAATGCTTAACACTTTTCTCCGAAGATCGCCAGTTGGCAATTATGAATTTGTTCATAGGATTTGGAAATAAAATCCTTATTTACAGTTAAAGCGAGAACAAACCCTTCAGTCATTCCTTGTTTGATTTTTATTGCGAGTGAATTATGCAGCGGTATTTAACATGGTTACTGCCCTTACAATAACTTCTGCAGTTTGCCCGAGGCCTTGCCTGACTCAGCTCCCTTGATTAATATCCTCGGCTTTGTGCAAAGCATAAAATAGCTTGATTAAACGAGGTATAAATGTCAGGAGAGTTAAGCGAAAAAAAAGGAATTAAGATAAATACATTAAACATTGAACGAATCTCCGTAGTGGCCAATGGGAAGACCGCTCGAAATGACATCTTCAGGGGGTCGAAATGTCGGGTTCGAGACTCAGGCCTGAGGTTAAATGTCCTTGCGGCGTTACTTTTCATCCTCCTTTTGGTTAACGAAAGACATCCTTAGGTCCGCGGTGTAATCGGGCTCAATCAATATACAGAAAACAGGCAGAGTGACTGTGTTGATCTCGTTTCTCTATATTTGTATTTTTCTTATAATGAGGGGCGAGCAAGACTTAAGGAAATCTGGTTCATGTTCAATGGTGAAGTACAGTTAGAAATAACGCAAACTATCTTAGCATCCGTCTGTTCTGTTTTATTTTTTTTTCATCAGGCAACTGGTTAAAAAAATTTTTTCACTGACGTGTGTTATCCATCAAATGACCCGTCGCATTCTGCACTTATATCGCTATCTGTTTTTAGCTAGAGCTGGTGATCATCAGATGTGACACAGGCGTAACAGATGTAATATCCTCTACAATTAAACACTTCGTACACAGCTAGAAGGTGAGAAAAGCAATCGGCACACCTGGGCTTGGGTAAAGTTTATTAGAAATGACAGAGAGAGAGAGAGAGAGAGAGAGAGAGAGAGAGAGAGAGAGAGAGAGAGAGAGAGAGAAAGGCAGACAGACAGAGACAGAGAGAAGTCATAGACTAGATGAAAGAAATTTATGCACGAGAGTGTGTGTGTGTGTGTGCGTGTGTGAATGCTGAAACGGAATGAAGGTAGGGAGAATGTGTGTAGGAGAGATATAGGGAAAAGAGAGAAAGTGTGATAGGAATAAGTGAAGTGCGAATAGTAAGCGTGAAATACAGAGGAAAATGTAGGAGAGAGAGACACAGAGAGAGAGAGAGAGAGAGAGAGAGAGAGAGGGAGGGGGGGGGGAAGGGAGAGAGAGAGAGAGAGAGAGAGAGAGAGAGAGAGAGAGAGAGAGAGAGAGAGAACATGTGAGGTATAGAGAGGAAAATGAGCGGCAGAACGCGTGGGTAGAAAGGAGATAGAAAGAGAGAGAGAGAGAGAGAGAGAGAGAGAGAGAGAGAGAGAGAGAGAGAGACAGAGACAGAGACAGAGAGACAGACAGACAGACACACAGACACACAGACAGACAGACAGACAGACAGACAGACAGATAGACAGAAAGTGAGAAGGAGAAGAGGGCATTAAGATAGGAAAGTTTTCACAACCATACTGACAGACAAGCAGAGTGAGACTCAGTTAATCACAGAGAATCAAAACTAGACTGAGGATCTCGATGACGCCGAGGCCAGGTAGAAATGAGTAGCAAGAAAAGAATGAAACCATGGAGAAAAGTCGCGACAAACATTGTACTAGAATAACCACAATCTACAGGGACCGTGGGTTTTTAAATCCACCCCCACAGGACTCGCTGCTACACAGAGTGAAGAATGGCTGGACATTGATCTTTGATTCTGTTAAATACTGGTATATTTATAGATTTGAGATCAATAGTTGGATCTATTGTTGCACCTTTTCGGTTATCTAAGGAATCAATCATCAGGTTCTAAAGCTTTTATGTTGATGAAAAAATCAATGCATTGTCTCCCTTGGATTGTGTGTTGAAATTTTTTTTTTCTTTTAATGTTTTGTTTTTCGATAAAAATAATCCTGATTATCTCAGCAACTAGACGATTAACTTATAATTATTTAGACGACCTTGGGTTGTTTTTTTTTTAATTGAGCTGATCAAGTTTGAAGAAGTGAGATGCTAACTTCACTGCCAGAAGGTACAGCTAGTCTCTTCGCCAAAACAAAATCTTTGAGTCTTTTCCAGCTTATTAGAAATTCCGCGACAGACAGAAAACAAAGTTCAAGGCCACTAACTCATTTTTTCATTACTGGGTGATACGAAACCTCAGCATGATTTTTTAAAGTTAGTTACGCAGGAATTTCCTGTTTTTATTGCCCCTCCTTCAGGCTTATGTATAATCTTTAACATTCACCATATAGTTAGTTTACAAATTTAAAAAAAAAAAATTTGCTTGGCGAGGCTTCTCGTCTCATAAGTTTCCAACCCCTACGTTTCGCGAAAAATCTGATACGGCAGCCAAGGGTAGGGTTGGTTAGGTGAGGTCCGACCATCCCACCAGATGGTCCAGCCGTCTCTAGGATCCGACATTTCCAGTTAGCCAGACTAGGGCTGTATCGGCCGAGTCCTTTTAGCGCAAGACTTTGAGGGTCGGGCAATGAATTGCTTTAGAGCCTTGTCATCGTGTGAGAAGATACAGGTGGCTCTACACAAAACATTATCATCTGCACGGAATTGTCTTTAGTGCCCGAAGCCAGACACAAGATTAACGTGACGACTTAACTTTTAACGTCATTTTTTTTGTTCTGGTCGATGTTCGTTATCAGTTATCTAAAAGAAAGCTCACAGACTGTTTCTATTTTAATCCTAACCTTAGGCACATTGTCTGACCAGCCTTTGGAAGTTCAAGTCTACAGTTCTAGGTTTAATGGAGAACCGATTCGAGTAATGAAGCTTATCAAAATCAACTGCTGTCTTTTTACAGAACACCGCTGAGACAGATTTAGATCGAAGTTGCGTGGATCATGGAAAGGGGTTGTAGTTTCTTACGACTAAAAACATAATCATTTTCAACAAATAACTGAAACTTACAGGTGCTTACCAAACACATTGACGATTCGAAAAGAGCTAAGAGTAAATGACTCAAAAGGTATCTCCTATAGTCTTCATTCTGTCGTGCGCGGTGTGGCAATAATATTATAAGACTTGGCGATCACTTGTGGGAAAAAGCAAAATGACCGGGTGCTGAAAGGTGCAAAAGGTGAACCACAATAAGAATGTATTACTCTGCACCTTTTTTTTTCAACAAAGAACCTAAGAGAATAAGTTTCAGAGCGTGTCTTTTAACTGTAATAAAGAGACGCGACATTATTGGGACATCTCGGGTAGGTACCATAATGCCAGTCTTGTTTCGTTCTTGTTATGTGTCTGAAACATTTCATTGAAATTCAAACGCCTTTTTAATACAGGTTTCTTTTAACAGTATTCTGAGTTAATTACTATTGCCTTTCTCACTAGCACACAATACAGGAAGATCATGGGATACAAAAATTAATCGTCATATTAGGTTTTAAAACCAGTCTGGTGCCGAGTATTTATGCACAGCTAGAATGATCCATGTCCATTAACATGGTAAATGATGAGATGCCAAAAAAGGCAAAAATCAGTAATAGAATCTAATGGGGTGACCGTCATCAATATTTGAGGTGTGTTTGCGTGCAGCTGCTCTCTCAAAACCTGGCCTTCCATACAGGGACTGTTTCTATGGCGTATGTTCGCCTCGTTTTCAATTCTATCATGGTTTATGACTCTAAGCTTGCACTCTTCGCGTTCAGAAATCAAAAGAAAGCGGTTAAGGCAGCATGTGAAAAACACACGTGACAGTCACACGTGATAGTCACACGTGATGTACTCGTAGCGTCCATATTGTTTTTTTTTCCCTCGATGCCTGAGATCTAGCACTGAGCTTAACAGCTGAATCTCTTGTTTATTGGCTGGATTCGTATCTGCTAGGTATCTCGGTAAATAAACTATAAAGGAGTTTGAGTCAATTGAACAGAAATGTCAGCATTTGAGAAAACTCACACAGACCTAAGCAAAAGAAGTGAAACAAGGCGTACAAATTGTTTTGTGCTCATAGACTTTGATTTCCAAGCTTAAACTTGAAATATTATCTAGTGATAGGGATGTCTAGCAATGCAAAGAGAAAGAAAGCCACATATATATATATATATATATATATATATATATATATATATATATATATATATATATATATGTGTGTGTGTGTGTGTGTTGTGTGCATTAGATTTACAGAGAGAGAGAGCGAGAGAGAGAAAGAGACAAAAAGAGACAGATTTGAAAAACACTACAAAAGGGAATGAGGCATAAACCTAAAAGAGGATAACTTATTTAACAATATGGAATCAAAGCTAATCTGGAAAAAGAACTCACCAACTATTTCATTTCTTTACTTGGAAATGCTTACAAAACTCAGAAAAACTTTTTATGCCAAATCGAAAGTGGGATTCTTATTTCATTCATATTTTCAATTACTAAATTCACATTCATTTGAAAAAAAAACGACATTGCTTTTTAGACAACAGTTACTGATTTTCAACTGTACAGACACCTTATCCCAACTTTCCAGAAATTCGTTTCCAAGGAATTTCTTAACCATTGTTAAACATCATAATTTGTAAATTAACGTCTGTATCTTGATCGATTCTAAGTTTTAGAATAATACTACAAAGTGGTAAGCCAACCATCGTGGAAGACTGGTTAAAATTCTCTGCTGCATCCATGAGGCACAAAATGATAGTCTGTTGTAAAGACATGCAACCTCAAGATTTTCACCAGAGTTTAACCAAATTCTATGATCATCCTGATTAAGAACCATCAAAACTCACCGAACTGTCGTGGACGCATCAAACACGTCGGGTGACTGAAAACAAAATTTCGGAGATTTAGCACAAACCTCGGTGTACACATCTAACTCACATGTTGAGGTGGTTTCTAGACCTTGTCTGGTCGGTTCCACACAAGAAAAGTCACCTCTAGAACGTCACAACATCCTGATCTTGGATCTAACACGTGACCCTCAAGGTTAAGAAGGTCAGCAGCTATGATGATCCAATCAAATGCAGGCAAGATAATTCAATGTTGTTTTTTTTTAATCTAAATAAAGATTACGCAAGTAAAAAATGCTTTAGCCGAGTCGCCCTGAGTTATGATTGTCTTGGGAAGCGGCGAGAGTGGAACAGCCGAGAGATAAGAAAACCAATTTCCTTCTTTGAAGTTTCAGCACTCATTAAGAGTCATAATTAAGAAAAATTAAAAAGGATAATTGTGCTAACTAGTTTCCCAAGTGAAATCAATATTTCAAGTTTTATTCTTTAGCAAAAATGGTTTTATTTTTTATTTCTCAAACACACATTAATATAATGTAGTATAAAGATCGCAGACTTGTTTTTTCACCGATTGAAATTTCAGACAGACAGGCATATAATTACTTTGCTCAGTATGCCGTTTACATGAGTTACATAATTGCAAGCAAACAAAACCTCGACGCAGAGGGGCATGGTAACAAATCCAAATCAGTTCTAAAAATCTATCGAGTACCACGTTCTTATGCCTCGGAACCCCATGGAAAAGAAACAAACTCAAATACTTGATTGGACGTCAAAAACAGATGAGTATCAGACGGATCTGCAGGGACGTTAATGTGAGACCTCAAACTCACTATCAACCTCAAACTCACTATCAACCTCAAACTCACTATCAACCTCAAACTCACTATCAACCTCAAACTCACTATCAACCTCAAACTCACTATCAACCTCAAACTCACTATCAACCTCAAACTCACTATCAACCTCAAACTCACCATCAACGGCGAAAGAGCTTAATCACAGTGGATATATAGACAAAATGATCGGCTTCAGCGGATTATGGAATAAGATAGCACGGTTTTCTAAAAAAAAAAAAAAAAAAAAAAAAAAAAAAACCAGAAAAAAAGGTGGTAGAGGATATTTTGGATCAGGACTCCCACACAACTTTGGTCGCCATGAACACACGTGACATGTCAAACACCTGGTGGTTTCCCGTCTGGCTTAGATCACTACCGGTTGATAGATGGGGTTAAAAACACTGTTAAGAGCTAGGCCTATATACACTATCATTATCTCCTTGCTGTCAGTATATCGCTCAACCAATCAAGCAACTCTAAATTCTATCAAAGAACTGGTGGCCCTGTATGAGATTACTCGTCCTAAGGTACGAGCGGTGTCTTTTCTGTCCATCACAACAGACTTAAATAGAATTATTATGCTTTTCTTCTTTGGAAATTTAGAGTTGCATGACGTGGGCTAGACAAGGCTTTTCAAACTGATAATGGCCGGACATTATCCAATGAAGAATAAATCACAAATCTTATTTGAAGGACGCGAACAAAGGCACATCCAGTTGGTTGGACATTTCTCAATAAATCTGAACCTTTGCCCTTCTTGGATTGGCTGGAGTTGCGTGACTTAGTAACCGTGAGGACAAGTCATTGCTACAGCGCAGAGCAAGATTTTTTAGGCTGCTCCACTAATTGAAGAGAGCTATTAAATGGGAACCTAACTAATTCTGTCCTTTCCCCAATCTATTTAAAGATCCTTCTAGGCCCTCGTTATACGGTTACAAATCCCGCAAAGAACCGCAAGAGGGGCACTGAATTGCGAGGCTTTGATATATTTAGGTTATTAGTATTTACACGATAATGAGTATTGAAACTAATTTGTAAATAGATTTGGGGTTTAACAAAATCATCTTCCTACCCTAACACAAAATAAGATTGCTACTCTCTTTGCCGGGCTCGAGGTTCAAGTTATCCAATAAGTTTAATACTCAACACAGTCAATATCGTATCTGATCAAAACTAGGCAAACTGCGAAAAAATTCCTCCTGTGTTGTGCCAAAATCAAGAAATGTATAATATTCAGGATAAAAAAAAAGCTTCAAAATATTACGATTTCAAGATCTGGTGTTGTAGCGGAAATTAATTAAGAGAGTTACTGGGAAGAATTCGACGTAAAAAGATTGATTTGACGTATTTATGGCCGCTGCGAGCCCGAAAAAGCGTCAGCCTCGAGTAGGACTCTAAGAGAGAGAAAAAGAAGGAGGGTTTTGAAGGTCACGTAGCTAAAAGAAAAAATGAAACAGAAAAGAGCGATGGGTTTTATCGGGGTCTTGTGAGGTTATGATGGCAATAGTCGATAATATTTCAAATATTCTCTTCGATATCCGCGGGGTGTCTGGAAAAATAGGTGGCGTGTTAGTTTCCCTGCTCTTTGCTTAACAAGTCATATGATTTTTTTTATATGTTAAGAAGGTTCATGTGGGTGGATTATATTAAACAACTTACGTGGTAGTTTCTCCGCTCTTTGCTTAGCAAGTCATATTTTTATATGTAAAGAAGATCGTTGTGGGTGGATTATATTAAGCAGCTTATGAAAACAAAAAATATCAGACAACCAACAATCAAATACTTATAACGTTCCTCACTGTCTAGATTTCATAAGAGTAAACTTCCTTCCGAATCTCACCCTTTCGTCTTTTGTTTGCTCTTTCTTTCATTACCCCCGAGGTCACTCCTGTTGCGAATCGATATTATTATTCTCATGACGGAGCGGAAGTGGCAGCCATAGCGGAAGCTTCTTAGACATTGTCCTTGGCCAAGGGCAGCACTGCGAGGCCAAGTTTGAAGGGAAAGTGGGCGCAGCTTGAGGAAAATATTAATGGTAAATATGAACCTTCATGGGAGATGCGTGGTAAGTTAATGAATCACCGCGTCCTCATTATACTTGATGTCGAACAATTCCCATTCATGGTTTTGGTTTTCAGGCCAAAAGATTTTGTATTCTTGTAACTTAGTATCGGACGTTTGCGACCAGCCCGTCGTGAGCACAATGAAGTGATTCCGAACCAGACTTTGATTTTGGCTGGGCAAGATCTAATGTGTAGGATAAATAAACGCACTTTGACAGTAGGTATATCTATTTATCTATTTATCTAATTATCTATCTATCTATCTTTCTATCTTCTATGTATGTATGTATGTATGTATGTATGTATGTATGTATGTATGTATGTATGTATGTATGTATGTATGTATCTATCTATCTATCTATCTATCTATCTATCTATCTATCTATCTATCTATCTATCTATCTATCTATCTATCTATCTATCTATCTATCTATCTATCTATCGTTCAATCTTTACCATACTTTTTTTTTTGGAAACCCAAAACCGGCAATTGCTAGGTTAAATGTTACCAAATCTTAAATGCTATTCGAGTCTTAAGTACAACGAGATAATTTTCTTGTCATTTCATTTAAAAAATCCGCACATATTCTTCTTTGGCTTCACATCATACAACCAAATCGAAAACCAACGAAAAAAATTATCGAAAACTAACCGATAAAGTTAACATAAACAATTTCGAAATGAGTGTATTTTATCACCATAAATCTAAAAACCATATCGAGTGTTTGAGAATGGTTGTAACGTATCAAATATTTTTTTTCTTGTCCTTGACAGAATAAACAGTTTTTACACATAAATAATAAACATTCCTCTCCTCTCTTTTAATTCTTATCAGGTTTAACGCCCTCTGCCTAATATGACTGCGTTATACAAAAACAAAGATGTGACAGCCCGAGATGTTTCTGTTGTTCTCATTCTTTCAAAAACCAAGAATGATATTATGAGTTTTGAGTTAGAGTCCATTCAATCTATCCGGCTCTCAGCAGTTAAATCTCTTACTTCTACACTGGCATTCTCACAGGGTCTCTTTCAATAACTTTAAAATGTTTAATCTGGAGCGAAAAGAAGATGACTTGAAAACTGAATAAAACTATCTCTGATTAACTAAAACATTTCTAGGAAATGCTTACCAAAACTTCCTGCAGCACTCATTAGAATAATCAATTCCACATCGAAATTGTTGAAGCTGTTGTCCCAAAAACCGTTTTGCTGCACACAGCTATCTTTTCCCTGGATATGCAAACTAGTTTGATGTGCACGAGGACCAGTCTATGCAAAGAAATCTAAAAATTTCTGCAACTCTTAAAAAGATAAAATTCCAGTTAGGGTTTCGCTGAATGCCTATACGACAAAAAAATAAATGGCACAGCAAAATCTGAAATCAGGTGATTACGCTTCACAATCACGATACAATTTCATTCCAGCACGTACTCTGATAAGATACACACACTGGGGTGTGATATTAGCAAAACACCTGCCCCCCACACCCACTTATTGTAACGGTGATAAAACATAACAACTGAATTTAATTATTAAGTACCGGTAACATAAATGCCAGGGCACAATGCGAATATCACTAGACCTGCAGCTTACGGCAGTCGGAAAAATGGAAGTATAAGGCACACAAGGATACTGATAGGTTAAAAGATTATCAATGAGGCTTAGGTAATTTGCTTACGGGCCAATATCAAGTATTACTGTTTCAGATTATAGAGAATCATGAAAGGAATATGTAATCACAATATTGGATAACAATTATATCAGTTTATCAAACAGTATAAGACCATTTCCCAGGGCGGGTCATAACTTTATTGATAAGGGAAGGTTGAGAAGTCTCTCATTGTTTTCATAAGAATATGCAGAGTGAATCACCATCTGCATTGTATGTTAACATTATACTTAGCTTTCAGCGCAGTTTGCGTTTTTTTGTTTTTTTTTTTACTTTGTTGGTTTTTTGTTTGTTTTTTGTTGTTTCTTTTTTAATTGAGAAAGACTGGCTAGCAGAAAGAGTCTGAAGGTGGTGTGGAGGAAAGCAGACATCCAGGGAGGACATTGACTCGTGCGGTGCGGATGAGAGGGAGGGATACTACATTCATAGATAGAAAGATAGATGGATGGGTTTATATATATATATACAGAGAGAGAGAGAGAGAGAGAGAGAGAGAGAGAGAGAGAGAGAGAGAGAGAGAGAGAGAGAGAGAGAGAGATTGATCAAAAGATGAATTGTAAAACATAACAGAAAATGCTGCTGGTATCCCTGAAGTCTTTTATTTCTTCCTCAAAGTGAGTTGAGTTGAAAATATCTTAAAGAACTTTCTGCTCATTTTCTCTCAATCCATCAATTCTCTTCAAACTTAACACAAGAAAATTTGGAGCGTTGGTTTTTCATACCTATCTTTTTTTTTTTGGTTGTTGTTTTGTTTTTGTTGTTCCATTTGCTGTTGCTGTTGTTGTTGTTGTACTTAAATGAAAAAGGCAGATAGCGATGACATGAGAGTCACTTGTGCTGCAGATTACAATCGAAGTGTTCTGCAGTGTGACCTTGTCCAATACGTCATGACGCGCTGTGCGGCTTAACAAATTGATATCGATAATCACTATATTTTGCCTTGACAATTTACCAGTCTGCTTAAGGGAGATAAATCTAGTTGGGGACCACAATCTAGTTGGGGACCACAAAAAAATGCGTATTGGAGATAACCGGATTTATTCGGTCAAAAAACCAGAATTATTTTTCACTCATCCATGAAACACTGTATGGCGTAAACTATCCAGGACTCGTGAAAATCTTTGTCAGCACTGCTGACCACTTTCTGGCGGTAGTCTGTCAAACACGCTCTTTCTAAACAATTTACTGTGCAACAAATGACGGCAACTTTGATGCCGAGGTAAGCCATATCCGTGGAATACCAACCCCCCCCCCCCCCCCCCCAACCGAGGCATATACACATTGAAAGTCCAATCATAATAAAGGACACTTTTTTTCTTTTTCTTTTTTTATTTCCACACTCCCCTAGCAAAGGCGGCATGGATCGAGCTCAGGGCTGTATATTTTATATATTTACTACTCGATACTTCGTAATGTGTTGCTTAAATCCAAACCCTGATCCCTGATCGAGTTATTAGCTTAGGCCAAGTTCTGGACACGCCAAAGCTCCATACAGGTGGGAGATATGGCAAGAAAAAACCTACATCCCCAACTCCCTATGATAATATTAGAGGGTTAGATGGATTTTAAGATTCTACAACCATGATATTCGGGAACTCTCAGGCTACGGTTGAGATTGGCCAACTTCCATCCTTGTTTTTTGTTTGTTTTGTTTTGTTTTGTTTTGTTTTGTTTCTTTTTGCTGTTTTTTCTTTTTCTTACTATATTCGAAACAACCTAGAAAACATTAAAGATCAGGTGTTAAACTTTTTTTAATCAGGAAAAGGCTAGAAATATACGAATAAATGTTGACACCAAGGCAAAATATTTCATTTGATTTCTAGAATGTCAACCGAGGGCCGTATCTGTTAATTTGTTGTGAGGGTTTCTGTGAGAGATAATTAAAACGGTTCTATTTCGATAACCACACTAGTCTTAACCAGTCATTACAAATCATATGTAGATGGCTTAGAGTAAATAACGAAAAAAAACTGATTTAATTAGAGTTAAAATAATGAAAATAGAGTGAGGCATGGAAGCCTTCACTGATGAGCGGTCGGTAGAACTCATAAGCCAAATCTGGATAAGGTTGTAGCAAAGTTGTGCCATAGAGAGAAAAAAAACTAGTAGGTTCTTATTTAAGAGGCATAAGAACTGCAACTCTAGGTCAATACAATGCACTGTTCAGTTTCGGTAGTGATTCCTTGAAGATCTTATATTCCGAAGCATTTTCTTCCACCTACCTAACTATAGTTCTTTGTTCCTACAGGGCTTTGTCCACTCACTGCCAGATGAAACGCTCCGAATCAGATCTCCATTTTTCACGTTGTTTTGCTTCTTAGCTCCGCACCACGCCCTTATGTTAAACAATATTATCGCGCCAGATTCTTGCTTGTCTTTCTCCCGATCTTCTCCCATTCCGTGGCTGCCAGTTGGAGATTCTTTTCGTCCATCCATTGTCATTCATTCTTACGACATGGCCAGACCATATCCATTTCTGTTTTACTATACATAGTCTACAATATCTTTCAGACCATTTTGTTTTCTGATATCTTGAGATAGTACTTTATCTTGTATTTTGATCTCAAGCATCTTCTTTTCGCAAATCTTTGTAGCGTTCTTAATCTTTGGGCATGTGCTTTAATCAGGGACCACGTTTGACATCTACATGTCATTGTTAGAAGTACGCTTCGATCACACAACTGCCTGTTCAGAGATAAAAGCATTTGAACATTCTTGACGATTTCTCTGTTTTTACCGAAGCCTCTCCAACCTGATTGTATAAGACATGTGATTTACTCCTTCGTGGTATCTCGAAGGTATGTCGTTCGACCCAGATCTTTTTAGCTCTTCTTTTTCTTTATCTATCTATATTGTTTACTTGTTTTTAACGTTTTTCATGCACTTGTCTTTCCTCTTCTGCATTTTAAGTCCTACTTTTTTTACTCACTGTTTAATACAGTTTATTAAGCTTTAATCCGATTTAAAATGTTTTTTTTTTCTTGTTAGGAGAGCCACGTCGTCGGTAAATCTTAAATCTGCGAGTGTTTCGCTGACTATGTTTAGACCGAATGTAATGCCTGATTATTGGAAGATTGTCACAGATGCTGCAGTAAAAAAGCTTGGGTGAGATAAGATCTCCTTCCCTGGTCGCTCTTTTCTATCGCGGAACTGATCTGGTAGCATTTTCTTTAGGTGCCAAGGGGTTGTGGCCTTATGATTGAATGATCTTTTTCAGGATTTGTCTATATTTCGTTTACATTTAATTTTCGAAGTGGATCAAATAAACATTGCGAAGTGTTCTTCAGCGTCAAACGCTTTTTCCATCACTTACATAATTATAGATTGAGATAAATCTCTTTATTGGTATCCACGGACTCCGTAATAATCATTGCTTTGAACAAACTGAGTAAATGCAGCTAAGGTTTTTTTTTTATTATTTGACATTAGCAGCTTTTATGTTCTTTTCCCTTTTTTTATCTCTCAATTTTGAAGGACCATGTTAAAAAAATTACTTTAAGATCAGTTACAAAGGGTGAATTCCTGTTCAAAGGTGAGAATTATGTCCCTTGGGCATGCGATATGAAGATATAATGGTTGTCACCTGTACGCATTGAACTCTGAGGGAGAGACCTTTTAGGGTTGATTTAACCTGCATCAGACACACAGACACACAGAGAAAGACATGAAGATGGTAAAATTCCTTATGATGCAGTGTTAATGAGAAAGGTAAATAAAAAAGAAGAAATGAAAATGTTCGAGGTTGATTAAGGCAGAAAGAAACAATACCAATAAAGAGAAAGGAAAAGGAAAGAAACAGACCTGGTGCGGATTTATGCGTGTTGTTTTTTTTATTTGATTTTTTTGTCTGTGTGTGTGTGTGAGAGAGAGAGAGTGAGAGAGAGAGAGAGAGAGAGAGAGAGAGAGAGAGAGAAGGACAGACAGACAGATAGATAGACTGATAGACTCAGAGAGAATAGGAGACAATTTGAGACAATTAAACAAAGATAGCAGCAGATTGAGATTAAATTCGACAGCACTACGTGTGCGGACTGAAACAGAAGAAAAACTGATAAGATAATAAAGATTAAAAAAGATATTAAGCACAGAAAAGAGAGATTACTTCATTAGGCAAGACACAGACGGAATCAGTGATAAGAGAGATCAAAAAAGAATCTGCGATCAAGCACCAAAACAAATTTCATCTTCGGTAATAACTTGGAAATTGTACATAAAACCTTTTCAAACTAAGACAGTCAATTTTGTTTCCCAACCGTTACCCTTTACGGTTTTCAGTGGAGCTAGCATTTAAATAACAACTACATAGGTATTCCGTATCAACAATTTATTGGATTGAGACTTTTGGTTTTTCTATGATTGTATGTGTGTGTGTGTTTGCTTTTTATTTTTTAAATATTTATAAGAGTTATGAGAGCCAACTCGTTTGATACAAGATATAGATTTAGTACAGGTTAAATCCCAAACCCAACCATTCGGTGACTGATTTTGTAAAGTAGAGATGACAGCTTGCCTATATTGGACTTAGGTCAGAGCCTTTTTACAAAAGATCGGAACTTAAAGACTGAGATTCCATGATTAGAAAAGGTTTTTTGAAAAAAAAAAAGCTATTATAAGAGCAGGTTGTCAAAAAGTTAGTTGTTCACGAAAAGACAATGACTGGTGTTGCAAACAGGAAAAGACTTCCGTGTTCACCTGAAGCATCCACACCGGCGACAGGTGAATTATTTTTCCGACCCCCACCACTCTTTCTCCCGCAGCAGCCTGCGACATGACAAACTGGCATTCGATACTCAAACCTCAGGTCAGGTTGAGCTTGCCAGTGTCATATGCGCAAAAAAAAGGAAAATAAAACAAAAGCGGCAACATGTTAGCAGAGGTTAATCTTCGCCGCGGTGTTTTCTGGGAAGGTTGCCATCCCTGAAAATATTACCAGGATAGTTGTATTTGTCTGAACGCAAGTCTAAAGAAGTGACAGGCTTCAAAAACTGGGGTTTCATTCAAATCTATATCGCTATGTACTATAAGATATAATAAAGATGTCGATATTTCTAGTATTCTGTTTACTTATTTTGATTGTTCATCCTCTGTAAAAGGCCATGGCATATGGATGCTACATGGATATTAACCTCTCACATTTATAAAGGATATCTTTTTTAGAATCCAATTGTTCTTAAGTTTTTCACGTTTGCTATGTGTCTCAGAGTTTTAAATTGGAAATGTTCACCTGTTTTAGCACGATCTAAGATTTTATATCAATATTTCAAATAGCTGCACATTTTTGTTCTATTGCTTTTTTGGTAGATTCATCAGATGAAGGAAACCGCATAATCAAAGTTAAAGAACTCTAAAGACTCTGAACATTCCGTGACTCGGCTCCCCGTACTCGACATTCTTATCTTATCTTGAGATCTGGTTAACACGATCTCCTCTTCTTGAGAGCGGGGTTGACAGCCTATCTAGGGGCTTCAGACCACTTACAGTGCAGGCCTGGGCCTGGGATATGCTACCGAATGTAATACAATATTCATTCGAGGATCCACTTGCAATCAGTTGTAAACTGGTGAAATCTCAAAACGTAAATCTCCACCAATCTCCGTTTTGTCGGGAGAGTTTGGGCTATACAGGTGAAGATTGAAGCTTATTCGAATTAGACGTGAGGAGTTAATTTCACTGCATCAGATCATGTATGTATAAAAAACAGGCACGAGTGTAAGACTCCGCTTGAAGAATTAGCTCGGACGAGAGTTAACACAAAAAAGGGTCATAAAGAGAAGAATGCTAACCTTCATTTGTTATCTCAATAACAAAACATGGTGGATCGATCTCAATACCAATAGTAGATATTGTATAAAATCCGATATTTCAAGCAGAAACTGTAACAGCGATAGAAGGTACTCTGGTGGAATCTTACTAATCCCAACGTTTGATTGTGCAAGAGAGTCATAAAAGGCAGCCACCATAGATTCATGTCACCATTCTCTGTTGTCCTAGCGTGCTGACACTCAGCGAGGCCTAAGTGACCAGGATAGTAAGTGGCTGTATACACTCTCTGATGATCCAATCATGAAGGATGAAACTTGCGGTGCCACACGCTTTTCGTGAAAATCCGCGGTTCCAAATGATACATTATTCGCCAAGAACCACGAATAACTCGTTTTTAATTTTATATAATTCAAATCCATTCATACGTTCAAAATGTTTATTATCGTGTAGGCCTAGATTTGAAATCAATAAATGCGCAGTTATGAATTCTTCGTTTTTCGGATTTTTTTTCTTTTTTTGTTTTTTTTGTTTTTTGTTTCAGGAATTCATCGCCAAATACAAAAAACTTTGGAACGAACAGAAACAGATGATCTCCCAAAATATGACACCTTCATCAGGATCAATTTTGGTAACTTTTCTATTTTTGTATCAACATTTTTAAGAAGTTTCTATTTTTGGTTTATCTCTCATTGTGTGTGTGTGTGTACATGTGTCTTCTTGATTTCTGCGTATGTTATCTGGGCTAATCGTTTATACAGCATTGTGACAACCCAACAGACCATTATGTTTAAAAGTAAAGGTATGTAAGTGAGTGTGGCGATCCATCTTAAGTCAAAGCTTGCATGGCTACATCACTGCGGTTTATGGAAGAAGGTATCAAGAGCCTCCTCTGTATTACAGCCTCCCCATTCTCTTCCCAACTCTCTTTATATTTTTTTTCTTTTATTTTCCTTATCTTTTCTATCCTTCTTTTCTCCAATTCTTCTTAATAAGTCGCATTTTCTCAAAGTTTTTCTAACACTCTCCGCTGTAATTCGTCAAAAAGAAATAACTTGTAAAACTATGCAGTCCAGATTTTAAAACGTCGGTCGGAAGTCTGTGTACCATTAGGCTGGATTTCGTATAAAAATTAGAGTCGACTCTGGTCCTATTCTCTTACGAGAACACGCAGCAATATTTCCTACAATAATGCCGGAAAGCTCTGTGACAAGGTGACCCACCTCAGGTTAACAACATAATGTAGTGATAATTTCAACGGACAGACTATCTGCCCACAATCCTGTCTGGTTACAGTTTGCCCACTTAGACTTACCTTTCTTACCAAAATACCCTTCTCTTCTTCTTTTTTCTTTGTTTTTTTTTCACCTCACCTTCTGCACATTTTATCCTTTTCTGTATCACAACCTCCCTATTCTCTTCTCAACTCTCTTTATGCTTTTTTTCTTTTATTTTCCTTATCTTTTCTATCCCTCTTTTCTCCAATTCTTCTTAATTTTCTTCTCGTCTTTTTCCTTCGACAACCATTGATATCCTATGACTTCCACGTACCAACGTACGTCTTCACCTTAATGTCAGTTAAGTTCACAGTTTGAATTTTTTATTGTCATATTATATATTCTTTTTTTTTTTTTTTTTTTTTTTTTTTTTTTTTTTTTTTTTTTTTTTTTTTTTTTGGAGGGGAGGGGTGGGGGTGGGGTGAGAGGGGAGGGGGGTAATTTTTTTTAATTTTTTAACCTTGAGGATACAGAGAGAGAAAGAAAGGCAGAGAGACAGAGACAGAGAGAGACAGACAGACAGACAGAGACAAAGAGAGAGACAGACAGACAGATAAAGGGAAAGAGAGAAAGAAAGAAAGAGACAGACGGACAGACAGACAGATAAAAAGAGAACGAGGGAGAGAGAGAGAGAGAGAGAGAGAGAGAGAGAGAGAGAGAGAGAGAGAGAGAGGCACACAGACAGACAGATAAAGGGAGTGAGAGAAAGAGACAGAAAGAGAGATGAAGAATATATTTCATTGCAGCATAATCTTTCAAGTTTAATGTACAAGAATAGTAAAAGATAGAGAGAGGTTTTATCTGTGCTTTCTTATACATAAAAACTTATCTGTTTATTACTTCAAAAACTAATCCAAGTTGTCATTTTGGATTTGACGACGCATAGTCACATGTGTTCGTTTCCCACCACAAATATTCTGTAATGATCCAATCTCAACAGTGAAAATGTTAAATCCATGGATAAAGTTTTATTTGCTGCTTCGAATAAAGAAACAAATTCACAGAGGAGAAATACACAAAGTTGGTTGTGGATGAAAGAGACAGACAGACTTACAGAAAGATAGTGAAAGAGAGATAAAGACAACAACGAATAAAGGGGAACAGAGACATAGACCTAAATAGAAAGAAAAAAAGAGAGAAAGAGAGAGACAGACAGGCAGGCAGGCACACAGACAGACAGATAGACAGGCAGACAGACAGACAGACAGACTTACCGAAAGATAAAGAAAGAGAGATAAAGACAACAACGAATAAAGGGGGACAGAGACATAGACATATATAGAAAGAAAAAAAAAGAGAGAAAGAGAGAGAGAGAGATCGAGGAAGGGGGAAGGGCAGAGAAAGAAAGAGAGGAAAGAAGGGAGGGAGACTTGAGGTAAGAGAAAGTGATCAACTCAGCATGAAAATCAGGAACATCTCATTATGCCCTCAAAACTGCTGCTCTGTCCTCTTTTAATGTGGGTTGGGGAAAAGAGTAATTATAGAGGCTGGTAAAAGCGCAGGTCTTCAGTACACTTTTTTCAGCTTGCAATGAATGTGTTTCTTTCCATATAATCTTTTTATCAGGTTTTTCAGTACCTCTCTGCAGAATGTTATCACACAATTATAGCTGAAATTTCTAATCTGTGACAAAAAAAAATAATCTTGCAGATGTCAAAGCGTTTATTTTTCGTGCCCCACTTCATCTGACCCAGCTAAATATATCTCTTGTGTTCGTCAATTGGAAAGACTGGATGAGCAAACCCATCGACAGACGAAATGGGTAATAGATACCTTATGTTGCAAACATAATATGTTAATAGAACCTTATTATAGCCAAATGTAATGGCTGGAAAATCGATTGATTGGTGAACTTGACATCACTGAACTCACTTCTTCACCCGCTCAAACCAAAGTTTGTAGTAAAATCCCTTTATGCAGACGGCAGTACTGTACTAAGTCGACTCTGTCATCAGACAATAGAGCTCAGAATTCTGGCAGAGATCTCATGTTTACCACTCTAACAACTGAGCTGTTTGGAGCACTATCAATATCTGACACCCCTGACAAACGATTTCGCGAAGAAACCCTTTATGTTTCAGTCCAGCGCTCTATCTACTCAACCTCTGGATATCCAACCTTTTCAATTGTTTAGGAAACTTTTTTTATGATATCCGCGCGTTTTGACCATGCGAGTTGCGAAAATCTGTGTACTTTTATTTCTCTTGCCTATTTTTACAGTGCCGAACCCCATATCATTCTCGCTAATGGATAGCCGTTAAAGTCTGTCAAACGAGACAATAACGCTGGGAAGTTTCCTTTCTCGAAATGTCATTTCTTGATCTTCCACATAACCTTTCGCGCGAACCTCTTTATTTCCACATAGTCATCAACTCGGGGGCGAACTGATTCTGCTATTTATGGATTTAATGACTGACATTTCAGCAAGATCTAAAATCATCTTGCGGTTGAAACATGACATTATATACAAGCTTCTATTCTTCTTTCTACTCTTGTGAACATGACAAATATAACCAGCCAAATATGTTCAAACTGATTCGATCGAAAATATAGAGGTCAGAAGACTCAAGATGGTTGAGTTAATAGAGCATCGGACTGACACTAAGGAGTTGATGGCAGGGATGTTAACCAGGATCATGGTAATTATATGTTTCACTGATTGATTAATTAATTGATCGACTGATGGATTGTCAATGGTTGATTGCTTCATTGTTATACGAACTCATTCCTAGGTTGGTTGATTGACTGATTGATAAATGATTCAAAGAGAATGATGGTCTCATTAATTGATTGATTGAAAGAATAATTGATCTATTAATTTAAAAAAAAATAGAATGATTTACTGTTTGAGCGATAGATCAAATGATCTTTGATCGTTTCAATCAGTATCAGCCACCAAAACCTGGATAAAAAGAACTACAAGATCTGGGTACAGAAACTACAAGTCCTCCAAACCTGAATAGAGAAACTACAAGTCATCCGAAGCCTGGATACAGAAACTACAAGTCATCCGAAGCCTGGATACAGAAACTACAAGTCATCCGAAGCCTGGATACAGAAACTACAAGTCTTTCGAAGCCTGGATACAGAAACTACAAGTCTTTCGAAGCCTGGATACAGAAACTACAAGTCTTTCGAAGCCTGGATACAGAAACTACAAGTCTTTCGAAGCCTGGATACAGAAACTACAAGTCTTTCGAAGCCTGGATACAGAAACTACAAGTCTTTCGAAGCCTGGATACAGAAACTACAAGTCTTTCGAAGCCTGGATACAGAAACTACAAGTCTTTCGAAGCCTGGATACAGAAACTACAAGTCTTTCCAAGCCTGGATACAGAAACTACAGGTCTTTCGAAGCCTGGATACAGAAACTATAAGTCTTCTGAAGCCTGGACACTCAACAGTTGGACGCACGGAAAAAACTTCCTGTACATCATAATACAAATACCAGAGCTAGAGATTCATAATACTGATGATGATGATGATGAAGATGCTGATGATGATGATGATTATCATAATGTTATAATGATAATTATATTAATGGTGGCTAAGGGATATCTGTGATTTTGGAGATGATGATAATGGTCAGGAAGATGATGATGATGATGATGATGATGATGATGATGATGATGATTTTTACAATAGTAATAATAATAAGAATAATAATAATAATAATAATAATAATAATAATAATAATAATAATAATAATAATAATAATAATAATAACAATAATAATAATAATAATTTATTGGTGTTCATACAAAGGACAATGACGACGTTATGATAAGTAATGATGAGCACGATGATACACATACCAACGATGATGATGTATTGGTGGACGCTGCGAGGTTTGATTACTACATCAGGTAGACAGATGATTTCAGTTAGAGCGGATAAGCGCACGAGCCTCCTGGGTAAGGATGAGGGAGCAAAAGATTGAGAGAGAGAGAGAGAGAGAGAGAGAGAGAGAGAGAGAGAAAGAGAGACAGAGAGATAGAGAGAAGAGAACGGGGTGGAGGAGGAAAAGCAGAACACACAGATGATAGAGGATCAGCGAGGCACATGGGCAGCAGAAAGAGGAGAAAGAAAAGATTACATGGTGAAATGAACTGAGGGTCAGAGAAATAGGCAAAGTTAAACGCACTGCAAAGAAAAATAAAAGTCGGGATACGAAGAGGAAAAACACAGACAGAAAGAGAGAGAGAGACAAAGAGAGACAGAGAGAGAGAGACAGAGAGACAGAGAGAGACAAAGAGAGAGAGACGAAGAGAGACAGAGAGAGAGAGACAGAGAGACAGAGAGAGAGAGATGAAAATTTCAAGAAAAGTGCAAGAGCCAGATGCGTAGACAGGCAATCAGGGTTTGATAACTCTGAGGATAGGAACACAAGTTTATGTCAAATTACTCACCTTTGTCCATACAAGAAGTGAAAAAAGTAGAACAATGCGCTCTTGCTCTTTTGGATCCCATGCAAACCCTGTGGATAAGAAGGAAGTAATCTTTTTAATTTGTTCGAATACAGAAAGAACGCGTTCTTATATTTACTTTGATCTGCCTTAAGCTATCAATGATGAGAAAGTTAATAAGTATGATATATAGATAGATAGATAGATAGATAGATAGATAGATAGATAGATAGATAGATAGATAGATAGATAGATAGATAGATAGATAGATAGATAGAAAGATAAAAGAAGCGAGAGGGGGTGGAGAAAACAATAAGAGGATGAAAAAAACGGAGGAGGCAGAGTTAAGGGAAAGGCAGAAAATGGTGGCCCTCTAGGATAGACAGAAAGGAAGAGATAAGGAGAAAAGAGAGTGATGAAGAGAGGGAGAAGGTTGAGATTTGAAGAACGAGAAAGAGATAGATGAGTGGAGAGGGAAATAGAGAAGTGGAGAGAAATTTGCAGAGACGATAAGAGTTCGGGCGAGACCAAATTATTTTTCAATTTCATTGATCAAAAAGCTATTGAAATCGTCGTGATAAAGCCTTCTTCTTTTTTTCATTTTTTTTTCTGTTTCAATTATTTATTTCCCTTGCTATATCAGCTGAGAAGGCAACATTTCTAAGGTATAAACAATGAAGAATGTTATAGCACTGTCCTTCTCAGGCACGACCCCAATTGATGAAAGCCATCGGCTATATCGAGACTGATGACGCAGGCAAGCCAGGAGAATAAGTTAGCGGCTAAAGGTATTGAGGGAAGAAGGGAGAGATAGATAGATAGAGAGAAAGAGAGAGAGAGAGAGAGAGAGAGAGAGAGAGAGAGAGAGAAGTGTAGGGGTAGGAGGGCTGTTAGAGTGAAACACAACTAGGAAATGAAAGCGACTGAGCAGAACGAATCGAGACGAGGGAGGTAGCGCAGAAATGAGAAAGAAACGAGAGAAAAAGCGAGAGAGAGAGAGAGAGAGAGAGAGAGAGAGAGAGAGAGAGAGAGAGAACAAAAACGAGGAAGATATACAAACAGAAGAGTTTTCCTTAAATAACCGACGGTCTATGACGTAGATTCGCGATTCTATTTTATCCAGTGCGTGGTGTATTGTGAAATTCGTCGGAACTCAAATCTCGGGTCGCTTCAGTAAATGCAATAACGCTAAGAGTTTTTTTCACCACAGTTTGACGAGCTTTATGGACTGATCCGCATCCTTTCAAAGCCAGATTCCAGATTTGGAGTTCGCTAGCAGAAGTAATAACCATTTACCATGGGTTTTACAGCCCAAAATAGACAGAGGCGACTTCACCTCGGAAGCGCCTTGCAGCTCGCTGGCTTTTGTGTCAGTAAAAAAAATAATAAAAAATTAAAAGGTATTTTTTTTTTAAGATGAGGTATATATCGAAGGCTGCACCCCGGTTATTTACTTGAATATCTCTATGGGTTGAACCAATCTCGTTATTTACTTGAGTATCTCTATGGGTTGAACCAATCTCGTTATTTACTTGAGTATCTCTATGGGTTGAACCAATCTCGTTATTTACTTGGGTATCTCTATGGGTTGAACCAATCTCGTTATTTACTTGAGTATCTCTATGGGTTGAACCAATCTCGTTATTTACTTGAGTATCTCTATGGGTTGAACCAGTCTCGTTATTTACTTGAGTATCTCTATGGGTTGAACCAATCTCGTTATTTACTAGAGTATCCCTATGGGTTGAACCAGTCTCGTTATTTACTTGAGTATCTCTATGGGTTGAACCAATCTCGTTATTCACTTGAGTATCTCTATGGGTTGAACCAATCTCGTTATTTACTTGAGTATCCCTATGGGTTGAACCAGTCTCGTTATTTACTTGAGTATCTCTATGGGTTGAACCAATCTCGTTATTCACTTGAGTATCTCTATGGGTTGAACCAATCTCGTTATTTACTTGGGTATCTCTATGGGTTGAACCAATCTCGTTATTGACTTGAGTATCTCTATGGGTTGAACCAATCTCGTTATTTACTTGAGTATCTCTATGGGTTGAACCAATCTCGTTATTGACTTGGGTATCTCTATGGGTTGAACCAATCTCGTTATTTACTTGAGTATCTCTATGGGTTGAACCAATCTCGTTATTTACTTGGGTATCTCTATGGGTTGAACCAATCTCGTTATTTACTTGGGTATCCCTATGGGTTGAACCAATCTCGTTATTTACTTGAGTATCTCTATGGGTTGAACCAATCTCGTTATTTACTTGAGTATCTCTATGGGTTGAACCAGTCTCACAATGGTAATGATGAAGGGTCGGCAAGCAGTTAGGTGAATCTGTGCGAGACACGACCGAATAAAACATACGGAAACAGAACACACAGCTATGATAGCAACATGAGATAGGAGTATTAATTTGTTTACTCATTGGACCGTTTACTTATCCACTTTGGACCCTTTATTTAATTACTTTGGACCCTTTATTTATTTACTTTGGACCCTTTATTTATTTACTTTGGGCCCTTTTTTATTTACTTTGGACCCTTTATTCATCCTCTTTGGACCCTTTATTCATCCAATTTGGACCCTTTATTTATTTACTTTGGACCCTTTATTTATCCACTTTGGACACTTTATTTAATTACTTTGGACCCTTTATTTGTTTACTTTGGACCCATTATTTATCCACTTTGGATTCTTTATTTATTTACTGACTTGTCTTATTCCTGCTTCATCATTTATGGATTGATTGAATGTGTATTGAGTGAGTCATCGATAGATTAGTTTCATGAGAAATAGTAAATAGGTCCATCGGTTTATTTATCTATTCAGTATTGATTATATGAAGTTGTTACGTGATGTCTATTTATACATTGATTGCTTGGTAGCTGAGTTGATTCTTTCTACAGTGGTTCGTTGATCAAGTCATTGACTAGGGGTATGAACCGGGACCAGTCCATTCAAGACGGTTATCTCAAACTTTGCATCCCTCTCGCGATGTTCATTTTAAAATTTGTACCTTTAATACCTCAAAGTAATCTGTCAAAAGTTAGTGCGAACAGAAGTTTAATTAACTCGTTTTGTGGTTTATATTTTGTATATTTTCGTATACGGTTGGAATATGTTCTTGGTGAATTACAGTGATTTAGATTTTACAATTAAATCTCAAGTCTTCCTCATAAACCAGAATTGCACCATGGGCGCAAACTCTTTGGAATATCGGGGGCAAAATGACCATAATATATTTCAAGTATGTGTAGATATATATATATATATATATATATATATATATATATATATATATATATATATATATATTTAGAGAGAGAGAGAGAGAGAGAGAGAGAGAGAGAGAGAGAGACAGTAAATTATCTTGTGCTGATACCAGCCATGAAGAAAACTTGAGACGAACAATATGGCAAAGCAGAGCTGTCTTCATCTCTTTGTTGTTTATACATGTTGTGCCGACCTTTTCATTTCACAAACATCGGCAATTTTCGTTGATTACATTTTAAGTAAAATATTGCTGCCCACCTTTACATCTTTGTGCCATATTGAATTTTGAAAACTTGGATTGATAGGAAAGGCCAGACGGGGGTTATATAAAACAAAGCGCAACCTGAAATTTGATTCTGTTCATGTTAGTTGACCATCGCCACTGGCAGATAGACACCATAGAAACGGAGGTAGTACAAGTTTAGGTGGTACAATATTGGTTCAAACCGAAACGCTACCTCCCTTAGCACAGAAGATCTGTAATGGGAATTCTTCACAACTACTCAACACATAAGAGAATTTGTTCAGGCATTTATCTGCACAGTTAAGTAATTCCGTTACCCACATTTAAAGCGAATAAATCATTTCACACGCAATAGAAAATATTTATGAAGCTTCCAGTTGTCACTCATCCAAGGATTTCTGCTTTCTCAGGAAAATATAAAACAGAAACAAAAGTACACTGTTTCGTCAAATATTTTGGCAGCAAACAATGGGGTTGAGATAGAGTTTTCCACAGAACTTGTGATCCAGTTGGCAATAGATACACAGTAGGATTGTGTAACCGTATGGGAAGGTGCGAAGATTAGGGGCTGGGGGGTGAGGGTGTGAGGTGATATCTCTGTGAGGTGCGCTTAACAGGTAGACAGGTAGATCTTGTTTACAAAGTAATATTTATATTATGCTCTCGCTTTATATGTCTGTTTTAGGCCTCTCTCTCTCTCTCTCTCTCTCTCTCTCTCTCTCTCTCTCTCTCTCTCTCTCTCTCTCTCTCTCTCTCTCTCTCTCTCTCTCTCTCTCTCTCTCTCTCTCTCTCTCTCTCTCTCTCACTATGTATCTATTGAATCTATATATCTATCTATCTATTTAAGCATCCCCTCTCTCTGTCTCTCTCTCACTATCTATCTATAGATTGAAAATGTCTATTTTTGCCCCTCGTCTCTCTCTGTATCTCCCTCTTGTCCCTGACTCTCTTGTCTCTGTCTCTCTCTGTCTCTCTTTCTGCCTCTGCTCTTCTGTGCCTCACTCTCTGTCTCTCTGCCTCTCTACTTCTCTCTCTGTCTCTCTGACTGGCTCTCTCTCTCTCTGTCTCTCTCTGTCTCTCTCTCTGCCTCTCTCTGTCTCTCTATTTCTGTCTGTCTGTCTGTCTCTCTCTCTCTCTCTCTCTCTCTCTCTCTCTCTCTCTCTCTCTCTCTCTCTTTGTCTCTCTTTGTGTCTTTCTCTCTCCACACCTAGTTATTTATCTTAAAAATATATATCGCAATCATTTGTATCTGCTATTTCTCCAGCTCCTGTTCATTGAACTATACTCACCTTTTATTTCCTCACCATATGGCGATTAATCATCTCTCTAGACGCTCCTATAGAACTGTCAGTTTTGTCATCAAAAGGTATTTTAACTGATCGTTACAGTTAAGGCAGGTGTCAGGCTCACACTGAACAGGTACCCAATAATGTTGCGCTAATAATGATGAGCGAGAACCCAAGCGGTGTAGTGTTATGGCTTCCCCATCGCTTCGACCTCGATAACGCTTGCAAAGATAGTATCAGAACATTACTATAAGGTTTCATGATAGTTTATTCGGAAACTTGCGATACTCAGAAAAAGAGAGAAAAACCCCTTGCTGTCAATTCGCCTTGGCAACGCCTAGTCGCTGGTTCTAAACAATCTTTATTTCAGCGTCCAAAGAAAGCAATAGTAGCTCAGTAATGGTTTACTATCATTGAATGGATGAAGACAATCTTTGCTGTGAACGACAG